>VZRN01004072.1:923745-963351 GCA_013397935.1 Dasyornis broadbenti | reverse complement strand
AAAAAAAAAAAAAAAATCTGGCCAACTGCATGCTTATAGTAAGTGATTCCATACTTTTTTCCAAAGCTCTATACAAAATGCCTTGCATCACTAGACATGCTGATCTAGTTATTACTGTATGTTTTTCAGAATTTCCAATATTATAGCAATAGCAGTCATGTTTATATATTTAAAGAGTCTGCTGGTTTTCATAAAATGTTTCTCAATCATAAAAATGTGGTCTGGACAGAGAGTTGGTATAAGAGAAGCAGGGTGCAATAGATGAAAATAAGCTGTTCACATATTTCCACATTTTATTGTTCTGATTTTTTGGGCATTCCCATGATTTTAAGGTACAACAGGCTTAGAAACAAACAAACAAAAAATGGATCTATAACATTTTGAAAATTTGAGAATAATTGGTAAGTGGTCAAATGTTCCCATGTCGCAACCATTTTTTTTTTAGCTTTTGCTGAGCTTGAAGATTCAGATTTTATTAGCAGGTCAGTTTATTATAGATTCAATATATCTCATGTGAAAAGGATTGCTAAAGAACAGCTACAGCCTGTCATACCAAGAAAATGGTGTGTTTGTCTCCACAGAAATTAATGAGGCATTACAGCATGGCTGAGATTTCCCATATGATTTTGGATGAGACCTATGTCAGCTTTGACATTATATACCTGCCCTTACAGCTTACAAAACACTGTACTTAGCTGAGTCACTGACCTCATTTTAGTGCATTTGGCTGTTACACAGATGATCCACAGCCTTAACAACTGGTCCAAACAAACCACAAAAGGCTGTAAAGTGAATAAAAATGCATAAAAATGAATTTTGTAATTTTGTTTCCAGTTTACAGAATAACACAAAAAGCACAAAAGAAAACAAATTGAGCTCCATTAAAATTTATTATAGATTCTTTTTAAAATATTGTATCAAATGTATATTCCTTTGATGTCTTAACAAACAAGATAGATGGTTCAGTTTATATAAGATAAAAGCTGAAGAATTATGTAACCATTCTTGTACAACTGAAAACAGACCTCTGTTATCGGAGTTGCAATTCTTACTTCTGTCTGTCTGCAAACTCCACATAGCTGTGAAGTTCTCTGTTAAAAAGAAAATGTTTTGACATTTCCCTTGAAACCAGTATATCCAATTCTAGGTTATGAATGTATAAGGATATAATTGATTCTACTAGTCTCTGAAGTTCTCCTCTATTGTACAGAATTTCTGGGTTGTTCCAAAAAATCTAGAATTTGGTCAGTAACTGCATCTTATGATGTATAATTACTGTTTTTGTATTGGCCAAGAAGAAAATAGTGAAGATATTTCAAGTTGAAGAGAACAAAACAGTTCCTTGGCAGTTCTTTTAGATTCCAAGAAGATTACATAATTCCATAAATATTGATGCATTGTCTATGCCTGGAAAAGAAGCAAATATACAGTTTGAACCGTTGCCATAGAATTTCACTGACCATCACTTCGACTGCAGAAAAAAAATTCTTCTTCCTAACATAATGGCTGAACTCATGTCAGCCTAAGCTTCTCTCAGGAAAGAACTCAAAAACTGTGAATCATCTTTTCAACTATCCAGTTCTGGTAGCATTAGTCCCTATGTTGATTACAAGCAGCCACTTTTCATACTGAGTGAGCCAAGACTGTCAGAGACTTGGTCCAGTAGCTTCAAATAACTTGACTGCAGCTTACTTTAACCCCACTGCTTTCTGCGGGTACTGAGAGGCTGCAAAGGAGATGTATAAGCCACTATAAACCAAAAGGCCTTCACATGAAAGTGAAGTGCTACAAAACTACCAAAAAAGAGAACCAGCCTTGTTAAAACAAGGCTGGTACTATTAGCAATATTCACAGGCAGTGAACAGCCTAAATTCCCATTTAGCTAGCAAAGGAAGTCAGCATCTACCTTTGCTACTAAATACCACCTAGCAGAACTACATTACAAAAAGTACATGAATGGGACACCTAGAAAATACTGCACTACAATTATACAGCATCAATAAGAGGAGGGATGATAAAAACGTAGCATGTGGTGCTAATGCCCCAAGCCATTCATTTATAGGACTTATGCAGATGTTTATTAGCTCCAAATGTGGCTTTTAAATTCTTTTTTGTGTTTGCATAAAAGTTCATAAAAATAGTACGTTTTTCATACTACCATTAAATTTAAAGTGCACATAGCTCCTGTATCAAGAAGTAAGAGAGAAGTTAATTTCCTGTCTCACTTTCTGGAGGATATTTAAATGTTTTGGCTTTATGTTCTGTTGGATCTCCTAATCAGAAAGGATTGGGTTGCAGAATGAAATGGCTGGAATATAATTCTGCTTTGAATTGTCTGTTGGATAAATA
This sequence comes from Dasyornis broadbenti, assembly GCA_013397935.1. Classification (NCBI taxonomy): domain Eukaryota; kingdom Metazoa; phylum Chordata; class Aves; order Passeriformes; family Dasyornithidae; genus Dasyornis; species Dasyornis broadbenti. Next base: position 961,002 of record VZRN01004072.1, on the reverse strand, counting down.
CAGAAAAAGCAATTAGTTTATTGGCATGTCTTCTGATGACTTTATAAATCCAAGAGCAAAACCAGAGTTATTTGCACAGTCATCAATAACACTCTGGGCAGGAAGTACAGAGCTGTTATCAAAATGCTTTTGCTTTATGCATGTAGTACACAGTACCAAAGCCCTGTCTTGAGAACAGACAATAAGCCAATCCTACCATCTTATCAAAACACCTCCTTTTGAAGGAAGTTCCAGTGAAGTATATGAGTGAGCTTCTACCTCCATTTGTTCCTCATGCATCCTTCTCAAAGTTCCCTTCCTGCAAAGTCTCCACCCTGCCCCTCTTTCCTGACTGCTACCGCAATAGCCTTGCCCTTTATCACATAATATCTCTAGCTATCAGCTCAGTAAAAATAGCTGTTTCCTCAGTGCCTTTTGCATTTTACATTTAAAAGGGGAAAACAAATGTCCTGCTTTCATAGGATGCGATGTGAATGTGGTATCATTCCAAGGAAATTGGTCACTGATACCGTACCCTATGCTGATTGCTTTCTAGTAACAGCAAGTTTCATACTAGCAAAGTTCTTTGTTCTTTTGTGAGGAGAAAAGTTCTCATCCCCCCACTTATTCTATAAAATAAATATAATTTTAAAGTTAAATTTACTTTAAAAATGTATCAAACCTTATTATGCATAATGTAATCTTTTCTATCCAGAGCACTCACCATGCTCCATTCTGCATAATAGCAGAAATCATCCCTTCTCATTCTATCATCTAGCTTCAATTCTCCTTTTTTCACATATTTACATTTCAAAAGTTGCCATTAGCTTTGTCTTCTTTTCTTTCCATTTCCATTCTCATCTCCCTTTCTCTTCCCTTGCACAAATTCATCTGTCACTGTACACAATCTCTTCTGTATCTTCTGAGGTTACTATTACTTGGCAGCTGTAGTTCCCTACTCTCCTCCCACTCCTTTCCCCATGCCTTCTTCCATGACAGACTCTGCTCCTGTTTCCTTTGTCCCCTGCTTATTCTGTCTGAAGCAGGCATATTCTGTCAGAAAAATCAATAGGAAAGTAGTTGTGCCTTTAGAGGATGAGGTTCATCAGATTTGTTTTAAATGTCTTGCATTAATTCATGATGGATTTTGCATTAGAGGCAGTCATTTCCATTGACTATGAAGCCCAGCTTTCTGCCTCTGACAGACTGGAGCACTCAAGTAAGGAGAAGATAATTCCATTCTGGATGTCCAAAGTTTAATGTTCTAGTAACACTTTCTCAGATTTTCAGTAATTTCACTGCCAATTTTCAATTATAGATGCCTGGGCCAGTAACCCATGCAAGATGTTCAACTGGATCTTCCTCTAGATGTTGGTTAAGACTAAACCATGGTGTTTCTCTTTTTTTCTCTTCCTTTTCTCCCCTTCTTTTTCTACACAGTATCTTTGAGATATGGCCAAATCAAGCTGTCATTATCTGGGATCTTTCATACTGTCCACTCCTAGTAAATGATATCCTATCCTATTTGTTCAGAATGAAGCCATAAAGAACCTTTTCTCATCATTCCTGTTTGCTCACTTCAATATAGCTCCTCTTTGAGATACATCTTTTACACAAAACATAAGTGGCAGGTTGAGGGCCTTGACAGTAAGACAGCTTTTTTTCACCACACCTGTTATGTTTCATTTATTCAGATGCCAGCTCTCATATAATCAGTTGTGTAGATACTTTGTTTTCTTGTTCTCAGCTGGCCCTAAATGGCCAGGGGATGTGAAGCAAGAGTCCTCTGAGTATCCATTAAATCATCTCCCTCAAAACCCAGCGTAAAAATCTGAGTTGTTTTGTTTTGGGTTTTTTTTAAAACATTGGCAATGCCTGGAGAGCTAGTGTGCCAAAAAGTGCCTATCACAGGAGCAATAACTGTAAAAGGTGATTAATAATTTCCTCCTCCTTTCTTTCCAGCTGTGGAAGAAATAAAGAGAGAATTTTGCTTTCCAGGACCAAACAGAAAATCGCGTTGCCAGTATGGTGAACCAGGCTCACAATTTCAGCCTGGATGTAAAGCTTAATGGCTTGGGAACTGCATTTTTTAAGAAAATAGGAAAAGTGCTTTTGGGTCTTCTCTGACTAGGAAAGCAACTGAACACCAGGTATCTGCCCTTCTAAAAGGAATATAGTCCGTACTCCTTCTACCCACCAGAGGTACAGCATCTACATGGGCAAAATACTCATGTGCAGAGACACCTAAATTGCCTCTGGCTGAATTAATTCTGAGAGTGGAAACACAGCTTAACCAGCTAATTAGCTCTTCTCAGAACTGGCTGAGAAGCAGAGCTATATTACTTAAGATAAGTGTAAAAGTTTTACAGCTGGTTGGTATCAAAGATATTTCTGCCACAATACCCTGCCAGGCAAATTAGGCTGAGTGCTTGTATGGGCTTTTTTTTTTCTTTTTTTTTTTTTTTTGTTGATGCCTATTCCAGTTTCGGTGCTACAGCACCAGCTCTTCTCCTTACTATATATATTCACAAATATTTCATCATTCAGGAGGTAAGAGTGCCCTGCAAAACCTGCAGATAGCTTGCTGCTAGATGTGATATCACTCCCTAATGCCTTTAATGCTGGAGATTCGGAAATAAGCCTTCTATTTTTCATGCTTCAGATATTAACATTTAATTTTATACAACAAAATGTTGACCTCTGTTCCTGTGAATTTAAAGCTATAGGACAAGATCCCCAGCAGCTTTTAAAACTCCTGTAATGTGTGATACCTGAGAGAGGAGTACTATGAGTTCTGTCTGGTTTTCCAGGCTATGCATGAAATCTGAATTTTTGCAATTTAAAAAAGCCAGCTTGCATTATGTGCCCAACAGGAAGGGGTCCATCACAGAGCATCTTGGATGTAGTGAAAGACACATTTACAGATGGAATTGGCAATGTCCATCCCCATGCCTCTTCCACACTTGTCTGAAAGTCTCCAAAAAGAAGTGAATGTTGGTATCAGACATGCATTGGCAAAGCTGGATTTTTCCTCAGATCTCTTCCTTTGCTTCCAACAAATGGCTCATAAAGGATGCCAGGGTTTGTTTGGTTTTTTGGGGTTTTGGTTTGGGGTTTTTTTTGTTTTGTTTTGTTTTTTGTTTGGTTTCATTTTGTGGGGTTTTTTGAGGCACCTAGTGCTATGCATACTCTGAATAAAGAAATTATCAGACTTTGGAAGGGGATTTTGCTCTTGTAGTAGTAATCAGAACCAAATTCTCACAACACGCTCAAAACAATACTGATTGTTTTTCTGAAGAAAGCAAGAACGAAACCTGCCCCTACCCAGAAGAGAATCTATACTGTGACAGATGCTTTGGCTCAAAACCCATAAACACTATGTGTTACCTAAAGAATATTATCTCAAGCAGGGTCTTATTTTCCTTAAAATTTATTCATGAACTTTGATTTCATAAGACATGATGCAGTGTTTGCTTTAAGTCACTGTTTAACTGTATAATAGATTCTTATTAATACATTTAAATTTACTTCAGCTGAAGTATTTATAGAATAAGAATACATATATGACTAGTTAATTACAAATGTGAATAACTATATTTTAAAGTATTTTTCCAGATTCATACATGAAGATTTTAACCAGAGCTTTAATGAAAAGTTGTTTCCAAACTAGCTACCGTCACTGGGCACGTGATTGTAAAATAAAACAGTGTAAAGTTTCAGCCATGACATCTGTCTTAGACGTTACCGAGTGCCCAATAAAATCAAGTCAGATAACAGTTCAGCTATCTGAATAAGCAGTGAATGAAAACACACAGTTCAAGAACACACTTTCAAAGCAAAGTGTAGAGATTTTTGGTGTTGTTTGTCTTTTCTGTTCTCTGAGATTATTATTCAGCCCACACAACCAGCAGAGAAAGTTGGGAAATGCAGAGCAACTTAGAGTAACATCCCAACATGTGCAAGACATTTTGTTCATCATGCTCTAGAGGAAAAGTTCAAGACAAATAGGGACGCAGATAGGGTGGTCTTAAGAACTTGAAAAGGAATGTGTTAGGGTAGCACAGCCCTGGAAAGCATACCTGCAAGGGTTAACATACACACATCTGTACTACAGGTCCAGCATGTGCATGTGATAGCCACATCCAACCATGTATGCTGGGGATCTCCAAGTACAGCATGTTGTAAAAACAAAAGCTTCCTTCTCATTTCAAATGGCCAGCACATCGAGTTTGATGTCAGTCTGCATTTTGTCTCAGGCAATTCGCAAAAGAAGGTATTACAGATATTTTCAGCCAAACAGCATGCTAGCAAAACTTTGCCATTATTTCACCAGTTCTTAAAGACATTAAATAGCCCAAGGTATGAAATGTTCTTTGCCATTACAATAGCAGTGAGTAAAAAGGACTGGACTGTGTCTATAGACGTAATACAATGCAACCCGCATATTCAGCTGTGCTTATTTCTCTTTAAGCTGTAATTATTTATGTCATCTTGTGGATCGAATCTGAAGCTGGGTACCTAGTGTACTATAAGGTCATTAAAATATAAAATGATGACAAATGCAGCTTGGACTATAAGAAAAAAACCCCAAATTCTTAAGAGTTCAGGTTAAAGAGTTCATGCCACAGTTATTCCACATATCTGTTTTTTATTGTTGCAGAAGATGCAGTTTACAGCTGCTCTCCTAAAATCAATATTGCTGACCTTTTAGACTGTGAACCCTGTCTAATCAAAGAAGCAACCTTGTACTTTTTTTTTTTTTTTTTAACTGCTTTATGTGGTTGCTGTCCATAAACTGTGAGGTCACAAATTTTTTACAGTTCTGCCACAGTTGTATATAAAATGATAGCATAATGATAATTTCACAGTGTGATATCTGCTGCTATTAGCAGCTCCTCTGTAGGACTGAAGGAAACCTGAAACATTCATGCTAGTGCTGATCACAGATTCCAGAGTAAAAATAACTACCTCAGTCTGGAGACCATTTAACAAACTACGTTTTCCAACAAAAATAACAGTGTCCCCATTTGTTAAGTTTTAACACCCATCCTAGGAACCCTATACAAAATAAACATGAAGTCAGGTAACCTACAGACAAAGTAAAATTTGTGAGACAAAGATTCCAAAGTATACAGTGTGATTTGAAAATATGAAAAGTGTTTCTTTTATTTCTCAAATGCAGTTAAATTCAGCTTCTCAGCAGAATCCCAGTAAAGTTCAGAGCTGACGAGCAGATAACTTTAATACAGGGCAGTAACAGTCCCTGTGCCAATTAACAGTCTCACTCACTTCCATGAAACCCCACTGGCTCCTGATTTACGTGCCTGTACTGTAAAGCCTCTAAACCAATTCCCAAAGCCAAAATAAAGTATGGTCTGTGCAGCAAACTGAAATCTCACTGGAGTCACAGAGTAATGCCATATTTCAGTTGAAGATTTCAGGATTCCCGTGTTAATAACAGCACACTGAGGAGCTGGTAATGGGAATGTGCTTGCGCATATGCCGCTGTCATTAGATCACCCATTTGTTTGTATACAGATCCCAGACTTCCAAGCTTAGGCTAATTTTAGCTGGACTCAGATGATCCTGCCAGACTTGCCATCCCTTGCTTTGCTAATTATTGCTCAGCACTCTGCTCCAGCTGACTTACCTTTTTCACTGTCTCTGAATTACTGCCAGGGAGGAAGCAGTGAATGGTGCTTGGGGAGACCTCCTTGTATCTTCCTTGCTGTGCTTTAGTCAGTTTGTTGGGTGCAATCCCATTAACAACTGCTGAAAGGATGCTGCTGGTCATGAGAGGAGTCAGGGTCTGGCAGAAGAGACAGAGGGCCACCACTAAGGCCAGAAGGAAGGGACGAGGGCGACAAAGCCTGCGGCATCTGGGGACTTGCCCACAAACCATGGCCTCTTTGCCGTCCTCACTTTGCCCTTTGCCACATTGCAGATGCAGTCCAAGTAGCCACGTGTTTCCAGGGTAAAAAAAGTCAAAGGCACATGTTACCCAAAACTAGCATGAATTTTCCCATTTCTGCTGCTGACTATTTTCCTGGTGCCAGGCAAGAAGTCACGAGTTCCAGAGGAGCAGAGGTTTGGGGAACACCTTCCCATGGAGGTACTGGAACAACCTAAGAAAAAAAAAAACAAGTGAGCAGCAGCAAACAGCAGCATGCCATGGGGCATCCTGCAAGGAGCCGTGGAGAGCTCTTCCATACCATGCTCTCAGGAAAACAAACCTGCCAGCAGGCAGGTAAGGAATAGGAATCTTCACCCCCTTTGCAAAAGGAACTGCTTACTCAGCCAGACAATAGTATTCAAGAAAGCAAGAGGTTAAACCTTAACATGTCCTGTCCACAGCTGAAAAAAGTAAGAGAGTGTACCAACTTTGTGAACAATCATTTGCTGTTTTTTCTCTCTTGCGTTCTCAATTCCCACTTTGTTTTTACAGTTTCCTTCATTCCAGTCCTTCTAAATTTCCTCCTTCCTGTTAGAATGCACAGCTTTCTCTCTAAAAGTGATAATTTATCTGAAAACTGACAGACTATGAAGATTTTCATTTGCATTTGTTTTGTCCAGATTGCAAGTTCAAAGTTAGGTTTACTTACTTAGTTCTTACCCTGTTTGAAGTTTTCCGTTCTCCTCTAATGGGCTGCTGATTAAAACCACTTGGAACAACCCTGGCTCATGATCCCAGCTCGTCTCACACACTCAGGAGGCAGGCACACGCACATACACACACCATCTGAAGCCAGTTGGACCACAGACTTCATATAAATAAGGGCTGGACTGCTCAGAGGGTGGAGCTAAACTGGCTCTGCTCGGAGCAGGCACAGGGTTTGGAGACACAGCCTGAGGTCTGGATGGGGAATGAGAGGTGTCTTTGCAAACGCTGCATGCCTCAAAGCCACCATCACTGCAATTTTTAGAAAACTGCTGTTACAGTGATTAGCCTAATTGAAATGATATTAATATCTTTCAGGCAGCAGCACCTGCAATATTTTAATCCAGATTAACCAGAAGTGTTGTAAAATAAGCAGACTTACTTGGACATAAGCGTCACTGACAAAGCAGTTGTCAGTAATTTTCCGTCGTAGATATAATATCTCATAGCTGAATATAAATAAAACTTCTTGCTGATGTCAAAGAGGGAGAGAAAGGAGGGTGGACAAAAATACTCCAATGAAAGCACTTAGTATTTAAGCCACAGAAGGTCTTAGTTACTACTTCCCCCTACTGACACAGGACAGGGACGAGACAAATGGGAACAGTTGACAAATTCTGTTATCTTTATAGACCAGAACTTCTAATATAATCAAGTTCTTTTAGCTAAAAATATCTGTTTATAAGTCGTCTATTTTATCTTCCATCCTTAGTTAACTATTTTTGAAAAGAAAGTTCTTCCTACACTGCCTCATATATAAGAAATGAATGTTGTTACGATAACTTTGAGCCAATCTACACAGTTTGGCAGCTGCAGCAGCACTGCCAAATTACAGACCTATAAACAGCAAGGAAGGGTACAGTATATATTTTTTTAAAGTGCTTGGTTTTATTCAGCTTTAAAATTCTTCTTTTTTTTTTCCCAAACCAAACCTATCAGGTGGCAGACAAAGAAAAATGCCATCAAAGTGATTGAATACCTCATGCAGGACCTCAGGGGTCACACGCACTGCATTTTAGTTTTATGTCTGGGATTGTAGTTGCCAAAATTAGGCTCCTGGGTTATCCTGAGCAAGAAAAGAGTATTCCAATTGCCTTTATCCTGCTGTGATAGATGCTTATCAACCACAGAGGGACTCCCATCTTTGCTCTCTGGAGGCATGCCACTTGTGCTCACTCCTTCCCAGCATACCACTTCACATCCTCAGGCCCTGCTCCAGCCCACCTGTGCTACAAAACCTCTAGTAAGCCAACAAATCTGGCTAGAGGACATCAGAAAACCATGGGTACTCACTGCAGCTATCTGTGGTGTAGATCTCGTCCATCCAATGGATAGGGATACTCGGGGAGCTGGTACACCCAAAGAAGGATTGCAGAGACACTACCGCCAGCCAGCCTGGGAGCCACAGCGATGCCATCAACAGCAGAGGAGACTTGCTTTATTGTTTTAAGGTATTGTCCAGGGGATTTTGGCGTGCCCTGATTTCTGGGCCCACAACCACCAGCTGTGGGAGTGGCATTTGCATGGTTGTCAACTTCTCCCAGATTCCTAGTGAGGGTATTTTAGTCAGAGCTTTATGTGCTATTGCTGGAAGACTGGATTAAAATCATTTTGTAAATATTTGACTTAACGGTTGCTTCATAATATGGAGCTGATACCTCCTTGGAGAATCCTACAATAGAACAAAGTAATCTTCTCTGTTCCCACCCCCTGCTCCCTTTCTGCCTTCAGCAATGCAAGTAATTGTGCTCTCCTTCCAGCTCAACATAATTTTCCCCTTTCAGGCATTTAAGTGGGGTCTTTATTCTCACATTTTCCCCAGTGTCTCAGAGTCAATTCATCCTACCTGCAATTCCAAACCCATTCATAGGTCCCAAGACTTCAGGACAAGAGGGCAACAGATGAAGGGGGTATCAGCAGAGGGCAGGCAGATCACTCTGCTTCCTGTACATTCCTGGGAATCAGCCTTCTGTCCATCTGCTTTCCCCGGTTCTGAGGAGTGGGGTAGATTTTTCTCTATAATTTGTGGATTCTTTTCATGACAATAGCATGTAATGCCCATTTCTCAAGATGTAAATACTTTCCTCCATCATAGCCAAAGTGCAGTGAACATGATTCCTGTTACCTTTTGAATCAGGATCCCACTGCATCTCTGGGCTTACATGTCTACTGACTTACCTGGCCACATTCTGGCACTTCAGAAATGAAGTTAGGACTATTGCATATGGGGACTAATTCCCTTGACATTAACTAGTCACGTAGGAAAAGGATATAAGTGGATAAAGTGTCAGTCCTCCTGGGTCTCAAATTCACAAGAAAGACTCTTCAGTATATAATATTCAAATTACTCTTGGTAAGATGAGAAATATCCAGCTAAGTATTTATATTCACAGTTATATGGCATAATTCAGAGTTCCTAGCAGAAAGGTGTAAATCTCCTCTTTCCGAAATACAAAACAAGTTTAGTATTGATTTCCTCTTTGAGATTCCCTAACCTGTTCCTTCCAGTGGCTGCTCCCATTTCATGGATTAAGGGCTTGCCAGTCTGCCTACCTCTTCCTACTCCTCCCTCTCACTCAGGACTTCTTGCCTGGTTGCTCCCTACAGCAGCTAGCTGCTGTCCTGCTCAGCATGAGACAAGGTTGTGCAGGGATCACCTCTGCCAAAACCAGCAAGCCATGACTGTCAAGAGTGATCTCCAGTGCTTGCAGCCAGAATCCCAGCTCCATCTGCATCAGCTGGAATAGACTAGAAGTGTTTAAAGCTACCCTGACATAGAAAAGGTGAGAGGAAAGTCACAAGACTTGCTAAAAATTGCCAGGGACTGGGATTTGAAAGGACTTAGCCAAGGTGCCATGCAGGCATGAAATGTTCACTATTCATCATCACTGGGGTTTTAAGCAACCTGGCTCATACACACACAGCTTCCATTTTACATGAGTCTCCACGTTTGTTCAGTAGTGTAAGCTAGTGACCACTGAAAAATTATTTCCATTATCTAAATAGTAACCTGGACACATAATTGCCAGGAGCAAAGAGAAGATATTTGGCACAGAAAACTAACAGGAATTTAAGGTCAGCTGAATACATATGTCTTACGCATCCTTAATTTCACTCAGAGGTCTAACATAGGTCATGAATAAGTCTAGGTGTAAGTGCTTGGAAGAGGAAGTCTTGAGACAAGAAAACCATTTAGCATCAATAATTTCACTATAAAGAGGCTGCCGAAAAGAAAATATGTTTTAAAAAACCTTTTCACAATTGCTCTTCTTCTGGAGAAACTTTCAAATTTCAAAGCATAGCATCCTAGTAACCATTTCAGTGATAAATGAGATGACACGAAAAATAAGCACAAACTGATAGTTTCTAAATTAACTGATAGTCAAGTGCTTGTAATCATCTGTCGTCTTCACAGTGCAGACCTACATGGAGTTTTTATTGTTTATGCTCAATTCTTTAATTTCTTTTTATTTTCTAGCATGCTAAAAATTGTGCCAAGGGCCATACATTCTCACTAACTTCAAAAATTAGTTAAAAGCTTCAGGAAGAATAGGCCTCAATAGCACTGTAAATATTCAAGCAAAGCATCTTGTTAAGCTGTGCTGGAAAAAGCCAGCTCAGCTGCATCCTCCATGATTTTTTACTTCTTAAATTCAATCCAGACTGCAATTAGATGTGTAGTGTCTTTAATCCTGTGTGTGGTCCCATTGTAAGCAGTGAATGGGGAAGAATGGCACAAAATGCAGAAAAAAGGAAAAATACGTGACTGATCTGCACATTAGAAAATTTAATACTATTGAAGTTAAAATCAATCCCAACATAGTAAAAGCCCAGACTCTCTCTCCTTGTCCCATTCATAGAACCTTGTAAGCATTAGTGATATTGTGATTTTTTTCCACTCCAGAGAACAAAGATTCATGCCTTAATCCCACTTTGGCTCACCTCTCTGATTTTGGCTCAGCTCTCTGTTTTTGGCTCACAGTGAAAGCAGGCAAGCAGAGAACCACAGAATCACAGAATGTGCTTTGTTGGAAGGGACCCATAAGGATCATCGAATCCAACTCCTGGCCCTGCACAGCACCATCCCCAAGGGTCACACCATGAGCCCAAGAGCAGTGTCCAAACACTTCTTGAACTCTGTCAGGTTTGGTGTTATGACCACTTCCTTGGGGAGCCTCTTGCAGTGCTGAAACACCCTGTGGGTGAAGACCCTTTTCATAATATCCGACCTAAACCTCCCCTGACACAACTTCAGACCATTCCCTTGGGTCCTGTCACTGGTCACGACAGAAAACGGATCAGTGCCTGCCCCTCCTCTTCCCCTCGTGAGGAAGTTGTAACTGCAATAAGGTCTGCCCTCAGTCTCCTCTCCACCAGGCTGAACAGACCAAATGACCTCAGCTGCTCCTCACAGAGCTTCCCCTCAAGGCTCTTCACCATGTTTGTTGCCCTCCTTTGGACACTCTCTAATAGCTTTGTATCTTTCTCATATTGTGGCACCCAAAACTGCCCTGAATATTAAGATGAGGCTGTCCCTATGCAGAGCAGAGCAGGACAATCCCCTCCCTTGCCCGGCTGGTGATGCTGTGCCTGATGCCCCCCAGGATAGGGTTGGTCCTCCTGGCTGCCAGGGCACTGCTGACTCACATTCAACTGGCCATCCACCAGGGCCCCCAGGTCCTTTTCTGCAGCGCTGCTCTCCAGCCTCTCATTCCCCAGTCTGTACATACATCCAGGGCTGCCCCATCCCAGGTGTAGAATTCGGCACTTTCCTTACCTCTGTTCCTGCTCTTTCCCTTCCTCTCTTCCTACCTGGTGGTGCTGCTCATTAGATCTTTCACAAGAAAGTGCACAGCTGGGTTATCTTCCACCATGTGAGGGCACCGAATTGACTCTTGGAGAGGTCCAGTGGGCCCTCGTGCTGATGCAGGTTAAGCAGCAGGAGAAAATTAGTGAAAGAGGATGCAAACAGAGGAAAGGATCAGGACCTTTTAGGCAGTGGCAAAGCTTGATACCCAACTCACCAGACTACCAAACTTACCAGCTTCCCTAAAGTTCTGGGCCTAGAATCTGTGCCAATTGAGTTATTTGCACAGAGGCATCTCCGTATTTTAGCCATGTTCTTCACTAGTGTGTTTTGGCAGAAGGGTTACAATGAAACAGAGGTATCTGTTTATTTATATTTGTTGATAATACAGCAAGTTGCTTGACATGAGAATACAGGAAAGCATTTGAAGACCAAACTCTTGTTAATATACTGGTTCCTGCTTAAAAGGCAAATTTGAATCTCATGAGGAAGAAATCGATTAGCAAATTCTCTGCTTCTCCCTGTCTATAGTTATTCACTGACATAATCCTCTTGAAGCAGATATTCAGAGATAACAGAGATTTATGGATTTTGTAGCCAGTTTGATTGCTCAGACTCACTGGTTACTGCTGAGAAATGGGTAAGAATCAGTGGTAATCAAAAAAATGCCCAGATAGGCTGCAAGAACTGCATGGACATTCATCTTTGTGTAAGCTGAACAGGAACAAAGTGAAGTAACCCATGATCTCTGACAGCATCTGTGTTCCTTTTTACTTCAAGTAAGTATTTTATTTTGTGATATTCCACATCTCTCCTCTGGCATCTTGCTGGTCCCCCTCTACTTCACACTTCAGGTTAAAGCATTTGAATGTCCATTCTCAGGTATTCTTCTTCCTACAAACTTTTTCTAATTGTATCTCTGTTGTCTCTCAAGATCATTCTCTTATTTTAACACAGTGAATAATCTCTTGGTTTACATGATCTAGATCCTTCTTATTGTCTTTCAGTTACATTTTCTGAGTTTATCATATGAAAGGCATTTGCACAAATATTCTTCTGTTTTCTCATGCACTTCTGTTGCAAGCAGAGCTCTTCACTGCCGCGTACCTGCAGAAGGGCTCTGAATGTGCATTAAGTGCTGCACAGTAGTGTTTTCCTTGCAGTCCTTCCTAGATACATATATTCAGATAAAAATGTTACCAAAATGACCAATGGGAGTGGGAAGAACATGAGAATACCAGTGTCATTGACTCTGTCCTAGCCCCTCCATGCCTGCTCAAATGATGTGAGGGTATCCATATTCCTCACCAACTGTTGCATGTATGGGAACACCTGCCCCACACCAGGCCTGTCCCCTCCACCCTTAGCATCAGGTCAGAAAAGCTCCCATGAGCAGGAGGCAGGCGTAGAGTGAGAGCAAGTGGTAGGCATACGAGTTTGGAGGCTACTGCAAAGGGGGAGGATCAATTCCCCAGTCAGACCTCCAGAGTGAGAGCAGGACATATCCCAAACTGTGGCCTAGGCAATGTGTGATGCTTGCATGCCAGCCATGGAGTTGTTTAAATAAGAGCAATATGAAGAAAAGGATCATTCAGTAAGAACGTTTTGCATAGGGAAGAGGAGTATTTACATACATTTTTAATTCTGATGTTTAACATTCTGCATTTTGTTTGTTTTTAAAGGTAGTTGTTCTAGTTTCTGTTTCAATAAACTCTAAATACAGAATTGAATTGTCATAGTCCTCCAGGTCCCGTCACAAGATCTTTCTTCTTCTGTGTAAATTAAATCACTTCATTGCCATGTTCCCTTTTCACTTTAGCCTGGCCTTATTATGTAGGTAGCCAAGACTAGTGGTGTGCTTATTTTTTTCTCCTGTTCTACACCCTATGTGGACTCAAAACAGTCCAAAAATAAGGAAAACCAAGGTCACCCAAAAATTCATCATCCTCAAGCAGCATGTTTTATATGCAGTTGCCTCTCAGAAACGGTGTTGATTTCAAATAAACTAAGAAGATGCAAAAGAAAAATACAATTACACTCCTCATTCCATAAACACCGATCTTCCATTTCACCCCCTAAATTCCTTAAACTGCATTTGACTCTGTCTCCTTACCTTTGTCTGCCTTTCTTCCTCTTCACTGCTTATATCATAAGGAACATCCTCTCTTTCTTTAGCAAAGTGGTTGCTTTGCTGAGACCACTCACAGACTTTTGCCTGACTATCCTGGTGTCTTCTAGGTTCAGTGGTCCTCTGATGCTCCTTTGCAGCAAGGAAACAAATGAAAGTCTCCTACCAACAAGTAAATTTTGTCCCCTCTATTGTGTCCATTACACAAGGGTGTAATGCTCTCAGGTACCTACAGCTATTTGTGCTGTCCTCTAGATGATTTAGTCTGTGCTGGAGCAGATGGTGTGCCTGCCACTAGCAGGCTTGACAAACAAGCTCTGTACTTTTGGACCATTTTTTCCAGGTGCCAATCATTTCAGACATTTTAATCATTACATTTTTGTTCGTCCCAGTCCAGTGAATATCCATGCAAACATAAAAGTTGAACAACATCATGGCCTCCACTGAGTTCAGAAGATGAGTTCATATGTGTGGATGTTTTAGGCACAAGGGAACGAGAGCTTGGTTTCTTCTTTTCAAAAGGCTTTGTACTGATGGATATTTGTTTAACAGAGCTCTTCTCTTAGCAAGGAGAGTTTTAAGACAACCACATTACACAGAAGTGTTGACTAAATGCTCAACTGTGCCTCTCAAGGCACCCATAGATTTAACTGATCCCATCAAGGCCAGACATTATTATATCTATCAGAGTATATAACAGTTTATAACAGTTGCATTCTCATGGTGCTGCCAGAATATACAAAAAGCCAGCATAGAAATGTGTCGCCTGGGGCACTTCACATATTGTGAACATAGATGAGAAATTATTGTACAAGTGAATAGAATACGTGAAGATGCAAGACAAGCTATTTTGTTGTTCTTGTGGATAGGCAGGAAAAGATAACAGTATACTTCTGAACTTATCGATCTGATTCTAACGGTACAGCTTCTCTCACAAGTCCAGCTGCCGCAGCATGATTGCTGCAGAACAAGATAACAGCAACTACTGTGGCACAGAAGTTGCTTTAGAAATACCCTTAAGTACGGTACATCTTTTAAGCACTGACTTTTGACAGCCTGCTCAACATGATATTTCTAGAAGTAAAGCTGAAAATTAGATTTAACCATTTTTACATCTTACAAAGCCAGGTGGCCTGAATAAATGGAGCAAAGGAGGCCACACAGAACATCTGCACTGCAGCTGGCATGAAGTCTGATGAGTTCTTTGTGTCCTGCCCCATGCAGAGTCACTACACTGCCTCTCAGTTCTGGCCTCGTGGGCTGCACAGCTTGCTCAAAACACGCCTGATGGCCCTTGCACTGGGCTTGAAAGCTGAAACTGGGGAGGGACGTCATGTGGAACGGCTGTGACACGTCAGGCTGGGACATGGTACAGCTGGGAGGAAGCTGAACATTACACTGTCAGTGGGTGATCTTGACCACTTTAATTAAATAGCTCATGTATGAAACTAGCATTCCAGGCAAGGGTCTGTTGAAAAAGCAAGGTTTAAGGAAGACATTTCTCAGGTCTGAGAGATCTAAAACCTTTTGCTGTCATTTTTCTATACTTCACACATAATTTGAATTGTCCAGAGGGGCTGAAAAGTGAATAAAAGCGTTTTTGTTCATTGTCTCATTACTAGTTTGTTGGGAGCCTGTCTCTTTCATAAGTTGTTTTGTTATATTTTTTCATTATGGAGGTATGTTCTATGACTAGAGGCAGATGTAGATGTACTTACGATTTGATTTAAAAAAAAAATAAAATATAACCAAAATATAACCAAATCAGAATCGCTCTGAAATACAGTATGAAGTGGATGAATAACCTCCTAATAACTTTTTTTATTTAATTGCTATTTCTGTATGACTATGTTTTGATGAACTTTTAAAACTAAAGCATATTAAAGAGACTCTTTGCTTTGGAAAACAATGTAAAGCCAGGTAGCACCAACACCAAAAATTAATAAAATGTATATAAGACTGGTAGCTAATGTAGCTAATTTGCTTGTTTTAAAGCAGTCTTTGGGAAGAGAATGGCAGACAATTTTTGGGATTGATTTAAAATCATACTATCATTAGCTAAATAGGAGATCAGGTTACAGTTTTTTAATGTGATGGTGTACTTATAAACAATATGTTTAGGTGACTCTTCATGGGTATAAGTATGACTGCTTAAGACTCAAACAATAGGGAAGAGGAAAACAGAATCTTTTCTAATATAAGGCTTGTCAGCCCCCAGAGAGAGACATTTTCAGTGCATTCCTTTCACCCTCTCAACCGAAGTTTTTAAGTAAATAGCTGTGGGTGAGTGTTTGGAAAGCACTTTCAAAGTGAAAAGTACTTCAGCATTGGAAAATCTTGAACATTAATGCAGATACTAACCAAAACACCTTAAAGTTGGGTTTTAATCTCTCTTCTGTTTTTGAGAATCATCTTTAGCTTTCCTCTCCTGGGCTAAAACTTCACAGAGATATTTTCCCAGTGTGTATTTATGTCTTATAAGAGCAACCAGCAATATTATAGTAGAGATGGGCAGAACTGTTCTGATGTGACACACTCAAAGGTAATCATTACTTCTGAAATCGTCACTTCTGTGTGCAAAATCGTGTAAGCTGTAAGTCTTTGTCTAAGGAAATTTCTGCTCTTGATAAAATGATTAATACATAATTTTTTTAGGGCAATGTTAAAGTAACTCCTACCTTAATTTCTGCTTATTCCTCAGTTCCTTAGCCATTCCAATAGTATTAGGCTACTAGCAAGATCCCTGGGAAATATATGGGATACCTTCCTAAATTAAAATAAGTCACTACTGACTGTAGAACTTTCATTTTCCAGACCTGACTAAGGAGCATGTTTTTATGGCCAGTTCATTCAACTATTGGCTAATCCATCCATCTATAGAATGTGCTTTCTTTAAAATCCTGAGATTAATTTAATAATCCCCAAATAACCTGACAGAGAGATTAAACACACTTTAAAATAATTTAAGTCAAGAAGAGCATATCCAGCTGAATTCATCACAGCAGAAACACTCCAGCTTGTCATCTTTTCAAGCAAGCTACATAATTGAACATTTATTAGAACTATTTTTAAATATGATGAACACTTATTTTTACACACCAACTCCTAGTAACAATACGATTTTAATCTCACCAAGATAAAAGATAACAGAGCTGTAAACAAAATTTCTTTTATTAAGAAAGCTATTCCTGTATATCTAACAAAAAAAGGATTCCGTAATTCCACAGCACTTCACTGACTGACCCCTTCCAGCACTTAACTACACTCACGCTTGGAAAGTTTATCCAAACATGTATCCCACATGTCCTTTTCTGAAAACAAATCGTAACATTTCCTTTTAAATTATAAGGCTACAACTTATAAGGCTGGCAGAAGAAATGTAAAATTATCTTCACATTGGTCCCTATTTTTGTTTCACTAATCTTCATATGTGCAAATATAGTATAACTATTATTTATTCTTCTAGAAAAAAAATACTTAATACCACCTTAACTATGAAAACCAAGTTAACTGTTAATAAATAAATTAATAAATAAATCTGTTCAGCAACAAAGATTCCTCAAAAATTTGGTATTTTTAAGAAACATATATAAATTGTAGCTGAACAACTGCATCTAATCACCTTGTTCTCTTCAACATGAATAAAACTTTTTCTAATTGACAGAAACCAGTTTCACAAATGTGGGCAGACACATTTGATTCAATGAATGTAGCATTTCTGAGTTAAGTATTCAGAAAGGAAGAGAGCTGCCACAATACACAGGAATCTTCATAATATAAAGTAAAAGGCACAAATAGGTATTAGGTCGTTAAAAATATTAACATAGTTGTGGATCCTGACATTGTCCATAATTTTCTACTGCATTAGATTTCTTGTACAGTCATGAAGCACGTGTTTCTCTGTTCTAGATGTAGTATGCTAGGGGTTTTTCTTCTCAATACCTTTAGGATTTTTTTTTCAGTAGAATGAATGAGAATAAGGGAATTACTCCTATCCCTATAAAAAGAGAATACAGTTACCAAACAGTTAAAGTCACGTTTATAATGAAGACTTTAAATCTATTATTAATGAATGCAGGAAATTACTGGTTTTTTTTAAATATAAGATGTAGGGTAGGACAGGTCTGAAAGTAGTAGTCATGTAACTTGTTGACAACTTTTGCGTCCTCAAATGGCTCCAAAATACAAGATTTATCTAGAGGAAAAAGCTCGGTTTTCTCTCTTGAATTTTATACAAGCATAAAAACAAGATATGAATTTGAAAGATAAGATTTGAAAGTGCTAAGAGGAATATGACTGTAAATTGGTATAGATACACTGAAGTGTGGCATTTTTCTTTAGTTACATTATTCTCAGAGCATTTTAGTCAAACCAGGGAGGAGTAACAAAACTGAAGAGACTACATTCATACAGTGTGGCCTAACTTTATTCACGTATACCCTGAAGAAAGTGAAAAAACTCAGAGCCTTACTCCTCTTGCAATTCTGCTTCTCAGAGATTTTTAGTCTAAGCATAAAATTGAACTCTCTGCTGTCAAGGTGAAGGCCACCTCTGTTGAAGAAGAAAAGCGTATGGTCCAGACATTCCAGCAGAATGAGGAGGGAAATGAAAAATCTTGCCAAGAAATGCCAACTCACAGTGGTAAGTACCTCCCTGGTGAGGGAGAACAGGAAAGTGAAACAAAACTCAGAATTTCTGATCTTTACTGTGTGTGGTTGAATAACGTTTTGCAAAGTTCAGTAGAGAGGAATGCAGATTATCCTATGCTATTCAGAGAGACGACCTAGCAGGATTTTCAGATTGGTATCCATGAATGCACTTCCTCTCCCTTTTTCATTTCAGATCTAAAATAAAACCTACAGCTCCCCAGTGCAAACAGACAATACTGTTTACGAGGAATTGACAATATTTTGTTCCATTACAGTACTTAGTACATTGGTTCTCAGTTTGTGGTACTACAAATACCCCTCATCCTAAAAGTCCACCCAAATACTGGAACACTGAGGAGAAACTAAAAGAAACTGCACTGCCTAATGCTGAAGGTCGCCTAACCTAGTGTCTGGTATCAGAGCATTCAGTGAATGCCAGAGGATTTTATGTATGTCAGAGGCAACTTCCCTCATTACAAACTCTCTTGACTTCTACTGATGAGTCTTCAATGAGTTTCTGATCCAAGTTATCTTAGTTATATGTCCCTTAGCTTGTAATGTTAGCATGCCACACGTGAAAAAATGTTGTTCACTTTTTCATTTTGGACGGGCTACCTTCATAATACTCCTATCAAAACCCAGACCTTTTCCTCATCAGCTCTGAGTTTACTGTTATGTTCTTATAGAGCTGTCTCTTTCCCATCCAGAAGAGACCCAGACAATTCATCTCCTTATCAGCTGTGTTGCCATTTTACGGCTTTGACCCTTCTATTTGAGCCTTTCCCTAGCTTTGCTGCCTGTTGTAACAGAGCAGACCAGAATTTTACACTATGTTAAGACCTAACTGCACCATCAACTTACACAGGGTAAAACTGTTTTCTCTTTTATTCTTTATCTCCTCCTGAGTCATTCTCAGCACTTGCATGACCTGCTGCTGAACAATGACCTGTAGTTTCTGTAAAATTACCTGGATAACTCCAAAATCACTTTTCTACATGGTAATAGCTGCTTCAGATGACTCAGCTCCGGGTGAAGTGAGATCCAAGTATTATTTTATATTTTATTTTATATTTACATTATTTTAGCAAAATGTTAAAATACATTTTCCACTTTATCAGACAGTCAGTGTCAGAAGACTGGCCTGATCCTTTTAGCACTTTCCATTTTTGTTATTTTTGAGAAAACAACATACACGCAAACACTGCTGCTATTTAACTGATCTCTTATGTACCTCTTGAGCAGCAGAGTCCTGCTCTTGTTTAGCAGCATGTGTTGGGAATAATGCTAATTTATTCCTTTAGTCTTTATTATTATATTTTGCAAATAGCAGTGTTGATGTCCCAGTTAAGGGACGCTCACTCTTCAACCAGTGAATCACTGTTTTTTGAAGAAGCTTGAATAAGTGACTTTGCACCTGTACTTGTCTATTCTCTCTGTACTAAGTGTCCAGCAACTCTCTTGACCATGAGGCAGGAACTCTCTCAATATATAACTACTCAGACTACTCAGTGCTGTTACAGTCTAATCACCTGCTGACCTGTGAGCTTCTCTTGCAGGCTTCCTATTCAGAAAACAAACATATGTATACGTTTTATTATTCTACATCTTTGATTTAGATATTGCATTTTTTTCCCACATTTCCACATTTGTCCTTTTCTGTTTTCTTGACAGAAAATAGTTATTTACCAATAAGGACAAGTTTTTTCCTCTTGTGAGTTCTCTAATTTCTCAATGAAAAAATAATTTATATTCTCCAATGAAACAGCAAGCCAATGTTCACACTAAAAATTGAAATTTAATTTGGGTTTGTAGTCTTGGTACCATCTTAGGTATGGTAATCAGCAGAGTGAGAGATTTTGCTGTATGAGGCTTTAATTCTCAAAGGACTTAGGTCGTAGCCCTTGAGACAGACATTCAGTGTAAAGAGAGTCTAAATTTCTAGTTGCTTATTTTATTTCAATTTATAGCATGGCACCAGTTCCCCACAGAACAAACACTTTGTTATCTTCACTGTCTCAACAGCCTTACTTAAAACCAGATATTCTAGTCTTCAAGTGCTTTTTAGACTGAGATTTCCGCAGAGAAATATATACACAGTCGGTTCAGTTCCCAGCTTCAAGGGAACCTTAGTTAACTGCTCCTTGCTGTTTACTTTCACCAACTTCTATCCTATTCTTTTACCAACGTCTATTTATCATCCATAATCACATTTCCCTTCTTACACATCTACTTTTCCTGAGTTCCTGGACTTTAAATGCCCACTTTTTTCGTTTTGAAAAAAACATGCTGTGACAGAAGCCTGGTTTCTTTCTCTGCACATGCTCTTATTACTAATGGACCTATCTGTTTTTATTCCCTTGATGCTATTTGCACAGTCATGCAATGGAACACTGCTTCTCTCCCTCCCTTCTCCCCTTCATGGATCTGCAAAGCTACCATGTGACAGCCACAGTCTTTCAGCCTAACACAGGACTGAAGTAAAATCTTTATTCCAAAGGGAAAGAGTATTTTTTTTAATAGCGGAAAGAAGGAGGAAGAAAAAAATAGGCATAAAACCCATGTTTCTGTTAAGTGCTGCTGCATTAAAGAGCCACAAAAAAAAAAAAAAAAAAAAAAAAAAATTACATTTTTANCAGTACCTATTTGCTCTGATGTGCTTGTAAAAAAAAAAAAAAAAAAAAAAAAAAAAAAAAAAAAAAGGAAATTAGCTTGTTAAACAATTTCAGGGACAGACCTTTTTATGACAAATGTACAGAAAACATTAATCTGAGGAGTTGAGGTTCTTTTATTTTACACCTAATACAATTAAAATTTAAAGGATTACTTGCACAAAAAAATAAACACATTTGGTATAAAAATTTATCATCACTTTAACACCTTTTTTTCTTCTTATGGCCCCCACCTTCTCTGGAGCAGAAACATATAAAGACTAATGGCACAAGTTTGTTTTATTCTACAGCATTTTTGTTTTTACATACTCAAGTACCCTAAAGGACAACAGCCCGCTGTATACAAGAATCATTTTCTTCAGCCTGCTGAATTAAGTTTCATAAAGAACCAAAGCTATAAAGGCATTTTAAAAACCACTGTCTCTTTTTTTTCCTTTCAGAAGCACTGACTTTTTGCACTATTAATATACATAGCGTTACATAACAGCTCTTGAGTATAGTTCATGCAGCAGAATATGTCTGTTGTATATAAAACATACATTTAAAATCTTGACTTACTGGAATTTTTGGAAGATTGAGTAATTGTAGAATGCCCACTGCTTAGAGAAAATGGTTTGATAGTACAAATGTCTGCATATGTTGGCCACTGGAACAATCCAAGCCTCTCTGGAATAGTATCTGTAGCACGTCAAGGTGCGTAAATAATTTACTTACAATATTAAAACACAACTTAGCAAAACCAATAGTTCAAGATCTTATGATTGGGCTCTGGAACTAGGAGATCTTTAAGGTCCTTTCCAACCATACCATTCTATGATTGCTATGTTACCCTTCAGTGGTTGCAAGGAAGTGTGGTGAGAGCTGCCCCTCTCCTCCCAAGTCCTTTATAAAACCTTTAGAACGCAATTTGTTTTCCAGATGAAGAAACTTATTTATGTCTACTGCCTCTTCTCTTCATTGCAGCTGTACACTGTGGACAGTACCATTTCCCTTTCGGTGCTTCTGTCAGTCCAACACATCCATAGTGGAACCACTCAATAGGGCACTATAAAAACAAAGTTAAAAGAGAGGATTTGGGACTTGGGTTTTTTTTCAAAATGCGTATCATAAATACAATTCTATGAAAATGAAACATGAGTGGAAAGCATAGATTCTGCATTTCACACAAGTCACAGGACAAAATGAGGAGAGAGGAGGATCTGTAATACACTCAATACACTAAGGAACGTGATAAAAATTCTAGGAGTCATATATGGACTCACAATAGAGCAAAGTACGTATGTTGTGCTTTGAAATACTTAGTTTGACAAAATGATCTTATCACTCACTTCTGTTTAAATGTAGTATCTCAGTAAATACACGATTACGCTCAACTGGTCTTTTAAAACTTTTTTATTTGAAAAGGACAACTGTATTAGTAGTGACATAGCTAAACATTCACAGAAATAAAGGACATTTTGAAGCAGGGGTTTTTTCAACCTAGTAAAGGCTGAAGGTTTCTACAAGAACCTCAGCTGTGTGGAGAGATGAGGTGAAGTTTCCTGAAGGATGGTTCAAATCACATGCACTTTACTCTAAAACACTCTACTCAAAAAGAACTTAAAAAAAAAAAAACGTAACTCCTGCAAGCAACAGTTATATGCACAAGCCTCTCATGAACCTTTTGAACTTTATTACTTACATCTTGGTTATCACAGCCTACCATTTCACCATATGACACCTAGTAAATAAGAAAAAAAACAAACCTTATTAATAATCATATTACTAGTTAAAAGCAATCAACATTTATAAAGGGCCAACATTCCAATTTCTTCCTTTGAGGAATTTTTCCATTAATAGCAATAACAACATTTTCATTTTACTTTTGTTACACAACCCAAACACCATCATGTTCAGAGTGAATTGATTTTCAAAACCTATTTATGAAAAAGAAGATACATCTACATATTTCAGATTGGATAAAAAACTAAATTCAATGTGAAACCCTGCAATTTTCAATTTAATTATTCCTGAAGTCTCCATTAACAGATTTAAAACTCTCTAAGGATATCACATCACTAAAAAATTGACTATTTTTAGCTTCAACAGTTGAGTTCATTATTCACATCACCAGTAAGTAAATAAAAACAGATCAGAACTTCAAGAGTAAAAATACGGTTTTTTAAAATTAGCAATCAGAGAAGGAAGTTCAGCTACATCAAAACAGCAGCTGTAGTTATATTTCAATTTGGACGCCATCCTTACCTGATTACAGATACAGTAACGTGGCTCATTTGGATCGTAGGTCCAATCAACCTGACTATTAGAATCAGACTCTGGTATTACTGCTGTTTGCTGAGACAGTTCTTGTGCCAGTGCAGATGAAGAAGAACACGATGATAGAGAGGAAGAAGATGATGATGATGAGGACTGCTGACTTGAAGACTTGTTGTTGTTTCTGAGGAAGAGGAAAAAAAAAAAATAGCATACATGATTTATTTCCTGCCAAGTGAAAGAATCACTAAACAAGAACTTGGCTGAAATACTGCAGCATGTAAATCCCAAAGCATCATTCCCTATCACATTTCATTCAACCACTGCAAGCACTGGAATGGACCCACTGAATGCTCTTTGGAAAAGGAAACAAGTCATACCAGCTTATGAGTGCAAGACATGCTGTTCTAATCAATGGAATTTAACTGCTCTAAACTGTCAAGTGGCTTCAATGAATGCTTTTCTTCACAAGATTTTCCATCAACAGCCTTGGTGTCAAGTCCTTATAAAAATTATGTTACCAATAAGAGAGGAATTTACATATAAATAATGTCACATGTCATGTGCAATAGATAACTGTAACGAAGATGACTGATTGTCTGTTAATCTCCACTCTGTTAATCTCCACTCACTCCGTAGGAATGGTGCCAGAATAAAAGTTCTCTGCTTTTGCTTATAGATCAAAACTGACACCCAAGATATTCATAGATGAAAAATGCTTCTAAAACAGCATTATCAGCTGAGCTGTGAACACACACAAATTTGAATGAAGAAAAAAACCTCAAATTAAAAGGATAGACATTTTGAGACAAATTCTTACAAGTTCTGATTATTGTCACAATGTGTTGTGACACTGTGTTGTTTAAAATGTTTTAAAACTTCATTTCAATCAGAAATAAAATGCATTGCCTGTTCTAGATGGTCATCCATTACAAAGTGTTATGTTTACTTGAAACTGGCATCAAACAGATCTCCAGATTATTTCAAAACCATCTACAAATCATTGCATGGTAATTCCCAACAACTGCTGTTAGATCAACTCTCTCCAAAACCCAGAAAAATGAGGGAAGAAACTTGACTGTATCTCAGACCAAAAAGCAAATCAAGACATTCATTTAAAAATGGAGTGTGTTTGCTTAAAGAAAAAGAAGTGGGAGGACTAAAGCATACAGCCTGTAACAAAAAATGGCCAGCAGGCAGTAACTACCTTCTGCTGATTCCCCCTCACAGATATTACAGTGTATTTCTAATATGGCTCATGACATTTTAAAAGAAAACTTAGCTGTCTTAAACGTTGTAATTGCAGTCAACAAGTAAGAAAAACCTACTTGCTTTTTCTGCCACTTCGTGAATCTGTGGTTGATGAACTTAATGTCTGAGTTAATGTAGAGGCCAGAGCTGATGATGAATATCCAGCTGAATCTCTGGACAATGAAAATTCTCTTCCAAGCTGAAAATCATTGTTCTTAAATGCTTCATAGCTGGCTTTTAGACTGGATGTTCGTCTTCCCTCCTTCATCTGAAACAAATACTGATACTGTATCAGATTACACAGTAAAGCTCCTACATAAGAAATACCAGGCTGCTAACTGCTAATGATTTGCACAGGTTCACTAGTTACCTTGTTATGCATAAAATTATGTATTGAAAGCAGTTAAATGTGTGAGAATATCCTCCAGGAAAAGTCAGAAAACAAGCTGTCCCTTTAGGCAAGTTATACAGGATGAAACTGTGGCACATAAACAAAATAGTAATATGAGAACTGAATCACATCAGCTGAAAGTGATCATGGGAATTCAGATTTAAAAAAAAATAAAGCAGTCACTAGCCTTTCTTTTTAATCTATAGCAGATGGCAGAATGACAAGAGTATTTTTATATTACCTGTGCCGTGGCTTGCACTGCTTGAGCTGCTGCCATGGTAATTGCACCAGCCCCGGATCCTGAAGATAATGAGCCCAGGTTATATGATGCCAATGGTTGAGAAGAGTTTGTATTGTATGCATTGTTTGAAGAGGATGATGAATTACTGTTTCGACACCCTTGATGAACAGAACACATTTATGAAATTCAAAATGAAACTAAATTTCTTTGCATTTTAAGAAGAGTTATATGACAACCAGTGAAAGAGTAGGAACTCTGTTTATGCATTAGAGTAGTCTAGTCATTTGCATAAAAAGGTTTTAGAAGTAATTTGACACAGCCACTATTTGTTTATGGGGAAAAAAAAAAAAGAAGAGAAGTTTGTTCCCTATCTATCCTCATGTGTAAGGAGTCCTTTTAGAAAGACAGCTCTCACTATCATACTCAGCTATCAAAGAACAGATGCAGCTGCTATACCTATGCCTATATTGAAACAGTGCTCACTACTATAACCATCAAGAAGAAGGTAAGAATTTGACTGTGTACCTATACTGTTCCCGAAGTAAAACTTTCAACCATCATTCTCAAAACTACAGATCAGTTTTAATGCAACACAATTTCCAGAGTCATCTGCAGGATAACAGCTGCTCAAACACAGCTACATTTTTATTTGCAGCCTCATGCGAAGTTTCTTCAAAGAAAATTGAAATAAGACATGATGGAAACTACCTTAAACTGACGGACATTACTGAATTCCAAAATATAAGGTAGTTGACTTGCTATTAACTCCTTAGTCTTATTTTCAGAAATGAAACTACAAAATACCCTAATTGAGAACAGGCAGAAAGGTTTAGGTTCTTTCAGTCACTATTCAAAAAGACTTCTCTCCTCTTTTGACATACACAACACAAGAAAGAATTTTATTTTCAGATCAAGTCTTTAAAAAAAAAGAAGTGTGAAAATTCTTTTCCCTTACTTTGGAAATTGTACGCATTTTTTTTCCCAAAATAGTGCATTGATCTCTAATATTTCTACTGCTGGCTGAAGGAAACGGTCCTGTTATCTTCCTCGAAGTGTAAATAAAAAGAAACAGCCAACACACAGCTGTTATATGACAACAAAGCAAACTCACTTTATGGACAACACAGATGAAAAACAATGCCTGCAATTTCTCATGCTTCAAGTGACTGAAAATCCCAGGGAAAAGGGTACGAGCCTCTGGATTGAGGACTGGCTGAATGGCAGATCCCAGAAGGTCATTATTGATGGCACAGGGTCTAGAAACTCCACAAAGGGAAGTGCAGTACACCTGGAGAGGAATAACCCCATGCACCAGCATAGGCTGTGGGTTGACCTGCTGAAAAGTTGCCTGGCAGAGAAGGACCTCAGGGTCCTGGTGGAAAACAAACTCTCTATGAGCCAGCAGTGTGTCTGCAGCCAAGAAGGCCAATGGTATCCTGGGATGCATTAGGAAAAGCATGGCCAGCAGGTTGAGGGAGGTGATCCTGACCCTCTACTGAGCCCTAGCAAAGCTGCGTCTGGAGTGCTGTGTCCAGTTCTGGGCTCCTCAGTACAACAGAGATATGGAGCTCCTGGAGTGGGTCCAATGGAGTGAAAAAAGGTGATTAAGGTACTGGAGCATCACACTTATGAGGAGAAGTTGAGGGAGCTGAGACTGCTCAGCCTTGACAAGAGAAGACTAAGGGTGGACCTCATCACTCTCTGTGAGGAGGGTGCCAAGGGGACCGAGCCAGGCTCTGCTCGGTGGTCTGAGCAATAGGGCAAGAGGCAATGGGCAGAAACTGATGCACAGAAGTTCCAGCTGAATTTAAGGAAGAACTTATTTACTGTGCAGGTAACCATGCATGGGAACAGATTGCACAGAAATAGGTTGCCCAGGAAGGTTGTGGAGTCTCCCTTACTGGAAATATTCAAGAACTGTCTGGACACAATCTTGTGCAATGTGCTCTGGGATGACCCTGCTTGAGCAGGGAGGTTACACCACT
Organism: Dasyornis broadbenti; assembly: GCA_013397935.1. NCBI lineage: Eukaryota > Metazoa > Chordata > Aves > Passeriformes > Dasyornithidae > Dasyornis > Dasyornis broadbenti. The sequence goes on along the minus strand of VZRN01004072.1, from coordinate 933,991 downwards.
GGACCCACCGGGGTCCCTTCCAACCTGACCTATTCCATGATTCTGTGATTTCAAAAGACTAACTCACAAATATAATTAGGTTTCTTTTCTTCTGATTAAAAAGCAATGAAATGAAAGACAATTAGGATTACCTGGTGTATTTTCTTTAGAAGCATCTGAAGTCAGGGTAGATAGAAGAGCTTCAGATTTAAACTTCTTTTCAGGAACATGATCTGTTGTACTGTGGTGAGAGGATGGATTGTGTTTCCTTTCTAAATGAGACAAAGGGAACTTAAATGTAAAATCTATTCAGCTTGAAAGTCAAAGTATACTATCACTTTCAGCTAATTCCCACCAGCAAAACCTATTTAATTCTTGCACTTCATCTTAACAGATATTTATCAGCACTTACTATGCCTTTTTTGCTCCCTGCAATGATGGAGGGAAAAATGTTCTGAACCTTTTTTACCTAATACTACTCAAAAAAAAAAAAAAAAAAGAAAGAAAAAGAAACAAAAAAATGTGGGAATCTTTGTAAGTTTCAAATACTTACTCTCTACTGGAGTGTGAGAATGGGAGTGATGGTTATTCACAGGCTGTGCTGGTGTATCGAGCTCCAGAGACCCTAAGAGGGAGATAAGAAGGACAGGAAAATTTCGGAGTTGGCACTGTTTTGACTTTTATATACTAAAAGAATCTTTAAAATATTAACCAAATCACAATGCAGTCATATTTTTTTTAATCAGAAGAATTTTTGCTAGCATTGAAACCCTTACAGTACAACTAGGAGCCAGTGAAATTAGTTTTCAAATAAAAATTGGTGACTGCTACTGTTCAACTGTTGAAATCAAGAACTTAAAATCAAGGCCAATAAGAAGAACCAACAACATTACCCTGAACATGCCACTTGTCAAATGAGTTGCACACAAGCTGGGGATGGTTGCAGAATGGCTGCACCAAAAGCACTGACAATCTACACCAATATGAAGACTGTGACATGTAAACTGTACAAACAAAGCATCTTGTCTCACTGAGTCCACCTTGTTACATTCAGTTAAAACTCAAGAAACAGCAATGTCTTTCAAGATGATTTAACATTCAAAAGAAAGGGCTGCAGATCATTATCCAGATTTTCTTAACACTCAAAATACACAGAGCAACAACACAAATAAAAACAAAACAAAGCAAAAAAAAAACCAAAAAAACAACCCACAAAACCAACAAAACAACAACAATAAACTCCAACCCCCTCCCAAAAACAAGGAAGAAGTTCAGCGGGCACAAATCCAAGTCTACGTCTAAGAATAACGTTTCTTGTAAGATGAGGCTAAATAATCACAGCATAGGAGAGACTTTGACTATGAATTTAGAACTATATACAACACTTTGTGCATCAGTCTCTAACAAAATGATTTTGAAGTAGCTGCAGTACCTACCAACTTATGTATACACAGAAGACAAAACAAGAACGCAATTCACATTCATTTTTCAAAATCTGGAGCTTCAGCATTTCTTTACCTTTTCAAGTGCTTTCAAAAAGCACTGAAATACATGAGTATATGAGTATTCCATAAGTGTATTACAAAAGTTTAAATATAATTGTTCTAGAAGAGGTTCAAAGCAAGAGGAGCGATTTGGTGAACGTCAATCATGTTATGAACTTGCCCAAAGGCTGCCCTCTAGCGGGACTTCAACCATATGTATTTACTCTAAATGCTAAAAATGTTGCATCTTCTACTTTTAGCTTTATTTAAAACAAACAAAGAAAGAAAACCCTCAAACCAAACAAGGCTTAAAGGTGCAACATGCAGTCTAGTACTTCTCTATTTTGAGTTCTTGAAATCCCATCTAGCAACCTCTCCAAACACATAGTTTAACAGAAGGTAGCATCACATCCTAAAACCATCCTAAAGCTGGGATTTAAACTAAACTAGTCCTTTTCTGTAACTGCTAGTTAATTAAAAGCATTGAATTTAGAGTTTTCTTTTTTGTGCCTGTTATTTGTAATAACAATTACAAATAAAATATCCCCAAACTCCTAGCTTAAACAACACAGCCACAAGAAGTTTCAAGAAATAATACTTATTCCTAATATCCCCAAGTGACTTAAGTCACTTTGCACCATCTTTGCCTATGAGGACAGCCACTGCCTCCATGATCACAGCAGTTAAGTCAACTTAGAAATTTATCACAATCACATTTGAATTTGATGTCTATATGCTGACAAGTACAGAAAAGCCAGATTCTTCTACACCACGCTGGCAAAAATGCACTTTACATTTTTATTCACATTCTGAATACCAGCACTGTTGTATTTAAAATGCAGGTTTCTTACCTAAAAGGCTTTTCCTTCACTACCCCAATATAGAACAACCCGTTCTCACCCCTTTAAAAAAAGGAAACCACCAAGTACATGGAAAACTAAAATAATGACCCTCCTTAGTTTGGTAGCAATCAATTCAAGTAAGGAATGGTACACTTGCAACTGGGTAGGTAGCAGGCTCAGGCCAAAGTACTTGGCTGAATGCCTACAGTCATTAAAAATAGGTTTAAAGAATTATGTATCTTACTGTAGCAATTCACAATTGTGTGAAAGAATTACTCACTCAGTTGTATTTTGCTTTCACTGGTAAAAATTGAGGTTGAAACTAAAATTTGAGAATCACTGATAAAAAGTGGATTAAAATACAGGTGAAAATATTGCCAGTCACTAACAAGTGTATGATACTTTAATTTTGAAAACTGACACAAAGTCTGTCAAGGTCTTAAAGAAAATCATGCATACTTACGTCTCTCTAATATTTCTGTAATTCCAGCATTATCTGCTTCAAGTTCCATTTTAAATTTAGCGAGTTCCTGGTCCAGTTTTCTCAGATGACGGTCTACCTGTTTGTTAGACAATGCAAAAATAACTAGCATCCAGTTCTGGAACATGAATACCTACATCCTTAATCTCAGGCTTGCTAAGTATTTCCCTTCCAGCAAATTTATGCCACGCAGCACTATGCACAGTAACATACAGAAGTGTATCTTCTTGGTCACCGCCACTTCCCTCACTCAGCAGAGACACTGGTGTTAACACCAAAATAGTGTAGGCAAAGCTCCAAGATGTTTCTTTTCAGAAATAAAGATGAACAGGACTTGGAAATACTCCGGGTATGCAAACAGAAAGGGTAAGATGAAGAACGGTACATGATGTGGACTTCAGTAGAGATTGGGCTGCTCTGGGAAAATTGCAAGTTCTGAACTGAATTGTGCGCAATTTGTGTGCCACTATAAACTCCAGTAAACTTGGTGTGTATTGAGTCTCAACTGAAAGTGGAGAGATTCTGGTGTGTTTCAGCAAACTATGATGTGCTCTTGGGTACTAAAAATTAACAAAAAAATTTTCAACTCACTATCATGGAAAGAAATATGGTTTTCCATGTTCCAAATGCTTTCTACATCTGTACTTACACAGCAAAATTGACCTGTCTTTACTAAAAACTGAGAGGATTTTCCAGTTACCAGCTAAGCAAAAGAGAGAAGGGGTAAGTTCTAACTTCTAGAACAAACTTTTGGCTAGCTGAAGTGAAACTGAAGCAGTTGTTTTATGTCTCCTATATTTGAGTGTAGTCTGACATGCAGGGTCTGTTCTCTGAGGAAGCATAAAATAAATATACTTTATACTTAAAATCATGTGCCACCCCTCTCTGGGTCTGGCCATCCATCAGGTTTTTACCCAGTGAATAGTGCACCTGCCCAAGGCATGAGCAGCCAGTTTCTCCAGGAGAATGCTGCAGGAAAGAGCATCAAAGGCTTTACTGAAGTCCAGGCAGGCAACATCCACAGCCTTTCCCTCATACACTAAGCAGGTCACTTCATCATTGAAGATCAGGTAAGTCAAGCAGGACCCGCCTTTCCTAAACCCATGCTGCCTGGGCCTGGTCCCCTCATTGTCCTGCTCGTGCTGTGTCATGACACTCAAGATGATCTGCTTCATGACCTTCCTAGCACTGAAGTCAGGCTGACACACCTGTACTTCCCTGGGTGCTCTTTTTGACCCTTCTTGTACATGGGCACTACATTTGCTAATTTTCAGTCAATTGGGACCTCTGATAAATGCCTGAAAGTGGCTCAGTGACCTCTTTCACCACCTCCTGCAGTGCTGTGGGGTGGATCCCATCAGGGCCCTAAACTTGTGTGTGTCTAAGTAGCACAGCAGGTTGCAGACCATTTTCCCTTGTATTAAGGGGACTTCATTCTGTTCCCCACCCATTTCTTCCAGCTCAGGGGGCTGGGTACACTGAGAATAACTGGTCTTGTTATTAAAGATTGAGGCAATGAAGGCATTAAGTACCTCTGCCTTTTCTTCATCCTCTGTCTTATGTTTACCTCTGTATCCAGTAAAGGATGGAGATTTTCCACAGCCCTTCTTTTATTGCTGATATATTTGTAAAAATATTGTTGTCTTTTATGGTAGTAACCTGATTAAGTTCTACTTGGGCTTTGGCCCTTTTAATTTTCTCCCTGAATAACCTCACGAAATCCTTGCAGCCCTCTCAAGTTGCCTGTCCACTCTTCCAAAGGTGACACACTCTCTTTTTTTCCCCCAGGTTGAAGCCAAAGCTCTGTATTTAGCCAGGCTGATCTTCTTCCCTGTTGGCTCCTCTTTTGGCACATGGGGATGGCCTGCTCCTATACATTTAAGATTTCCTTCTTGAAGAATGCCCAGCCTTCCTGGACTCCTCAACACTGCATCCCAAGGGATTCTCTCAACCAGTCTCCTAAACAGGCCAAAACCATGCATTAAAATCGTATGATTTCTAATACTATTTCTTTGTTTTATATTTAAGCGACACCTACTACCCAAAAAACCAACATTCTTGTAAGTCAATGAAATATTAAATATTTCTTTCAATAGCAAAACATCTGCATGTAGATGGCATAAAAGTACAGGTAGCACAGCTGCAGTGCTTATCAAAATGCTTAGAACTCCTTAGGGCATAAATCTAGGTAATTCACCACAAGTCTTGTGTCCACTTACCAGATCATATATTTGATTAGCAAGCTGCACTTTTTCATCTGCGTCTTCCAAAGCCTTATAATAGTCCTGTTATGAAGAGAATTTTTTAAAATTATGAATACAACTGAATTAATTTCAGTAAGTTTAAACGACTTATGAAGTACAAAATGTAAGTCAAAAGGACAAATTTAAGTCAGTTTTCAGAAAGACTGTGAAATTTTATTCTAAACAACAATCATCTGTATTTTAAATGAGAGATATAATATGTATCAATTTATTTTCCCTGCATTAGAAAAAGCCAAACTACAAGATGGGAACACTTCATCCTAGAGTGATATTTAGATTTCTACAAGAAATGCTACAATCTTGGATTTATTTTATATTACACAGCATGATGTTATGGACTTAAAATGAGCTTATGTCTTTTACTTCAGGACCATCACAAATCCTACTGCTCTTCAAAATGATGCTAAAGTACTTTGTGGGTAGGCCTATCCAGTACTCTAGTTAAACAGAGATAAAGTTGTATATAGTTTAAATTATTTTAAAATAAATTTCTCTAACTCATAAGTGTATTCTACGTAATTTGACTAAAGCAATCCAAAAGTCTCCTCTAACCAGTGAAAATTCAGACAAAATTCAGACATACATTTTTTAAAAAAATGTATGTTTTCAAATGCTTTTACTTTAGATTTGAACAGATTTTACTGCCTTTTAATTCTCAATTTCCACTGAACAGTATCTTGGTTATGTGAAAACTACTTGAAATTTTGGTTCAACTAAAGTCAAAATTTTTCATTTACTCTAGTGAAGTCAGAGTTCTGACCTTTTTCTTTTTTCAAATTTAAAAATCTGTTTGCATTAATTAAAGACGAAAACAACCTTTACCCAAATAAGGGGCTGAAGTAGCCAGTGTAGGAGACTACAAAGGAATTTCTCCTGACAAAATGATGGACTACGCTGCTAACAATACCACCACCAAAGCTCAAATATTGAAAGGTAACACAGAACACATTCATCTTCTTACTTCTCTCTCTCTCAAGCTGCATATACCATTATGTATAACGTGTAGAAGGACATAGGCAGAATCACAGGAAATGCTGAATCTAAGCTTGAAAAATATCCCCTAAAAGAATGCAAATTAACTTAGGCAACTTCATGTCACACAAACAGAAACAAAAAATCTGAGATGAAAATTTAGTACTAGGTTTCCTCATCATTTCAGGATCACTTTTTTTAAATGCTAGAAAGTGCTGGGTAAAACTTCAGGGAAATCAAAGAAACCTTCACTCACTTTTCTGCTCCAAGGTAGTTCTATCCACCTCAATGAAAGCCCAAGGGAAGGCACAGTTCTGAACACTTAAATCTCCATCAATCATAAACTATTTTTCCTAAGGTTGTCTTAGTTTGCAAAAGCAAAATGCAACCCACTCTTGTGATATCCTTACTTTTTTGATTGATGTCATTTGTTCTTCTCTCCATTCAGGTTTGTTTTTCTTTGCATTCATAAAAAATTCATTTACCCTCTGCTCAAGCTGATCCATTGCATCTGCAGCACAGGAAAAGATTGAGACAAATGTTATCTTCTCATGTACATAAACATTAGGAAATAAGGGGAAATTTTTTTCTCAAACAAAGTTGACAGGACTGAGGTGCAAACTATTAGAGAGGAAAAAAAAAGAAAAAACCAAAACAACCAAGTGACAGTGGACAGTGGAGGGAAATATTTACCTTAATTTCCAAGAAGCAGAATTGCATTCTGGTAGGATTCTCATCAAGGTTCTTGTGCTCTCCAGCATGGGACAGGCAGGACTCCAAGTTCTAAAGGTTTTTTGTCCCTAAGAGCAGTGGTAGTGACTTAAAGCACGACCCAAACTCCTCACCCAGGGCTCTAGACTGCTGACTTTGGAACATTCTAGCCAGTTACAAACTGAGCAGGAAACAAAATGTTCTCCTAAGAGAAACAGTCAAATACAAAACCAAATAATTGAAAAAAATTAGTGTCTCAAAAACGTAGACCAACTGAAGAGTAAAGTCACTGCCTTTAAGTCCAGGCCCTCTCCATTGTATGCTGGGAAGGGTCAGGGCAAATTGAAAGCACTCACAAATTATTCCCTCCACCCCCACAGGAGTAAATGCACTGATCAAATATTATTTGGACAGGATTCTCACTTACATGAAGTTGAGAATTATTGTAAGGGGGGGAAAACATAAAACCACCAATTTTCTAATATTAACTATCTCCACAAAGGAAAATGTCAACCACAATTTTTTTTTTTCATTGTTTATTGAGACAGGAGCCGGGATTCCCTTCCCTTTCCTCTCCACCCTTCACCCACTGAGTTCACTATTTCAACAGCTGGACACTTGTGCACTCAACAGCTTGCGTATTTCCAAAAATATGTAGCTGCCTCAGTCAAACTAGCTTTGACAGCCTTGCTAGAGTCAGGATAGATGACAATACTGAATTTTTTTTCATGGCATTCTCAGTGACATTGACCAGCTATAAGTTTTAAATTAAACATGACAATGCACAAATCACCTACAAACTTCAGGCTCTGGGTGCAAAACACCAAAGAAACTTTCCAGAAACCACCATTAAAACTGGATCACGTGAAGGCCATCACCTCTTGCCAAAGCAAAATGAAAATTAATTAATTAGTTCAAGAAGCTCATGAATCCCTAAGTATGATTTACCTTTAAAATCGAAGAGGCCAAGGGTCTTCTTACCTCTGTGAAAATTCATAGCTAGAACTATTTACATAAATAATCAAAAATCACTCATCCTAAATGATCAAAAACAATCAGTCTTCCTTACGCTGGGAACATTCAGCATCAAACCCAATAAGAACCTAACAACTGACTCAACAGAGCACCATTAATCCCAAGCCATAACAAATTGTGATGCAAGTTCACATAAACTTTATTTAGACCCAGAGAAACAATGCAGTCAAACAGTTTTGGAGTAAAAGACGCTAAAGGAGGAGAACCTCTACAATGAGCATTTTCCATCTGCACCATGTGGAGAAGATTAAGAAGTCTGAGAGGCAAGCAAGAAGCCCACACTTTATATGGAGGCTTCTAAAATCTTTGTTCTTTAACCAAATGACTGTAATTTGGTCCATAAAGCCAAACAGACAAAATGTTCTATCTCCTATCTGCAGAGAATCAACACCTTAAGTGACAGTCATTCTAGTGGCTCCATAAACAAGAAATGACAAAAAGTATTTTCCCTCTTCACTTTTTATTGAGGACACGTTATCAGTCTGCATCAAACTGCCTAGGGGAAAATTTCCACAGAAACTTGGTCTCTCCTGAAAGGGCAGAAAAGGCAAAGGGGAGTGCAGGTCAGATCTATCAAATTATACGAAAAGTTCTCTCTGCTACACTCCAGTTCATCTACCTTTTCTCATGATACTATATTCTGAGATACTAATTTCTCAGATCAGATTTCCCAAGAGAGTTACCAAAACTTCTATGAGAAGAGAAACCTGATAATCCATGATTTTAACTTAAACAGAGAAACATATTTTATGCTTCATGTGGAGCTCAGTTAAAGTTCAAGAGTCAAGTCGCAACTCAGACGATCTTTGCTTTTCCCATAAGCAATCTTACCAGAACATACAGCAGATAGACTCACTTTACTATTTCTCTGAACAACAAACAGCACCTGTCTCATTAGGAGTCAATGTGGTCCAAACAGGACAGAATACAAAGTCAACAATGATGCTAACACAGAGCAGCAGAGATATCCCTGAATTACAAATCATGTCGATATCTGGGACAGCATCACTCATCAAAGTACTGTTGTCAAGTACTTCTGAGACACTGAACAACCTCCAGGTTTGCACACAGTGTTTAGCAGGCAGTTGGGCAACTGATGCTGAAGAGGCACTAGTCCAGAAGTTTTATAAGTGCCTTCAGATACCCTGCCAATCACCGCACAAGAATTACAGAAGTACTAAGGTCTCAGAGAATTTTTCTCTACACCTAAGGTTAGTCCTAGTATACAATATTCCTGCTACATTCCTGCTACCTTGACATTGCTAGCTGCCTCAGTTTTCAAACACACCTAAAAAAACCCCGCCTCTCTTCTTTGCTTTCTTAGGGAACAGAAGTAAAATTTGTAAATTTATTCCAAACTATCTAAAACAGGGAGCTGCTCACTCTCTCTCATGGTGCTCCCTGGTGACAGCGACTTCAGAGGTGTTATCTCCCAGAAGGAGCCATGACTGTAGCCACAATTTTAAGCACTGAACCAAGACAGCACTCAGGTCATAATATAGAAAAAAAATCCTACACACAGTTCTATATGTGTCAATAAGGCCTGTTAAACAGACCTGCTGGGTTCACTAATGTAAATATCTGAGAGAAAGCCTGAGATGGCACTTTAAATTATTATAGGTTAAACTGTTTTCAAGAACTGTTCCCACTTATTGCCGCATTTTATATTTCTATACAGTATTCCCTTGTTATTTCAACCTCTGCTCTTTCTCTCATTCCTCTTTACAATAGTCCAGCTCTTTCATATTGATGATTGCTCTTATCCTTTGTGCAGCAGTAGTTTCATTAGCAAACACCTTTGGATCACAGTTATAGATAACCATATTAATTTTGCATTAGATGACTACAACAGCTATCCAGGGTGTTACAGGACACCTAAGTCCCAGATGAGATTGCATTAGAAAGATGAAATGGCAGTGCATCCTGAAAACAGCCTAAGACAGTGTATTACATCGGGACATAAGCAGACAGATACAAAGTGATCTACAAGGACACCTCAATTGTACTTATACTTTGTATAATATAGACACTTATACAAAAATACACCTTTATATAAAATATAATTTGTATAAAACCTAAAGCATATTTATAAAGTATATTTGGTTGCATGTCAGCTAGGGCACAAGAGGCCGAGCAAACAGCACCTTCTCATATGCTATTGTGAAGGAGCTGGCTGGAAAGTTTCAGGGAGAGCATGCCGCTGCCTACTGGAAGGAGTGGGACATAACTCATGTTCCAAACCACCATCACTGCTCTTAGGGATCAAAAATCTGAAGAGTTTGGGACGTGCCACGGAAAATGCCTTTGGGAGCAGCACAAGCCCAGGAACATAGCTCTGCCTCCTTGCGCCGCGGCCCGGCGGGCGGGGGCTAGGGCGGGCCGGAGGCTGTCGCGACAGCTCCAGAGGCGCGCGCCCCGCCCCTCCCCGCGTTGCGGCGGCTCCGCAGCGCCTTCGCCCGCGGGGGACGACGAGACGCT
>VZRN01004072.1:891487-923496 GCA_013397935.1 Dasyornis broadbenti | reverse complement strand
CAGTCAGTCACTCGCTGCCGTGGGGGAGGGGGGCGCCGCCTCCTCGCCGCGGCTCCCCCCGGCTCCCCCGCACCGGCCGTGCCCGGCCGCCCGGCGCCCCCGCCGCGCACACACTCACTCTCCAGATAGTCCTCCAGGTACAGCATGGCGGCGGCCGGGCCCGCGCCCAGGGGCTGCTCGAGAGCGGGCGCTCGTCCCTTCCAATATGGCGCCGCCGCCAACAACACCAGCGCCTCGACTCAGCGAAAACAACATTGGCGGCGGACGGCGCTCGCCCCGGCCGCGCCGCGATTGGCTGCCCGTGCCGCTGACGCACACCGCGGCCCGCGCTCTGCCGCGCGGCCTCACGGGAAGCGTAGTCTTGTCGGGCGAGGCGGTGGGAGGTTGCGCGTCCCGCCGGGCTTTGTCGTTCCGGCCGGTCCGCGGTCAGGGGGCGTTTCCGTGGGCCTGGGGCATTCCCGCGATTCTGGAGGCGTTCCTCCCCAGGGGCAGCGGGATTCTTCTCCGGGAGCAGCTCTCGGCCCCCTTCGGCTGCCCGCGCTCCGGAGCGTCCGTGGCGCGAGCGCAGCGCCGCAAGTCAGGGGAATGGACAGGGAGAACTTGCAGCTTCTTGACCAGACTCGAGGCTTTTGTTTGTCCGTTGTTGTCGTAAATGCTCCCAGCCGACAATAGTGCATTAAAAGCGTAAGAAATAGCAAAACTAATGAAATTGCTTAAGTCCGTGCTCTCTCACGGAGCAAGGTAAAAAAGCTGCTCCGTTCAGCACAGGACCCAGGTACGGACAACCTCAGGAGAGCAGAAACGTGTGAAGGCTTTAGAATTGCTGTTCAGAGTGCAAAACCAAAATTGGCTCAGTTGATTGAAGTCCACAATACTCCTTGCAGTAATTCACTTTTAAATGTTTGGGGCTGAGGTTTTTCACACAGTTTCATTCCCCCAAATAGTTTAGCTCATCAGCCTTCTACTGCTGTTATTTACTGCTTCAAGCACGGACTGATGCAGATGTGTGGTTTTTTGCCTGGGGAAAGAAACTTTTGGGGCTTGCGTGATGTCAGGTGTAAGTACAGGAACATAACAATTGTGGTAACAGATCAGGTTTGCTTTCCACCGTGATTTTTGTCTCCATATCTACATCTGTGCCAGATGCATCCAAGCAAAGAGGAAGTGTAAGCTTAAGGCAACTTTGAGTAAAACTTGCATGGGATGTTTTTGAGGGTCAAGACCAATGGAAAATGGCTTTTCTCACATCTGCAGTTCATGTATTGTGAGCAGTTGGTTAAGGATGACTGAATTTTGGGAAGTGAAGCATAAATTTTGTGTATAGCCTTTATGAAGACTGATGGTAGCAATGTATTGAACACATAGGGTATAGTAAACAAATTGGGAGGGGTTAATTCCTGTGTGATTAAAGATGGAGAAGAATGATAAAGGTGTAACAATAAACTCTCAATAACTTACCAACTTTGTGAAAAAAGTGCTGTGCCAAAGTAGTCACTTTCCATACTCACTCCATCATTAGCCATGTAGTATGTACTGCCAAACCAGCAATATCAACTACTCTCATACATACAAATGAACAGATTTTAGATGGTCATTAAGCTCAGTTAGCCCTGGTTTAAATAATGTTTATATTACTGCTCATACAGATCACTTTGATGTACAACTTCTGACACACTAGTGTAGGCATAACAATATTTTTAAAGTTTTGTGTGAGAAATTGCTTGGCCCCTATGTAGAAGACAAGATTGACCCTTCGTGGGAAGATAAATGCCTGCACTTATTGAAGTGAAAGGGTTTGATGCAGCAAGAGAACTTAACCCATGCAAAAGCAATGACATCGTATATTAATTAGGAGAAAGGCTAGGTGAATTTAGGGGAAATCTGAATTGATGGCATCACTTTATCTTATGCTTAGTTGTGGCTTTAGTGATTTTTAAATGAAAAAAATGTTGTAGACATGTTTGGGAGCAGCAGGAGTCTAAGAGAACAATGTTGTAAACAAAGACACTGGTATTAGAACCACAACTGAAATACAGTCATACAGTAAGTCCTTACCATTTGCTTCATGATCAAAGTCCCAGCACAGACATTGGGACTTCTATTCTCATCTTAGCAAGCTTGGGGATAGCCAGCAAACTTCTCAACAAGGGGTACTGTGCAAGTGTATTTTCTGTGCGTTGTGGTGCCCAGACCAAGGAAACTCTTGGGGTTGTGTCTCAGTCATTTCCTTTAGTAATGGCATGTGCCGTGTCTGTATTAGTGGAACAGGAAAATGAAACTCAGCTTTGCCAACAGAATGACAAAGTACTAGTGGGGCTAGCTGCTGTCTTCAAGGTGTGAGTTCATGTTTTCTGGTTTATTTCAACATGTGAGAGGCTCTTACAGAAATAGAGACCTACTCAAAAATCTGTTCACCATGGTGCTTTACAGTAAGGGATGGGAGGGGATTGTGAGGTAGAATACAAATGAAAATACAATTCAATTTGACCAATGACGCTCATATTTTTCATTTCTGCCCATATGAATTCATTTTGTATAGTCAAATGAGTAGCCACACCGACTTCAGTAGGATTGCTAGTGTAAGTGCTGCTTATCATGACATGTCAATGGCACTGAGTTTAAACTAACATTTAAGAAGTAATAAGCCAACAGACCTATAAAAATAAACTGTTCTTAAAATAGCAAACTTCCTGTTTTTTAGAAGTTAAAAGAATTAACTCTATTGATTAACTCAACTTGCAGAACAGCCTAATTAGAACAGCTCCTGATAAAGCAACATGGATTAATGACTGTTTATTGGAATGCAAATACAGTGAAAACTAAACACCAGCTGTGAACTCAAGGTAGAAAATAATTCAATTTGTGAATTACAATCAACATTGCTCAAAGAACTACTTTGCAACTACAGACCTGCTTAGCACAGGAAGAGAATGGAGGCCACAGAAGCTGCTGTTTTCTCCTGTTTATATAAGGTTATTAATGTTGATGGCATTTCTCCAGGAAATGTTTCACATAAATCATGTTTCATCACTGTGACAAAGTGATGGCATAAAGGAATATTACAGTTGCCCTGTGATCTACCTAAAGCTAATTGCTTGCTTAGGTTTCATTAGTTTTCAACTGACAGGAAGAAAAGCTGGTTAAAAACATGAATTTATATTCTGATGTACGCTTCTCAGATGGCGTTAAGATTTTCAAATCTTCTCCCCCTCTTCTCCACTTACCCATTCCATATCTCTGTAATGTCCTTTTTGTGTTCTAATTTATTCTATCTCTTCCCATGTGTAGAGCTGTTTGACACATCTAACTCCATCATTTCCATCTTCCTGTTTCATCTACTGTCCATCTGTTGATACTTCCTTTTTCCTTCCAAATCTGTTCTATCTTCTGAGCTGTATGATTGCTGGAGCTTTCTGTGCCCATTTAGGACTGTCACAGTTCTGTATCTGTATCTACTTCAGTACTCTGATCTTTAACTCTTGTCTAATACAGTGTTTCTGCACTTACAGTCCTTATGTTTTGTTTTGTCATTTTCAAGGACATGTTTCTAATGATTTGATTTGAAAAAATCAGGAAGAACCTACCTAGCCTATCCCTAAATTGGTTTTTCAGATCTCAGCTACTGCTGGTAGGTTCCTGTGTTTCAGTTTCTCATAGGGGAACCTCCCTGCCTGTGGCACACAGGCACCTCGGCAGAGGTTGCAAAAGTACATCTGTGTGTTTCTGAGGGCTAGCCTGCTCTCACAGAAGAACTTCAAGACAGAGTGACAGGTAAGTGGACTCCACCAGAGCCTTCATAAAACTGCAAGCCTGAGTAGCTCTTAAACTACCAGAAAGGAGCAGTTTACTTTTCTTTGGCACCTGCTCCAGCTGTAGTACAGCAGTGCTGTCTGGCAGGGCAGAATCCATTCACCACGGTGCACTGCTGCAAGCATGTGTTGCGGATTGCAGCATTCCCAGCAGTTCTGGCTGCCAGCGTCAGTATCAGGCCTGCTGGTCTCCTCACATACTTTCAACTATTTTATTGTAATTCCTCCTCACATCCTGTTTGTTGCCTGCTATTTTCCTGCTGTTGCAGCTATTTTTTCCATTCTTTCCAGTCCTCCCAGTTTCACAGTCCAGCTGTCACTCCCAGCTGCCATGGACTCCACCATCTCCCAAATTCCACCCTTTCTGCTGCTGCAGGGGTATCACCCACAGCCCCACTCTCCCTCTGCAGGAAATAACTATCATTCCTGCTATACTGCACACCATAGCTATTGGAGGACATCAGTTAAATTACTGAATTGTCTTAAGACTGAGCACCATGTAAGGGTTACAGCATGATTGTATTTTTTCTGAGCAATCAACTTTATGTAATGGGAAACTCCATCCAAAGCTGGATCCTTGGAAAAAGCTGTGTCTGACTTTTAAGTACATAATGTTACCCTAGTCTAGTGCAGCTCTATGCAGAAACTTCACACTTCCATGAAATCCTCAAAAGCGCAAATTTGGCCCAGGAATATTGTATCTGGAAGGTAATCTCTTCTGAGAAATCACTTTCCTTTTCTGCTTATTACAAACTCTTTTGGATTCTGAGATTCACATTCCTGTTTCTGGAAGCAACTCCATGACCCCAGATAATTAATTTACTTTAACAGTCAACAGGAAAATGGAACTGCCATTTATCTTTCAGCTTGACTTTGTGTACAGACTCAGGCAATTATATCTCCATCTTTTAGTTAATTTTATCTGATGCAGACTCAGTTAAATTTGCTTGCAGATTTCAGTTATTTCCTGAAAGTCTGCAGGATATGAGCAATTGCTGTTTATATATTAATCACTGAAATGTTTTATCCTGACTTCCTAAGGAAATAAAGCTTACACAAGCAATCCATGTGTTTGTGTGCATACTTCTTTATCTGTGTTTTCACTCTGTCCTGTCTCTGTAGAATTGACTAATTTCAACCTAACTGAAGGGAAAAAAAAAGTTCTTTTAGCAATTAATTGTGTACTTATTAGATGCTTGCTGCTGCTAATAGTTTTGGATTGTTTTCTCCCTTTCACTGAGGAGAAGGTTGCAATATGAACCTTCTATGTATTAGACTCAAGAAAATCTACACTCAAAAGCAGTGAGTACCCAAACCATAAAAACGTCTTCAGTTGATCAACATAACTTATGCACAAGGAACCAACATAAGCAGTTTTGCAGCTCACAGAATTGAGCAGGTTTGTTTGCTTGATTGTTTTGCCATCCTGAATGCTGGATCACATGGCAATAAGTTGGAGAGTAATTATCTTAGTAATTATTTAAACACTTTTAGTAAAAGTTGAAGTTTCAAATGCCTTTAACTATTTGTCTCTAATGAAAAACATTTTCTGCCTTTTTCTTTTCAGATTTATACATGTATTTTTTTCCATGAGGCCAGTACATTCTTGTGCCTGAACTGGCTCATATCTACTAGTTTCCACGAAGAAATGCTATAAATGTCTGCTATGCCATCAGTGGAACAGAAGAATGGGAGATATGACACCATTTATGCCCTGTGCTTCTCTGAAGATGTGTCCTCTGAGAATTGAGTCTACAGATGGAGCAGATGGAAAAGTAGAAGAGCTGAACACTAGGAGATGACAATGCAGTTGTATTACTCTCCACTTGAATTCGTGTTCTTGTAGCCTTCTTTGTCCTTGCAGCAAATTCACAGAAGTTGAAAGTGGCATCAGGGGAAGGAAGTAACTGAGAAATTTGCCAAAATAATGACATTATGATTGTCTGAAGGAGCACAGCTAAACCAGGAGAAGATTTGGACTTTGAGGGCAGGCATGAATTTTCACTGCCTCAGGGCTTACACTGTCAGACATGTGAGGATAACCCAGGAATCACCTCTTTCATGGTCCTTAGGCAAGAGCTGTGCAGAGATTGAGGCACCTGAGAAACGGAAGTTTAGACTCAGAGGAGTTCCAGGACAGGACAGTCCTTGTGACAGAAAGCAAATACCGTAACGTCATACCAGGGAGAGAAGATGTACTGCAGTTTAGCATAAGAATGAGTCTGCCTCTTTGGTTTGATAATGTTAGGCAAAACTTGGGGGAAAAAAAAAGAGAGCAATCGAGTTCCTTGAAATGTTATTACCATAGGTATTCAGAGTGCTAATAACATTGTAGCTGTGGTACTGTCAAAGATACAGTCAAGTGCTCTTTCTGGGAAAGCTAATTCAGGTGATAATTATTTTATTAAGATGTATATAATTGATTAAAATACAGACAACTTGGAGAGCACAGAAGTTCTTCTCCAACTGTCCTATTGACTTTTGTTGTGTAATTTTTTTTTTAAACTTTTACAAATATTTCACGTGATCTAAATGTTTTATATATCCTTGGTCGAATTTGCATTACAATTAGAAGTATAGCTTAGCTTATAAATGAATTAATATTATTCCTTACTGGCTTGCATCAGCATACTTTAAGGTTGTTATTGTTTATTATTTTTGTTCTGAAGTGCAAATTCATGGTCTCACATGTGGTGAGCCCTGTCACGTTAGTTCCTACAGAAATAAAGAATAAAAGGTGGTGAGAGGCTAAGTTAATACCTAATTTGTTTTTCATCTCATGCACTGGGGGAGTAGCATTGCCATATTTTTAGATGAGTTCTAAAGGTTTGCAATCAGCACATACCGTAATGATGTAACAAATTGCCTCATTTTTGCATATATGCAAAAATTCCTAATGTAAGCACTCACAAGGTTATTTGAAAGTGCACTGTGAAACCAGAAGAGGCAGTAGGTGCCATTGCAAGTCCATTTTCAAAGGATCAATTTTGTTTCAAGTTTTCAGATATCTCCACTATTCTGATGTATTTCTTTCCAAAAAAGAAATCTAAATCTTAAATAGTCGATACTCAATATTCATTTTAGTGCATATGGAGAGTTTGCCTGTTAGACATCCACCTTGTGTCAGTATTGTATTTCAATAAAATATGAAGAGAATTACATGGTCGCTTTGGACCTCACTGGCATAAGAATAGTTGCAATGAACAGCTTACTTTCAGGGTAGCAAGTGACAGGAATGCCACAGTTTTTCTAACTTGAACAGAAGATCTTACTAACAAAAGAGTTAATTTTGATGAAAAGGTTCTAATTGAGAAATTTTTTACCTCTCATTCTCATGCATGTTTTTGCAGAAATCTCTGGTCTTCTGTATTTGCCGATGTTATATCTATTAAATTTGTTGGTATCACAGAAGGTATAAGAAAAAAGAGCTTTACCAGAAAAGAGAGCTACTTTGCAGAAGGCCACAAGTTGATTTTACAGCAACTCTAAGCTAATGTGGCAGGGGAACATATTTTTTAAAGGGAAAAACTCCTTATTGATAATTATCTGTCAATAATTTATAAAGAAAGTAATAAAATCATTGCATTTTTTTATACCAATTAATTTAGAAAACAAAGAGTTAGTATTTTTTCCTGTTAGGAAAAGTCCTGTATTCCACTTAGTTACAACCTCAGATCTTCTTGTCTCTTCTCTCTGTCTCTGCCCTTAAAGATTAACGCAAAACACTTGGGAATGCAGCTGACTGGGAATTCTTCAATGAAACAGTTTTTTAGCTGGAAAATACTTAGTATAAACTAACATGCTTGCAAGAACCTAGGTGCTTCAACAGGGCTTTTATTGAAATGCAGTACTCTAGAAAGTGAGAGGTATAATAGCTAACAGCCTTGTGATCATGAAACTCTTGGGAGTTAAGCAACAAACTCGGGAGTCTCTTCTGTCTGATTTAGGTGTTGGCCCAGAGATTTTTTTTCTTCTTGATCTGTCTGGATGTTACTGCCAGGTGTGAGAGAAACCACTATGGAGCTAGTCCAATATTCTGACTAGTTGTGATGCTGGGTACTCAGCTTCACAGCTTTGTTGCAGAGAAGTTAAACAAAATATACAAATACAGAAAGTCATAATCCGTCTCAAGGCAAACCACTGTAGGGTTGATTTCCTGGTGTCTGGAGCATGTTTCTGGGATAGGAAGAAATGGCAGACCTGCAGACTGAATCCAAGCCTTTCACATTGTAGGTAAATTCCTCTTATTGCTAGGCTATTATCTGTGTATTCATTAAATTGAAAGTGTTTAGTGACATTTAATAAAGACAAGGAACATTTAAGAAACCTTAAAAAGTTTTACAGGATCAAAAAAATCCCTTTTCCTAGTCTAACCTGATATTGAGTATCTTTCATCAATAGGGAACAGATTTAATTTAAAAAAATATTATAAATCATTAAAAACTTATTTCAGTTTGACTGTGGTTATATTTATATTCTGATACAATTATCATTAAGAGTTACTTTTGTTAGCAGTGAAATCTGGTACTCCGTGATTGGCAATGTTCTCTACATAGAAAGGGAGAATCTCTCTTGAAAAAATTGACAGAAAATGTGAAGAACTTTATATATCTTCCAAGACAATATTTTATAAATTTTTGAGAAAACTCCAGTGGCTCCTAGATTATGTGCCTAAGGTATAATTTTAAAACTATCAGGTCACACAGCGTTGTAATTTAATAACAACATTTAGCTGCTAATTAACGTAGTAACAGATAAATATTTGGTGAAGATAAAAATGGGTCTTAATTTTTTTTTTTTTAATTGTTGATGTCAACCTTTCTTTGCTGCAATTATGTCTGGGCTGTTTCTCCATTTTGAATAAATGCAAATTCAGATTGTAAATGGTTCCTTCTAAAGAACGCTTACTGGGTAAAGAAAAGCCTAAAATAGTATGTCTTAGTGGTTCTTTTCTTTTGTAAACAGGATCAACACAAACAGTGCTGCCAGACGATGATGATTAATGGTTCACAACACTATAGATCTGCATTATGTAATGCATCTCATATCCTTGAAATGAGGACTGTAATTTGTCATTGTTGTCTAGAGCTAAAATTACAACAGGTAATTTGCAAGAATAGATTGTAGTGTTTTATAATTGCTTTTTAAAATTCATGTGGTTTTATATTTGAATAAATATTAGATCTCAGAGCAATGCATTAATTTTCTGTGTAGTGGCATACAATCGCTAGATAATCAATTATACCTTCTTTTTTAGCTAAAATGACCTCTATCATATTTCTCATATGGTGTGGTACCCTCGAAGTAGTACCAGAATAAAAGCACACTGCTCTCACCAAGCAGCACTCATTTTCTACTTTTATTTCCTTACCTCTACTCAACCATGTGACTGGCAGGGTTCACAGCTAACCCTTCAGGTTAGAGCACATTCTGACTGCTCATGGGAATTACTTCCCAGTCTCTTGTCAGCCTGCCCTTACAGGGGGCTGTTTTCTCATGGGCCCTCCCCAGCTCCTCTCCTTGCCACTGCTGCATGCCCCTATGTCAGTCAATGGCCATGGCTCATACCAGATTTATGGTTCATTGTACGCTGTGGAGTTCATTAAAAGGCACATGATAATTCATATTTAAAGAATTTCTTTCTCTGAACCTCTCTGTACTCAATTACAGAATTGCCAAAAAAAAAAAAAAAAAAAGTAAGCGTTGCCAGACAGAAAAACCTGATTCATGGCACTTTGTTTGGGGTTTTGTTGTTGTTGTTGTGAAAATGCACTAAGAATCCAATGTTTTGTCTTGTGATATGGTCAAATGTGCTGTACTTGTCTGAATGGGAAATTCCATTAAATCACTGACTTGTGGTTCTGGAATTGTCAGTGACCTCAAGTGCTGGAGGACAGCTGTAGCTTGCCTTCTTTATTTACTGATGCTGGCTCATAAATGTATCTTGCTAGCTTGGACAACAGAGACAGGTCCCTTGTGGTCCACTTTGTTGAACTTGACTGAGGAATGTCTGCCCCTGGAAAGAAAAATATTTGGTTTCTAACAGAGAACTAGAAGTTTCTGTGCCAAATGGGACAGTGTTTGGAACAAGCTAAAACAAAATGGAAAGAAGATTAAATTATCATGCTAGGACTGAAAGTTATATAGATAACCTAAAACTAAAATACACCTACATAGGTATTTGTTTACTGTGAATGTTCTCCCTTTTCTGTTTCCAATCAGTAGCAACTGCATAAAGCTAATGTATAGTCATTCCTTGGTATTTCCTTTCAAAAATATAGGCATATTTTCTTAAATAGGCAGCAAGCGATATGGTCACATCAAGCTGTTTAAAAGACAAGTGTAGGTCACATCAGTCTTCAAAGACTTTACAGGGTTCTGCAAAAATTCATAATAGCCAGAGCAAAATGCCTTTGTATGTAGTATCACATACAATTAAATGCAGTCTGGAGGTACTTTGTATCTGCTGCCTGTCTCAGAGATGTGAGAATTTATTCACTATTAAGAATAAATATATTTTACAGATTTCTAGTTCAGAACAAGCATATATGAATCAAGGACAACTGTTGTCATCTGGTGATGAGTTCCCCTTTAATCACTCACTCAGAATTGAGTTTTAATCACCCCCCTTCAGACACACATCCACTCCATATATGTGTATATATACACGTGTGAATGCACATGGATACATATATACACAGATGTGCTTTTCTGGCAATGGTACTCAGCACTTGTTCAAAATACTATTTTTTATTATCTGTCCCCACATAATTAATTTCAGTTGACACAATATAGGCTTATAGATTCAGAAATTGAAAGGGATAGGAAAAGAATGCCTATTTTCAGTGAAGACATCTGTGTGGTTTTATACAAAATTTTTATATGACTGAATTGAAAAGGAGCAAAGAGAACATCATAAAGGTAAGCCTATAGAATTTAAAGGAATGTTATAACTGTTGTATTTTTTTTAATTTATCTTAAAGATTACAGGAGGAAGTAATAGTTATGTTATATAGTCTTGTGAGATAGTGTCAAAAAATAAAAAAGATGCATACTTATATAAGTTCTGTAAATTTTAAAGGAATTTCTGTAGAACCCTGCTAACCTCCTCACTTCTGGCAAGTTGAGGGATTTTCTGTAGAAACTGTTCTTTAGCCTGTTCACAGGAAGGCTGAAGGCATGGATACAGCTGGACAAGACACGTGCCTTACTCAGTGAATTGCTAGTAGCTATCATTTACTGCCTTGCTGCAGCAGTGACAAAATAGTAACAGAGAGCAGTACTCCCATATCGGGTAACATAGAGACACCAGCTGTCCCTTTAACCCACTGCTCTCCTCCTTTCTCATAAAACCTTTTTTTTTTTGATCTTTAAATGTTTTTCCCTTATGAATAATAGTTTGTTTACAATGTCACATCTTAAATACCCAGTGAATTATGGAAAATTCTGTTGTTATTATAATAGAAATAAAATACTCACCTCACACTGATGAAAGAAGCAGAAGTTTGCCTTTCATGTTTATTAGTATTTATGCAACTTTAAGAAATGTTATTGCATCCTATACACAGGTGCCATGTGATGCAAGGAGTTACCATGGAAACAACAACATTGAATGGCAAAATCAGGCTTGGTAATAGCTTTATCTTAATCACCTTCAATTTTTCCATATGTTCCAAGTATTTTACAGCATGTAGTGAACATGAAACAACAGATCTGTGCATTGAAGGATGATAAGCTTCACTTAGACAACTTTTCAATCATTGACATCCTGTTTTACTATTAAATCCCTTTTGTTCCTATCATTACTTGTATAGAAAAAAGTATAGTAATACACAAAGCATGTATGTACTTTTTCTACATATCTTCAGAAGATAGGGTGAGGCAAATATTTCCCAGTGGAGACTTTACTACCTAAGACTCTGCATAAATAATGGTGATCCCGTAAAAGGTCCATCAGTAGTGCCACACTGTGTTTTATGGAAGAAAGTTACAGAAGAAAATGGTTAGTTTGAGAGGGGACCCAAGGTAGCACAGAACCTGTCAATACTGGTCAGTTGAACACGGCCACTACTCTGTCGCATTAAGACTGCTATCAAGTGATGCTTTTCTTCATTGCATGTAAATTTCATCATATGAAAGAGCTTTTATTTAATTCTTTGTATTATAAAATATTCTTGAAAGAAAAAAGAAAATGTACATGATATAGTGCTGTTCATAAAGAACATAAACCTTACTAACAATTCAGATTATTACTTTTATAAAATTGTATCATTCAAGCTTAGTGACCAGCTAACAGAACTAAGAAAACATTCTTAAACCTTCATGCTCTCAGGTTTAGAAAAGAACAACAAACAATGGTGAAAAAGTGTCAGTGTTTAAGAGTAGAACATGTAGTTGATAAGTGTATAGGTGATATCTAAGACTGACAGTAGCATGAAAAAACACCAACACAACTGTAAATGATCAGATACACATTCAAACTAGGATCCTGTCAAACATAATTCTCATCTTAGTCATTCAGGCACCTAAATTTTTATTCTATTATATTTGGACAGCTGGGAATGTTTCTTTTTTTCTGTGTGACTAAGTAAAGTATGTTCTTAATACCTTATATATAATGGTTTGAAAAATCCTGCTGATTTCCAGCTGCAAGTTAATAATCTCATGACTTCAGAGATGGAAGGAACCAGTGTGGACTCCAAATGGGCAGATACAGAAAGACAGGAATTTTTAGGAGATGATTTATCATACATCAGG
The DNA here is from genome assembly GCA_013397935.1 of Dasyornis broadbenti. Classification (NCBI taxonomy): domain Eukaryota; kingdom Metazoa; phylum Chordata; class Aves; order Passeriformes; family Dasyornithidae; genus Dasyornis; species Dasyornis broadbenti. The sequence goes on along the minus strand of VZRN01004072.1, from coordinate 910,930 downwards.
TGGTAGAAGCAAAGTTTTACTGAGGAGTGCTTACTAAAAGATTAATGAATTATCTGACCTTCTGAAAAAATAAACACAGAGAACATGAGAAATGTCAATATGAGAAATAAAAGAATGGAAAAGCTTACGGTGAGGATCTCTAAGTTGCCGTAAGATTTGTCTAGCAGAATTCAGGATACAGAAAATGAAAGGAAATTGTTGATGATATCATTGCGGGAAGAACAGAAATAGATTTATGGGTACAAAAGAGAAGAGGGGAAACATGGCAAAGAATAACACAAGTAGAAATGAAAGGAGACTGAAAGAGAGTACTGAAAACTCACGGTCACTCATGAAAGGCCAACATAAAGCCAGTAAGCATGTTGGAAACAGTGGTCACTGGTCAAAAAAAGTTTGGATGGTCATCTCCTAGACTGATCAGAGTTTTAATGAAGAGAATATTTAACTGAATGAATATTTTGGCAAGAATACAAACACTAGCTTTAACATGGTTTTTTTTGAGGTTTTCTTCTTTGAAGTGATTGCTCTCTTCCTTCATATGTAAAAAATTAAAATGTATTATTCTAACTGTTGAAATTGTACTTCCACTGCCCTTTACCTCTAGTCTTCTCAAAATTTGTTGCCAGTGCAGGTTTTCCCTCTCAAGAAAACATTCTGTGCTTCTCTTGGCTTGCTAATAGTCAAACATAACATCTGGCATTAGATGTTGACACGGGTGTGGACTCATTAGTTTATAGAGCCGTATAAAAAAATTTCATTGTCCTGCAGTTAGTTACTATTTAGGACATGGATTTTATAGGCAATAGAGGATTTTTTATGAAAACAGTTTAACATTCTACAGTAAAAACTGCCATCCCAAGTTCCAGCAACTGGAAAGTATATTCTTGGTGCTCAGTGTGAGGCTGTGGCCAACCCTAATCATTGTAGCACCATTACCAAGAAGGTGTTGTTATGATGAGACACAGATGAAGTTATTTTTGCTTATCTCCCAGATCCAGTAACTCCCTGTAAATCGAAGATGTCCCCAGAAGTGTCCCCAAAAGGTCTATCACTATTTCAATCAGTTTTTTGTCTAAAATACTGCTGCATGTAAAATTTGTTCTGCTTCTAATTTTAATGTCTTACTGGATTGAACTAAATATTTTTCAATAATTAGGAAGCATGAATAGCAGTCTAGGTATTCAGCTCCTGATAAATCTGAAAATGAATTCTAACTTGCAAAACAGATTGACTTCTTTTAATTCATTTTAAAAAAAGAAGAAAAGGAAAATACAGGCTAAAAACGTTACCTGAGGCAGGTCTCATTTGCAAAAATAGCAGCAATATAAACATACATTACATAAAAGTCAAAGCAATTAATATCTGTACAGCAAAGTGCATAAAGAAGTAGTTCATACACAGTGAGAACTATGGCTATTAAACTAGCCTATTAATCTATAAAGGAAACTTTGTGATCAGTTAGCAATTTTTCAGTCTCGAATAAGCCATTTTATGGGAGTCTAATTAGATTTGTGTTTCAGCTCTGGGAATACCACTGTGTGCACTTTTTCTACAGCTTTATAGGCCATAACAAGTTGTTCCCAGGACACTTAATAGACAAGTCACATTTTCATTGTTCACTGGAGCCTTGAGTACATTTAGGACACGTCCTGCAGAGCTGTTCATTGTAGTGGTTCAAGGACACCTAGTGCTGTGGAACAAGTGCTTTATTTACAAATATGGATTTAATGAGTTTCTGAAGTGCAGTAAGATATCCTTTGATCCTGAAAGCGCTGATACATACTAGTGTGGCGCAAACAGAGAAGACAATTCAAATTAAAGCATGTCATAGCTATCAAAAGCATCCCAGTGGTGTAGTACTGAAGTAGGAGTTCTTTGATAAGCAATCCCCTTGGACTGTAATGTCATTTTAACATCTTCCATGGAAATGTCCAAGTCACTGATATGTTAGCTCAGTGCAGACAATTTTCTTCAATAATGGTGTTTTAGTGTTGCACAAAACTGAGCTTTAAGGCATTTGGCTCTCTAACTGTATTTTTCAGAATTGCTTACAAAGTCTATACTCACTCTGGCATTGCTAGGATGTTATACTAAAGTTCTACAGCAGTTCTGTAGCCCTTTTTTTGCCCAGTTTATCTTATCTGGTGGATGATGTAGCTGTGTTCAGCCATGTCAGTGCCAGAGGGTGATGGCACAAGAACTGATGTCCTGCACCACAGAGTGGCAGTCCAGTTCTGCATGCTTATGTCTGCATTGCAAATCCACCACCATTCCTCAGTCCCACACCTGGATATTGTCCATGGGAGTAATGCATCAACATTTCAATGAGACGTTGTTTACATGACAAGTAGCCAACTGACCCTTGGAAAATGGGCTACATTTAGGAAAGGTAATATAAAGAGACTCTTTGTGGTGGAATTTTAACCAAAAAAATGCCATACATTCTCAGCTGCCTATTTAAAATTCAAAATACTTGAGAATTACAAGTACTTGAGAATATAAAAAGGCTTTGTGTTCAGATGAAGCTGTACAATGTTTCTGCTGTATGTATTTATGAAGTAATGCTGTTTGTCTTGCAGCAAGAGTACAGAGGCTTCATGGAAAAATCAGAGCCTATGCAGAGCACTACTTAAAAATGGTAGCACAGAGATGGCTCAGATTTAGGGCACAGGCAACCTACTTCAGATAATATGCAGCAAGTAGAAGAAAATGTCGAGGAAGTCACAGCCATCCACTGTCCCATGAAAGATCATTTCTGATTCTGACTGTAATGAAAGCTAATTACTTGCTGGCTATTGTGATACGAGCCTAATAATTCGTGTGCAGTCCTTCATATTGCAGAAATGTGAGACTGAACACAATGTGAAGGAAAAATATGATAGCAATCCTTGTCTCACTCATCATTCTGTAGAGAGAAACAGTTTTAGCTTAGATACCTAAAAATGTTCACTTCTGACACACATAAGTTCAAGCAATTAAAACCTACCATTTGACAAGTTAAGATGCTCCGTAGAAGAAAAGATGAATTGACAAGCATCCTTCTCATAAAGACTTTCCACGCCTTTTATAATTTTTTTTTTCAGATAAGCATCTTGGCAGGTGTATACCTTTTTTCCTATAGAGATCCAGTTATCACACATGAGAGTTAAAAAGCCATGGTAAAATCTGTGTCTTCTGATATGGAAAAAAACTTTATTAGAATTAGAATAAAATTGTAGCCAGACAACTTACTTTTCTTTCCTTCTATGAAGGGCTTCAGTCTAAAGCATTTTCACTTCATACTTCCTGCCAGACTTTGTAATAATAGCAAAGTAATATATAGTTCTTCATGCAAGATGTCTTCTTGTTTTCTTTTTGAAGTCTCGGCATCCCTCCATCATTCTCCAGATTTTTACATTCTCCTTTGTCTTACTTATTCTTAATGTCTTTTAATTTCTACTTCTGCCATTTCTTATCCCACTTTCACCTGCATCTCACTCAAGCCTGCAATGACAGTTTCAGCAGCAATTTTCATGAGAACTGTGAGCCAGCTGTGGGCCTTTCAGATCCAAGGAGAAGGGAACACCATTTGTGTTAAGGCATCTCAGGCACTGTCGCTCCAGGCTTTGTCATCAGAAGACTTTGGTGGGATTGTCGTGGTTTCAGCCAGGACAGAGTTACATTTTTGTGATAGCTGGGAAGGTGCATGGCCAGACCCTACTGTTATTCCAGACCCCCCCATGTTAATGCCAGGGATGGGGGAAAGGGCCTCTTGCTTCCCAGGAGAAGGACATTCCTTCTGGTGGAGAAAATATGGCACATGGGCGGAATGCCTCAGAATTCGTTTATTGTTGGGGGGTTTTCTGTGTTTTCGTTTCAGTGTCTTATACCTTTTCTTATTAATATTGTTACTGTTACTGTTCATTGTCTTATCTCATTGCTGTTTCCAGTATATTTTTCTTATTTCAACCTGTGATCTTTGCCTTTTGGACCTCTCATTGGAGGAAGGCAGGGGACCAGTGTGTGGTCTTTTTAGTGGGAGTACTAAACTGGAGAATACCTTTCCTAAACTGTAAGACTGATCCAGAAACAGCCTCACCTCAGACATTTTTTTATATGTATCCTGGGTAACAATCTTAGTGCAGAGAAGAATCTGGACAAGATATTGAAACTAAAAAGGAAAAAAACAGATTTAGCGGTAGAGGATGTTTAGAAGAGGAGAAAGAAAAAAGTGGAGATTAAAAGAAAAACAAGGAGAAAAAAGAAGGTGAAACAAACGGACAGAAGGGGAAGACGTCTCCCTTCCCAGTGAGGCTGCAAGGAAACTGAGGATTACTTAAGTAACACTGGATTTGATTTCGTCACTTCTAGTAAGTTCTCTGCTAATTCTTAATCAGACTTGAGCTCTGAATCCTGTTAGCTCTGAATCCCAGTGTAATTGCATGGAACATCAAGGTGTAACAGGTGTACCAAAGGGCAGCTATGTGCAGAGCACCATATTCACCTTAGCTGGCAAGAGAATATTCTATAAAAACCTATTTCATATACACCTTTCCAAAGAAAAACTGCCCTAAGTGATAATTTATCAAACACTGAAAAATAAGGAAGTGTCAGAGTTCAAGATGTTTGTGAATCTTTATTCTCTTATTAAATTATGGCACAAGCGTTAGTTTTACAATCATACACATTCTTCTCCTTTACCCCTGCTTCATTAAGTACAAAGCATGAGATTTCCAGTATATTCTTCTAGCTTCATTCAGCATGAGGTCTATACACTTTCCACTATTAAGGTTTTAGCTGTTAGGACAGCCATATATTTCCTGCTGGCCTGTTCTGTGACTCTCATAGCATATGTGTTTCACAAACATTCCTCCACATTTCCCTGAAAGAACAGAGTTTTATCATCTCTTCCCTACAGCTGGGAAATTCAGGCTGTACAACACAAGTATCTGAGAATTCAAGCTAATCCATCTGAGTAGTTCACAATGAGTTACATTTCGTATTTTTAAAGGGCAGTTCCCAGTAGCTTCAGATACAGTTGTGAATGTTTAAGCATTTCTCTGAATCAGCCTGTGAGATCTCAAGCCAGACAATGAAAAGAGAGAACAAAATAACCGCCTGGGAAAATTGTGATTATAGAAATTTGCCACACAAGAACTTTGCAGTGGAGACTGACTACAGTTCCCCAAAGCAGCTACTGTCTAGTGATGGGATCTCCTTTGTATTTCCCTACAGCACCAGGGCTCTATGATAAGAAGCATCAGCAACCTTGATAACTAGCAGTGCTGTTGACACATCACAGATAATAAAATTTGCTCTTTGTTCACATAAAATCCCCTGTTGTGCCTGAACAGGAAGTGTGGACTATAATCCACAGGACTCTGAAGATCACTGGCAACGGACTGAAACTTAGGAGACTAGAGTTCAACAAGGCCAAGGGCAAGGTCCTGCACCTTCCTGGGTTAGGAAAATCCCAAGCATAAACAGAGGCTGGGCAGAGAATGAATGGAGAGCAGCCTTGAGAAGAAGGACTTGCAGGTGTGGACACGAAACTCAACATGACCTGGCAGTATACACTTGCAGCCCAGAAAGCCAAATGTATCCAGGGCTGCATCAAAAGGAGTGTGGGCAGCAGTTTGAGGGAGGTGATTCTGCCCCTCTACTCTGCTCTGGTGAGAACCCATCCATAGTATCCCATACAGATATGGGGTCCCCAAAGTAAGTTGGAGTAGACCAAGTGGAATAGATGCATCACAAAATTAAAATGAATATGTGCCAAAGCACATCTATGTGTATGTTCCTTCATTCAGTGTTCATCTGAGTAATTTTAAATGTTATGGTGCATATAAAATGTCATTACTTTTAACTCATTGCTTTTTCCGTGATGAAGTTTCCTGCCAAATAGTAATAGGTAATTATCAGCTATAAATTTACATGCATGCCTGATGCTATTCCACATAGTTTAGATTAAAGACACTTTCAGCTATGTGCTGGATGGGTGTCTTTAATATCCACTCCTCTTTTAGTCAGGTTTCCTGATGAGGAAAGGCTTTCATGGCCATACTGTTATATTCACACACACTTAATGTCTGTCAATCCACAGTCTTCTAATAGCTTTTGAACCTGTTGGCCAATTTCAAGCACATTTGACAAAGAGAAACTAACTTACAGATACCAGGTTTCCATACATCAAATTAAAATAGGCAGATAAGCAGAGGAAAAAGATTATTGGAGTTAATTGAATTTCCATTCCCCCTCCTCTGTCATTGATGGAAATACTATATCATGAACATTATATTTAATTAGAGAATTCATATTAGAAAGCTATTGTGGATGCCCTGTGAAAGACAAACATCTTCTCAGACTGTAGTTTATTAGGCATCAGAGAATTCAAACAAAAAATACGAATCCACAAGACTTTCCATGCTCATAAGTCTCTGTGCATTAAATAAGCATGAACATAAACAGCAAGCACATATTTCAAAAGTCTATGAAGAGCTTCACCATTACACTTCTGTTTGTAAAAAACACTTTCTTGTCTTGCCCTAAATAAACATTTTAGTTACTGTTAAGAATGTATGGGAACTTCCCATTTGTTTCTTTCCCAGTGTTGACATCATGGAAATTTCACAAAGTTTCATGGCCTGGTAGAAAGCAGTATTCCAAAGAGACCTTGCTTTTGGCCCTATAGTGTTTAGCAGACATTCATAAATAGGACCTGTTTTCTTTAGGTTTTGAGCAAAATCTATTCTGGGCAGATAATGATTTAGCTAACAACAAAATGACAAAAAAAAATTGTTTAACCAACTAAGGGACCCTCTTTATATTTGTGATTAAGTGGTTGCAACAGAATTTTAAAAAAATTATTCTGAGAGTGTCTTACAACCAAAGACCTCAAAGAATGAAAACTCAGAGAAATAAAATCTTGAAGTGTCATTTTAGCAGGATTTTTAACATGTAAGATGTCTAAGAGACTGGTTTCTTTTTCCTTAATTTCCTTATCACACTTTAGGAATAGTATTACACTAAGCCAAAAATATCTGAAACAAGTAAGAGAATTTCTTGTATGCTGTTTTAGACATGTTTAAAGAAAAATCACTGAGTTTAAGTTAACTAAATATTTTTGTGGTGCATATTTTATAAAATTTTGCTCAAGCATTTTGCTGTCTTAACCGGAACAATCAATAACACAAACACAACCTCAGTTATTTTTATGTTGGTTTAGATAATTTTGTATTGTTCTCAGCCAAGGCTGGAGCTCAGTTGTAAACTGACACTGGTTTTTGTAAACTGGTATAGGTTCACTTAAAATACCATACCTGTTCAAGATCAGTCTAACTGACTGTGATCATGTGAAGTCTTTAGTAATAAAAAGAATTAATGGTATGTAAACAGCAAAATGAATGTAAAATGTCAACTTTTAACAGTATCTGTTGTAGCTCAATTTGCCTTATTTAGATACGGAATTATCAACATTCACTGAAGATTTTAAATGTGGATATTACGCTTCCCAGAGAGGCTCTTGATTTCACAAAGAGGATCAAAATAGCAGTTAAAGCTTAGCAAATTTCAAGGAAAAAAAATCTTCACACATCACATTTCTACAATACTCTTAAATATTTTCAATTTTATTAACATTTTCACTTCTATAAATTTGTCGTAAGATCTCTTTTGGATGGGATTTTATGTCCTTTCATGTCCATTTAACTTTAAGGAGGAGCAAATACACCTGAAGAGTCTGTCTGCTCCAGTTCACTGCTAATGGCATGAAAGAGTGAAATTAAAACTGAACTGAGATTACACCAGCAGCTTCAGTGATAAGCACTTGAATATCTGGACATTGTGTGTTTTTTTCCAAGTCATTGTTTCTTCAAGAAACAGATTTTTCTTTGGCCTTAAAATCTAGCTTTGGAGCTAGATTTTATCCATTACATCCTTTTTCCTCTTGCTCAGTTTTCACTAGCAGTTGTTAAAACAATTTTTATATAACGTGAACTCAAGAGTATTTTCCTGTTCTAGTTAAGAACTATTTTCCAGTATATTTTCTTCTAATTTTTGTGATGGTGGCACTGCAACACCATTATATGTATTAATGGAAAATTCGTTGCTCATCTACATGTAACTGTGTTTTCTCTAATTCTTAGTTTTGAAATATGTGTATATACGTACACACATTGTAACAATACAGACATCAGTAAGAATTAAATAAAGAGAGTAGGTTTAGATTAGATATTAGGGAAAAAATTCATTATTATAAGGGTGGTGAGGCACTGGGACAGTTTACCCAGAGAAGCAGTGGATGTCCCATCCTTGGAGGCATTCAAGGGCAGGCTGGATGGAGCTCTGAGCAACCTGGTGAAAGTTGTTCGCTGCCCATGGCAGGAAGGTTGGAACGAGATGAGCTGCAAGGTCCCTTCCAACCCAATTCATCGTATGATTCTATCGAATTCCTACCCTGATCACCAGATGCACACACACTAATGGATTTCAGAGGAAAGATGACTTTTTTCAGCTCAGTTTTGGCATCTCTAAGTACTATGCACATTATAGGGCAAATCACTGGGTATTTTTCCTAAATAATAACTGCAAATTCTGACAATTTCTGAGACAGTGTATCTCCATATGGTTGCTTTTCTGAATTTGCTGTTTAGCAATGGGAGCGGGTGCTGGGCTGTTAATGACTAGATTCGTATGTTACTTCGGCAGGGCTTAATTTCTGACGGAAAGACGCTGAAACCTTGTGGGACGCCTGTGAAACGTTGTGACCGTGTTTCGTGTGGCATTTGTCACCCTGGGCCAACGTGCCACAAGAGAGGGAGTTTCGTGTCGTTCAACTCCAGCCAGCCCATTGCTTAACATCTCCCCTGAAGGAAAAAGGCCACCAGACCCGAAGCCCCGCCACAGCGGGGGTACCGGGCGTGAGCGGGGCGGCCTTGCCGGGGCTCGGTCCTGCCGGGGGCTCGGTCCTGCCGGGATCGCCCACTCAAGGCTCTGCCGCTCTCGCGCGTGCGGCGGCGCTAGGACCGCGCGTGCGGCGGCGCATGCGCGGGGTGCGGGTGCCGCGGGCTGGCGGAGCGCTCCGGGCGGGGCGGAGGGGCCGGGGCTGCCGCGGGGCCGGGCCGGACCTTCCGCGGGACCGGAGCTTCCCCCGCGCCCGCCGCAGGGCATGGGCGCCGCGGCTCCGCACTGCGCTGCCGCACACCGGCCNGCGGGAGGCGCCCGGGCGGTAAGTGGCCGCTGTACCCCGGCCGCCCTCCCTCCCCAGGGTAGTGCGTCCGTCCTGAGCGGGGAAGGAGCCGGCGCCCCCGGGCCGTGCCTCCGCTGCACTCAGCTCCTCTCAGCGTCGCTGTGCCGCTGGGGTATCCTGCGCCTTCTCTCCTGCCCGAGGATTTATTTTTTTTATGAGAACATCTCGCCCATCGCTGTCTCCGGGAGGGCCAGGAGGGGAAGGGAGGCTGCCGGGGGTCTCCGCGGGGCGCGGCCGGTCCGGGCTGGGCGCAGCTCCGCCGCCTCCACCTGCGCGCTGGTACCTCTGTAAGGCGGCCTCACCCGCCCCTCTACCCCTCTTCCCCTGCAGGGCGCCGGCGGCCCGGCCTCGGGAGGGAGGATGTGGTGAGAGGATGGGGCTGTGTCCCGCGGGGGCTCGCCATGGCCAGGGAGGACTCGGTGAAGTGCCTGCGCTGCCTGCTCTACGCCCTCAACCTGCTCTTCTGGGTGAGTGCAGGGAGGCCGGGGCCGGGCAGGTGCCGTCCCGGAGGCGCAGGGCGAGCACGGCCGGGCCGGCCGCGGGCTGCCCGCTCTGGGCCAGGGGCAGGAGGTGCCGCCCTAGTGCCCTTGGCTCCGTGCCAGGCTGCTCCCGCGAGGGAGGACTGTTTACTGGCGGCAAAAATGCCTTCGGAAACTAGTTGGAAGTGAAATAGAATTAGTGTTACATGTGGGAATTTGTGTACCTGTAATATGTAAAGGGGAATACTCATGGGTGGCTTCTTGACAGGTTGAATTTCAGAGCATCCTGTGACCCAAGATGTACTCCAAGCTCTCGCAGGTACTTGAGTAGTCTGCCCAGAGTCTTTTCTGCGCGTTCAGTGGCCAGATCCTAACTGGTAGGCAAGGCCCCTTCTTTTGTTTTGAGGATTTCAGTCAAAGCTGTATTTATAGCAGCAGGGTTTCTCACTCTCGGCACAAGTGGGTGTGATCAATACTGTTCCTTAAACTTTTGGAGCTCTGAAGAAACAGCAAGATGGATATTTTCAGAGTCTTCACTCACTTGCAACACATGAAATCTCTTTCACATGAATAGATGAGATTTGTGCATGATAAGGGTAAGACAGCAAAAGAGATGACATCCCACCCCTGTTCACAAGGTCTGGCTGCTGAGCTGCTATAGACTCAAATGATGCAGGGATAGTACATGGGCTGGGACCAAGCCTAGTTTACATCTGATTCTTTTTCCACCTGAACCCAGCTCTGAGATCCCCACACAGGAAGGAGATTGACCTGTTGGAGTGGGTCCTGAGGAGGGCCACCAAGATGGTTAAAGGGGTGGAGCTGAAAAGCTGTTGAAAGTATGTAGCTTTGTATATTGTGTTTAATAGAGATGAAAAATTAATTATTTCCTTAGTCTATGTAGGAATAGTCTTTTAATAGGAGATGAGGAAAACTTTCTTTTTTTAAAAAAGAAGAATATATAATTGTTTCTATCATCATGATTTTCATTGGATTCTGTACAAAATCTAAAACTCTGTGGGGTGTTTTTTTTTTTTTTTTTATGGTGAAGGTGGCCTGGGTTCAGCTGCCCTGAGTTCAGCGTCAGATTTTTATACATACGCTATGAGACTTGAGTGAATTCACATGGACATTCACATAGTTGAAAATATTATGTCCTGCTTTTTGCCTTTACTCTGTTTTCCTCTGGTTTCCATGATTCCTGCTTTGAGCTGTCCTCAGCAGTTCCTACTTGCACCTTAACTCACTGTTTTCTGCCCTTATACTTCCTCTGCTCTTTTCCCTTTGCTCTCTGTGCTTGTTGCCTGTTGTGTCACAATCAGATTTATTATTCAGGAGCAGCTGTTTGTTGTTCAAGTGGTCATTTAGGTGGTACCCACATTACACAAGAGGCTATACCCTCATGCCATGTCAGTTACACATGCTGTGGCAATGGGAGGCTTGTTGCTGGAGCTGAGTGCTTCAGTTTTCAGTCCTGAGATGCTTTCTTTGGTAAGGAAGGCCTGCCCTTGTCTTTGAAGGTCTCATGTATGGTGTTGCAGTACCCCTCTAGGGATATCAAGGTCTCACCTAGGATATTTAAATGTGCCTGCCCACTTTGCTCAAACTTTAAGTTCTTTTCCATGTCACATTGCTCCTTCTTACTTTTCATTGTTTTATCCACATATTTCTTTTGTGGACCTCAGGCAAGGAGCTATACAGTGTCTTTGAGCTTATCAGTGGAACAGCACTAACTACATCTGTCATCTGGTGCCGCAGTTGGTTTGGTCCATTCTTAAGTCATGTCTGGATTTAGTTTAAAGCATTCATTACTAGAAATAATTTCCCATTCTTTAGATTTTGTTGCCTTTTTAATAACAATGTCACCCTTACTTAGAAAGTGTGATTTTTTTTAATCTTTTTTTTCTTTCTTTTTTTCCCCTAGTCTTTTATCCTTAATAGGATAAAAGATCTTTTGAGTCTATTGTGGTATAACAAGTGATGGGGAAGAAAATGGCAACTTTTTGATCTTGTCTCCAAAATACAAAAGATGTCTGTAATTTATTTTTCTAGCTGAAGTCTGGACTCTAGAAAATTAAGTGGACACCCAAACAGTTAAGTGATATCTGTATGGCACTGAAGCATGTGAAGATGCCATTAAATAATACATGCTGGCATAGCAGATGACTTGCACTGTGGATATTGCAAAGAATTAAAACTGTTTTCCATAATGTGTATAAAATTAAAGGTATTGGAACTCAAATGAAAAATTGGCCAGTCCATTTAGAATCCTTTTGGCGTTTTGCAAAGCAGATGAATGCATTAGTTTGGCTGAAACCAAAGAAGCAAGAAAACCCCTGAGTCTGCCAGAACTGTGTGTTAAGTAATAGTATGTGTGGTGGGTAGGTAGTTCTTTGGATGAATGAACATGTATAACCTCTTTCCTCTCTCTGTCTGGTTCTGTTCAGATGTATATTTAACAGCTAAATGTAAATCTGTTATCAGCTGCTTGTTGTAGTGAAATTTCCTGTATCTTTTCGTCTGTCAGAGCTTGACTTTTCTTCTGTTCATCTTAGTGGAAGTTTTGCTACTGCCTTTATGAGTGTCATAGCATGACCAACAGTGTACAGTTTTTTTTTTTTGGAAAGTTGCCCTGACACCTGGTGCTTATCCACTGGTAAGGGCATGGTGTCCATAGTCTTCCCTTGCTGATACTCTTCTTTCCATTTGCAAAGCTTTAGCTTGGTGGTTGCTTATGTTCTTATTTGGATAAATACCAGCCTAGGTTATGGGCTGGATGTCAGGAAGTTGAGATGCAGCCGTGTTCCTCCTGAGAATGGTGGATTCTGCCCCAGTGGGTAAAGACAAGAGTGATGCTGTGATTCCAAAGTCTATACAGACCTCCTGATTTGGGACATGTACATGTAATTCTCTTCAAGCCTGATCTGAGAGGAGTTTATGTGTTCTCATGCTTCCTTCCTTCACAAGGGCCACTGCCTCCAAATTACTTCCAGCCTGTTGATAATGTGCCCAGTGGCTGTGTCAATTATCAGTGTTTGGCTGAAAACTGTGAAGATGTGCAAACAGCATGTGTTGGCTTTTTAAAATCGTGGTTTGATTACAGGTCCTGGCTGGAATAAGGTGACATTCTCTCCTTTTTTTCACTGTGATGGTGTTCAGCAGTAGATGTAACCACACATTGTGCTAAAAGGATTGCTTTCTTCAAGCTGGGGGCATGAAGCTTTTGAAGTCGTGAATAAAACTGTGCAAGAGTCAGTAGTCACTGTCTAAGGTCTGACTTGCAAGCCCTTAGAAGAGAACATCTGAAGTAAGCTTCAAAGTGTGGCCTGTGTGCACTTGTCCCAGTGTGTGTGGTGGGACTGCAGCATTTGTCATTGCCAGCTTGGTGAGAACAGACTAGTGCATACGGAGCTCCTTAAGATAACAGAACTGGCTAGTTTGGTCATGAATACTGCTGAAAAACTGAACATGCAGATGGTGGCTGCAAAACACCGCTCTCTGCATTATTTGGTTGCTTTCAGTGCCTACAGAAGCAGAGAAGTAAGAGAACTTCATCAGTCAGTGCTGGTATCCTTGTAGCTTCTCCAGAGTATTTCTTTCAAGTGTCCAGCTGTATGCTCTGTTTGAAAAGAAACTTTTTTTACTGGTCTCAGCTGATGAACTGTGATGTACCTCTGTGTTCATAAGAGGGAAGCAGGCAAGAAGTGTTGTTCATAATGCTTCCTGTCATTTTTGACCTAAAGTCTGCTTAGCTGTAAATAATCCATAAGCAATCAGCTGAAAGCCCAAGGCTCTGTTGTAGTGGTTCATCCTGTTTTATAATGGACCAGTAAAAACTGCCTTTACTGCTCCAGAAAAACACTGATTTTTGTGGATGTGAGTGAATTGGTACTTCAGGATCTGCAACTTGCAGAAAAGCTTTCTTCTTACAAGATGGAAATAAATTTGTTGTCAGTGCTCTAATTGTTGTTGATTAAGTGACTGACACTGGTGATAGACCTGATGCTACCCTTCTGGAAGCTTTTTCCATGGTCAATTGAGTCATGCATCTGACTGCAAGATGTTTCTTTCATAGCAGGCAAAGTTGCAATTTCAGGACTTCCTCAGTCTTCTAATTTCATAAAGATTTTTTTTGACAGTGTCCTGGACAAGGAATGTTCTTCAGATTAAATCCTGCAGTTAACATTTGGTTTCATTCTTGTGCGAGGGATCCAACTTGATTCTACATTCTGTAGCACTGTTATTTCCAGTATATTAAATTGTGGACAGCCTAATAAAAGAGAAGACCTCCAAAAAATGCATGATTTGGTGTTTTGTGGTCAAGAGTTAGTGCTTAGCTAAGCAGATTATCTTAGTGGTTCTTGAGCGAAGACGTGTTCCTACTGCTTCCTATTTTTCTGTTCTTAGTGACAATACTGGTCTTTGTTATATCTAGATAGCATGTGTGTCAGGACTTGGAGAAGTTTAGTTTTAATAGCTTTACAAATATATTTTATGCCGTTTATGAGACTGCAGGGTTTTTCCTTCTGGTGGGGCTTTACTGGATTGGCAAGCTCCTGACACTGTCCCAGCTCAGCAGCAGTCCTGGATGTAACATGAGTATCTTCATTGATTTTGAGCACTGTATAACTTGTCCTCACAGAATCCCTTTTTTGCCACACTTTGCAATGTTTCCATTCTTCTGTATTGTGGTCATTTTCCCAGTTAAACCACCTTTGCAAGCATTTATGCCAGGCAGACCTTCAGACACAGAACATGGTCAGCCTGTAATAGTGGCACAGGCATAACACAGGAGATGCCGGAGTGCAAGTATCCGCTGTGGGTTGTGCTAGAAGAGGAACTCACATATGGTGCTGAATACAGGGCAGATTCAGCCTCCTGGCTGCTTACAGTAGTAGGGGATTAAGCAAAGCAATAGTTTTGAGACGTACAGGTCTGTTTGACTTTCATTTGCAGCTTAATCATATGTGTTTTTAAAAGAAAGTTATAAATATTTGAGATAGATGAACTAAATAGTGATAGTAGATGCAAGTAAAAGCAACACAATTATTTTATCAATTTTTCTCAAATTTTTAAAAGAAAAGCAAAGTATAACTTGGAGGGAAGAGTTCAGGAAAAAGTCTGTATAGACTTTCTGTCTTGAGAAAACTGCCAACGTTTTTTTTTTTTTCTTTTTTTTTTTTCTTTTTTTCTGGTGAGCATGTAAGGCAGGAGCAGCTGCTGTTGTGTCGCTTGTAATTGAGGATGACTGTACTGTAGCACTGTGGACAAATCAAGGTTGTAAGTTGCAGTTGACTGTGTCACAGGTGGTAAGGATCTCTTCACTGATGATTAGTAGTGTCAGTGGATGTTTGAGCCAAGATAGTGATGTTGCCACTTTTCACCTTGTGATCCGTTTTTGCCTTAGGGATATGCTGTTTCTGTTGAGCAGTGTTTAAGCTTTCTTTCAGCAGCACCATCTAGTTTCACTTGTGTGATTGCAGCCAATAAACACTTCTGGCAGGCAGAGGAAATTGTTTGCATCTATCTTGAACTTGTGTTTGTGAACAAAATTAAAAAAAAAAAAAATCACATAATACGAATGTGGAGCAAGTTTCCAGTTAGTTTTCCATTTGAACGCTTTGCACACTTAAGTCTTCTAGTTTTGCCTATGTGTACCACTTGACAACTCAGAGCAAGGGAATATGAGGGTTGTGCAAGGAAGTAACTAAGGGTGGTTGGAAGCAGTGATATTTTATTTCCTGTTTTCTCCAATTTCAAATGCATGTGTTGAATGTTGTAATTGTTTTTGCTTTATAAGTCTGTTGTCACACGAGAAAGAAATCAGTGTATCCTGCATTCTGTGAAACCAGATTCTGCATAGAGGTTGTTTCTGCTGTATTTTAACTTCCATTCTTGGTGGGATTTGTAGATACTTGGAATGAAAAGTTTGGGGCAATGTTTTAAGTGGCAAATGATATCCATTGACATGAACGCCACCTGGCCAGGTACCTGTAGCACTGTAAATTATATTCTAGGCTAATATACTCTGATTTTAGAGATTGCAGTTTAGATATGTGTAATTAAAACCTGATTTTCTTAGCTTTCTTTGAATAAAGAAAATAACTGTGGCTTCTATGGGAATATGCTGTCTTTTTAAAGGAATGCATTCAACAGAGAAAGCTATAGGAGGTGTTTTAAAGGACCAGAAGTGTTCTGGTATTTGAGAAATCTTTTACTTTTTGGTGTCTTTAGGCTGTATTATTTATATAATATTGTTACATTACCAGACCATGTCCTAAGCCAACTTTGTGTCTACCTCTACATAACCTTTTATCCCAAGTATCTTTGTAGGTGATATGGCTGATCCTGAGTGGGATATCAGCTGTGAATTGGTACATGAGTTTCTGGAAAATGGTCCTGAAAAAGAGTGGCTTAATGTGCTAATGGAAAGGAAAAAACAAACCCTGACCCCACCCCAATGTTAGAAATTGCATTAATATGCTTTTTAATTGGCATTCAGAAATCAGTGAACCACAGACATTTTTTGGGTAATACTCACAATTAACTCTGTGGAATTCATTGCATCAGCCTTGAGGATGAATCATGAACCTGTGCTGACAAGATTTGAGCCTGTAGCTCAAGGGGAAGGAAAAATTTCAAACTATGTGTTTATACTGGTTAACCACAGTCTGCAGCATACTGGAAGGGTCCATCTGGCTTGTAGGTACTTGTGTATTTTTCTTCCTTTAAATTCACATCTCCTTTTGCAGCAGGTAGCTATCCAGTTATTCCAGAATCTCCATACACAGCAAAATCTGCTTCTGTACACTGAGAATTCTCTATCATCTCGAGTTTATAGTAGGCTCCAGACAAGGCTCATAGGAATAAAAACAATTTTTAAAGTATCTTGCGGCTATTTCACAAGGTATAGGAGACAGTTTAATTTTGTGCATTTTTATAGGAATGTGTGATTTAAATAAAAATGAATGTTCACGGGTGTTCATGTGTAAAACAGGAAAGTTAGGTGATAAACCCACAAACAAAGCTAATGTGTAGTCCTGTGGATCATAGGAAATACATACTCTTTTTTTCATGTCACTCTTCATATATAAATATGTATATATGTATATATGCTGAGTTCAAAAATAATTTGCCTGCACTTCTGAGACTGGCTACTATCCATGAATAAAAGCAAACTCTTAGAGAAACAAAATTAAGAGTATATTGTGTATATGTGAAGGCGTATCATCTTTATCGTGATGTGTGGATTGTGATATGGATTGGGACACTTGAGCTCTGAGCATTGCTCTGGATTACCTGTGATGAGCATCACATGCCTGTGCCTCCCCGAAGGTAAAAGATGTCTTGACAGTGAGATGATTACCTTTGAGAGAGAAGTGGCACAAGTTGTGTCCTAACAAGAAGTGCAGTGTTTGTGTAGTCGTAGAGAGGGTGGATGAAGAAATATGTGCACTTCGTTATCCCTCTTTGCTTTTAATGTACCCTTGTGCTACACAGCCCAGAAGCTGGTGTGGATCTGACATACAGCAGAACTGTACCTCAGCCTTGTTTGCGTACTTGGATTCTTGCTTGTTCTTTTTGCTGTGCTTGCTCTGGGAGCCTTGAACAGCCACCTGCTGGAAAACTTGCTCATGTTCCGTGGGAGGGTGACCTCTTAACAGCCTGTCAGTGCTCCAGCAGTTGTCTTGCTGCAAAGTGTGTGAGTTCCAGCCCGTGCCAAATGTGGAGCAGGTTGTTAACTCACTGGTGCAGCTGTGCAAGCAAACCCAGATTCAAAGTGCAAATATGAATTGCTTCAGCTGTTTACTGAGGTGGGAGGGGTTCAAGCCATAACCTTGTAGGAAGCTTAGCTAAAACAAAATGCTAAAACCAATAAAAGGTGCTTTTTTAGGAAATGGGAGATTTCCTTTTTTTGTAGGCAGTTCTTCTTTCTCTAAACATTTAAATGGTTTTGCCAGGTAATACAGAAAAACAAGGCCTCTTGTTACCCCCTCCTCCACCCTTATGTCCCTCTATCCCAAAAAAATGTAGCTGTCTGTTTATCCATGGATCTGAGTTGTCTGTGTTTGTTCAGTGATCTGAATATTGAACCTAATAGGGAAAATCCTGTAAAAGCATTGCAACGTGCTCATTCATGACCTTGTAGTGATGTATCTCCCCACCCCCTTGGTAAGGTTAAGTCACAGCTCAGAATACACAAATCAATTTTAACAGGAAAATTTTCACAAGGTTTGTTTTTTTGTTTGTTTGTTTTTTGTTTGATTTGGTGGTTTTTGTTGGGGTTTTTTGTTGGTGTTTGGGGATATTTTGGTTGTTCTGGGGGTTTTTTTTTGTTTGTTTTTTGTTTGTGGTTTTTTTGGGATTTTGTGGGTTTTTTCGTTTATTTTTTTTAAACTAAAATTGGAGGACATATTCTGATGAATGTTGTCATATCTTGGAAGTAATTTCCTTGGAGCCAGAAACCTTTCCATGCAAAGCAGGTTGCTCTGTAGTGCTGCTAGTCAGCATTTCATTATGGATATCAGAGCGTGGCCTGAAGATGTTTACCCCATCTGTTAGAATAAAAATGATCATGTGATTTTTGGTATGGAAGATACTTCTAATAATTTCTCTGATTTAATAGTTAGAAAATCCCCTGTCTCAAATTTGAGTACAGCAAAATGAAGGTATTAGAATGTTTGAATGAAAAGTAATGATGATAGGGTGAGCACAGGTGTTCAAATAGCAACATCAATTGGTCTTGCTCCCTTAAAGACAGAAATCCATGTTCATTTTTTAATTGAAAATGCAGATTTATTTTCCAGTTTAGGTATGGCCTCAGAGACACTGTGAGTAGAACTTTAAAAATGATGGTTTAAATATATATTTAAAGAATTGCAGATGATTTTGTATTTTCATTTTGATATCTAATTTATGTGAGAGATTTCCAAAGACAATTTAAACTATGTTTGGAAATGATCACTTCTAATAGCTGAAGTCTGTTGTTGGATATTGTAATTCAGTTGTCTGAGAAAACCTTAGTAGCTGTAAAAACTTCACATTATAAATTCATTTGAAAATTTAATATATTATCATGTGCACATTGTTCATGTATAAAAATAGAATTTATTACCTTCGTTTAATCAGTGTGAAAATATATGTAAAATAGAGTATGACAGAAGGCAGTGTGGTCAACTCCTCAGTCTCATGTTGATGGCTGTACAACATAATGTGACAGTTCAGAATTAAACCCATAGTGACTTGCACAGCCAGCTGCAACAGATAAACGTGTTTTACTGCATACTATCATATTATATTTACAACACAGCAGACTGGCTGTCATCAGAGAAGCTTGAATGAAAACGTTTTGGTGAAATGATGTTACTGCTAATGTGAGAATTATCGTAGCAGTTTTATTTGTCATAAACTTTTGTTCCTTGATTGCTTGATACAGATTTTAAGTGTATTTTACATATAAATTAGTTACAAAACAATGGCTGACATAGGGACTGCCAGTTTTTTGAGGGGTTACCTTTTTATCATCCTTCAAATGAACCAACAATAGCTGTAATCAGGACCTTGCCCCTGCCCATGAATTCATGGAAACCACTTGGCAGTGAATTGCAGTGATGTGCCTGCTGTTCTTTTGTCGTGGTTTAGCTTGGCCCAGGTTTTTCTAGTGGCGGGGGGGCCCACAAAGATGGCTCCTCGGTGAAGCTTCTCGAAGCCTTCACCATGTCCAGCTCTGAGGTGATG
>VZRN01004072.1:872465-884664 GCA_013397935.1 Dasyornis broadbenti | reverse complement strand
ACTGGTTTTTTTTTGTTTTTTTTTTTTTTTTTCTTAAATTTGAGAGGGTTTGAGACAGCTTTATTTGATATTTCCAACTGAATGCCTGGAGTAGAAGTGTTCCTCAATTGCAAGAGGGCAGTGCTGTTTCCCCTTTTGGATATTTTGTTAAGCCTGTATGCAGAGTGAAGATGAGTCTTTCAAAACTATATTGTCATTGCAATGCTAAAGTCAATGGGAATAAGTTCTAAGACAGTTATATAGTTATGGGCATGTGCATAAGAGTAATGGATTAATGTAGTTTCATAACATATAATTATTTCTCTAGTAATCTTTCTTACGTACCTTAATGGGGCTTTGTGCATATTTTTGTTTCATGTAAATAGTGAAAGTATGAAAAACTTACTAAACCTTAAGGGTTTTTGGTAAAGTTATAAGTTTGCTTTCATAATATGTTCTTTCTTTTATAGTGGTGATAGTTTTTAATGCTAATTAAAATTAATTAAAAGGTAAAACCAACTGTATGATGTAGATCAATGCCACATAGTATCTGGGGAAAGAAAAAGTATTTTTGGTATAAGCTTTGAAAAAACCCACCTATTTCAAGAGAAGATGAAGTTAAAACTGGTTTTGGCCTTCAGTTTATTTACACTGCAAGTGAAAACAAGAAATCATTTATATCCTTTAGTGCCATCTGGAAATAAATTATTTCAAGCGAGTTTAGGCCGTCAAGTTACACTAAATCAAAACAACACATTTCTATCATTTCATGTTGCAATATTTCATTTTCAGGAGCTTGAGATTTGCTCTTGCTAAGCAAACTGATAAGCAAAACTAAATGATATCTTCCTAAGTATGTCATTGTCTTTGATTAATTGTTAAACGAATGCAGTTATGTTATGCCACACAGAAGTATGCAGACATAAGTCAATGCTTCATTCATCAGACTAATCAGAAAAGTGATGGATCAACAAAATGAACTTTTGTTCAACCAGATGAACTAAGAAAAGAATCTTCATGTAAAACATTAACAACCTCTTCAATCATGCTTTTAATCTTCTTTTTGAAGTGCATGAAAGCCATAATGATGGCATGCACAGATATTTGGATACAAGTCTTGACATTCCTGGCAGCATGCTAATTGCTAGTGCTGATGTTAATTGAAGTGGATTTTTGGGAAATCTAATAGAGCATAAGGACGTTAAAATACATATAGTGTTAGAATTTAATACATCTGAATACATAATCATTTTCATTTGTTTTTGACATTCTGTCTTGCAATTAAATGCTTGAAACCTTCCTGTCCTCACATGGGGGAATAAGTATAAATCAGACTCATGTTTGCTCAGCTTAATAGTAGGAAAATGTGAAACCTCAGTCTTCTGAGGTGCATGCTCTGGACTATTTGTAGAACCAGCTTTTTAGAGCTACGATAATTTAATTTTAGTTACTTCAGAAATATGTCCTGAAGGGTAGTTGGTCTGAAGAGTCCGTGTGTACCTTGAATGTCTTTATTTTTTTGTGTGATTGACCAACGTCCTCATGTAGAAGTAGCTGTGATGCCAGCCTAAAGTGGAAGGTCTGGACTCTTCCAAGTCACTGACTTGAATGCATGAGAAGGTCAAGGATGGGAAAGTAGATTACGGGTTTTATGGTGGTTGGTACAGTTCTTTCAACAAGATTGGTTCTGGATTTGAAAAAAACATCCTTTGCCGCTCTTCTTCTGAGGCTCTGTACATTTTGGAATGTTTTCAAAGTCAGTTATGCAAAGTCAGTTGCCTAAATGAAAAAGAACCAAACCCTAAGAAAGTGCACATATTCTTTAAGAATAGTAACCTTAAGGATGTGGGGTGGTTTTTTAATTTTCTTTTTTGTTGTTGTTTTTTTGTTTGTTTGTTTGTTTTTGTTTGCTTGGTTTGGTTTTTTGGTTCGTTTTTTTTGTGTTTTTTTTTTTCTTTTTAAGTTCTTAAAATAACAAGATTAAGCTCTGTTGCTTGACAAGAAGATCTTCATGAAAATCCCACTAGAAAATACTTACTGGCTGGAGTTTTCATTGCAAGTTCTTATATTTATAATTATGACTTTTCTGTAACTGCAGCATTCAAACAGCATGGGATTCAAATTTGTCTGCATATGTTTTACAAAGGGAAAAACTGTTAGAAATATTTGATAGTCTATAGGGTGAATCCGGTTACTGATTTTTATCATAAAGTTAACAGACTACTAAATATTCCTCAGAGCTAAACATTGTTAGACCCTGTTGGTGTGTGCTCAAACAGCTTATTAATTCAGTTATGGCTGAACCTGGTTATAAATTGGACCCTAGCAGACTAAGTTGTGTGTTGAGTTGAAACACAAACAGACAACCCATCATTAAACTAGAGGTTTCTGTGAAGTCTGTCTAAAGAATGCCTTGTGGATTGTATCCACCACTTGAGGCAAATTCTATACACATACACCCATTTCAGTCCATGTGGATGCAGAGGTGATAGGAGTGGTTAAATTTGGACATCTGCTATGTTGCAAGATACCAGTAACTGCTAATGTTTTTTTCCTAGAAGGCATTCTTACTCTATGTGAAATGTCGCTGCTGCAACAGCTGCTCTACAGTACCACAGACAGCATCAACTATTCTGTAGTACTTACGACTACATTTGGCAGGAATTAATATGAGACTTTAGTGATAATGAATTTTGTTTGTGTTTTTTTTCCTTTTTGTGGCAGTGTGTGTTGCTGCAGTGGCACATAGTATAGTTATTTGCTCTGTAGTGATAAAGGATATTTGTTCCAATCCATATGGATGCTTAACACAGTTACAGCTGCTCCAATACCTTGTACCAACATTTGGCACTGGAATTGTTATTTACCAACCAGAAGTATTTCTTCATTATTTAGGTACCAGGCATTGACGGGAAGAAGTAACTAACAAACATACTTGGTGTAAACTCATGCAGTTTAGTGTTAAGCTGGACAGACTGAGTTTGTATTTTGTGCCTTTTATCAAGGCACACAGCCCATTTACAAATGCAGTATGAGTGGGAGGAAGACAGAGATTTACAAGACAGGTTGGCCTGCCTTGTTTGAAAGACTGGTTTAAATGTGTTTATAATACTGTAGTTCAGGTTTGATGAGAAGCCAGTACTCTGCTAAACCCCAGTTTCAGATAGTCGGTGGGTAACTGAGGGCCTGGACATTTAGCTTGCATTCTGAAGTGCTGCTTGTTTGATGTTCCACTGGTAAGAAAAAGTACACTTTAAGTTCACCAATTTTTATTATACTCCAGTAGTTTCAAATATTAGCAAATTTCTCAAAAAAATAGAGTATTTTTGTTCTTTCTATATTTCTGACTTTGAATTCAAAGGTAAACTTCTTGAGATGATGCCTGTACTAATCATTATTATACATAATTTTGCCTTGAAATGAAAAATTGGACAAGCTCCTTTCCTGTTTAGATCAGGATTTTTAAGGTTCAAGCAAGTTGTTCAATTTTGAGATGGATTTTGGTGATGCCATGGTGTCACCACAGAGCTAAGCCAGTCTTTGCAGGAATGTGTGCGCTCTGCAGGACTCCCAGCTCTGTGGAGTATATTGGTCCTGGGATTCAGTGCCAGCCTCTCTGTCTGCCTGTGTAGGCATGAGGTGTATTTTGTTGACCTTACCTTCCCTGGCATAAATAAATCCTTGCTGTGTATGTTCTTAAAAGACTTCTTCAAAGGCAAGTGCTTTGAAACAGTGCCTAAGTTCCTTAACTAGGAGAGGGAGCTTACAGAGGAGACACAAGTTGCCTGGCCATGTGGGATATTGAGAGGTGTGTAGTGATGAAGGTGCTGCCTGCTGAACACACAGCAAGAAGAGCAGCTGTGTATTTGAGCAGCACGGGGAAGCATGACAGGAATTGAACTGGTGGGAATGTCCAGGTTTTCTTGCAAGTACTTGACTTAAATCCAAATGTTTGCTGTGATCGTGGTGATGATGATCATCTTTCATCCAGGCACTGAGCAGCTGCCTTGAATGCTCAACAGTGTTGAAGAGGCAACACAGCACTATTTGGTGCAGTTATCCAGCAGCTCCAAGTAACAAGAACTGTTGGGCCTCTTGAGGGCAGTTCCGGGAAGCGCCTTTGACTTAGGACAGCGAGGTTGAAGAGTGCCATTAGGAGGCCATAAATTTGTGTGTGTGTATTTCTTCAGTAGTGAAGAGACACTTGCTTATCCTTTAGGAAAGGGACACAGTGCTGACATACATGGTAGATATCTATTGACAGTAGTCATTTCATGATTCCAGTATGTTTTCTGCATGACACATGCTCTCTGGGCTCCTGTGACACGCTTTTCACGGCATACTGTACTTTTAGGCTCACCTGATGGGAGGTGACTACTTTGTTCGTAGGGACTTACATCCTGGATGTTCATTTGACGGTGTGTCACTGTGTTTGGCCTCATGATCCTTTTGGAGAAAGCCTTGTTACTCTTTATCTTCCTTGTTCCTGTTTTCCCTTATTCCCACTTATTACACTGTTAATGTTGCTTTTTCCATCCAAGTTCTTAGAAGTCATTGATACCCAGGGCAATAGACAAGAATGAAACAGCACCAGAACTGAAAAGAGCTCTGGAATTATGCTCCCAGGTCAAAGGAGGAGGGAAGATAGTAGTTAGAGGTTGGTGAAGTGATGGATATGGGTACCACAAAACTATTGAAAAGACAGGGAGTGATATGACAGTTGGTTCAAGGCACTGGGGTTGTTGAGGGTAGAGAGTTGTGACTGATAGCAGAATGGGAATGAGGGCTGCTGCATCTTGCCTGAGAAAAGATGGGAAGCTGCATCTTGACTGAGGTGATTGTCTTGCTGCTGTAGTGCGATTTTTTTTTTTTCCCCTCTGTCCTTTCCAGCTCTTCTTCGCTTATTGCTTGTTTGCCCAGTTTTTTTTTCCTCTGCTGGAATGAATAGGGAATGGGAGAATTCCCTAAGAGCAAGGAAGGAGTATTTGAATCCACAAAGCCCAGCCAAATCTCTGTGTCTTCTCTGAGATGCAGCCCAGCCTCACTGGTGGGGTATGCCTTGATGCTGTGGTTCAGCTGCATTCTTGTTGCCACAAGCTGAGTATGGAGTGGATGTCCTGTCAGGTAAATTAATCTTTTTCTTGTTGAATCGTACCCTTTGGGCTTTTTAACCATGAAGGCACTTTGCTGTGTGCACAGGGGCTGCAGTGTGGATTTTATATCATAAGAGCATTTCTTTACTCAAAGTGGTGATTGTTTGAAGTGTTTTGGGGCATGCTGAGGCAGAGTTATTGTGTATCAGCACCAAATGGGTTTATTTTACAAGCAAAAAAGGTTTTCTTGACTAAAGAAACAGTTTTATGGCATATAATTTCCTTGGTAGAAAATAAAGAGCAGGTAGACAAATGAAGGAAGGTATGTTTTGGAAAACCTGTGCAGGAAAGGACACGTTAAGTTTTGATATAAATCCTGTGACATAGGGGAAGAAAAAGGGGGAAGGCAATATGATAAGCCATGAGAAAATGATGGTCTAATATCTGTCTTTACCTATGTCCTGTTTAGTACTTTACCATGGCATTGCAATAACCCTTATTCCTGGAAGTTCACTGACTTGAGGTAATTGAACCCCTAGCAAATAAATCCTAGTAATTGTTTGAAGAGAGCATTTGCTTATTTCCTAAGTACTACCAGTTTACTTATATAAGCAAAGATAACCATTAAAGTAAAAATTCACAACATGTGATGAATATCCTACAGAAGAATCAGAGCTGTGAACAAAATCCTAACTATTCATAAATAATTTTATTTAGTTTTAAAAAAATGGCTTAATAAAAAGAACTTAGATGCATAGAACATAGAATGTTCCTTGCCATAAAAATTAATTTAAAAATTATTTATAATGATTTTTTAAAAAGTGGTAAACATCTGTGTAATGCACGGACTTTGCAAAGATCACAAACTTTAAAAAATTTTGATAAAATTTTGTGACCTGGGAAGCCAAATCTAAGATAATAGAGATATTTGATCATTTTTGTGTGAAATGTATTTATTTTTAAGAACTGGATGACATTCAGCAGCTTATGTTGGAAGTTGATGGTTTCAGCTCATTTCCCTGTTGACTTGTGGTTGCATCTCTCACAAATTTCTGTGTTGTCAAGCAAATAAACCAAGTTTAAAATTAAAATGACTAATGGACTGTTAATTCCTACAGGGCAGGACTGAGGGTGCAGGGAATGGAGGCAGGGGAAGGTTTGTGCTGCTGAAGTGGATAAACAGGATGTCAGTTTTCCGTGCAGCTTGTCTGATTCTGTTTAATGACTGTTTGCTCCATTTTTAAAATCATTAAAAAACCTCATTAGCTTGTAAGTGACAAAACCAGAGGGAATCATAGCTTGCAAGTCATTGAAGGAGGAAGGACTTGTTAGATTTTACACAGAAAAATTCTGGTTCTTGTTGGTGATCCAGTGGTGGTGGTCATCTGAGGTTTCCCAGGGGGCAGAGAGATGTTTGGATGGCTTGCATCTCAGAAAAACAAGGCTGATGCTCTCAGGCTGTTAGCCATTGGGAAATGCTGTGCATAACTCTTAAAATCTGCTGGCATTTGCTTTACATACCATATACTCTGGTCTTTTAGAGGTTCCGGTAAGGTTTCATTCCGCAGCTGCCCTCTTGGAATTTCCTTCAGCCCCTGCCCTTTCCAGAGCTTTCTTCACCTCTCATGCCGTATGGAACATATTGCTCGAGAAAGTGGTGTGAGACAGTAAGTCTGAGGAGGCTGGAGTTGCTGATGAGTTACTCTTTGTTTGCTCTGGCATAAGGGCTGGGTTTTTTTCTGAGTCTGAGGAAAGAAAAAAAGGTTTTATATCTTCTGGGAGAAAAAAGCTTGAGAGGAGAGTAGTAAGCTTGAAAAAAAGATGTTTATGAAATAAAATACAGATTATGTCAATGATGATTCATTAATATAAGTACAGTGATCCTTCAAAGAAAGGCACATTTGCTCAGAAAAGGATTTCTACAGTCTTGTAGAATAGGTTCTCCAAAAGCTCCCTATGCTCTCACTTTACTTTGCTGTATTGCAGCTTCTGACTCTAGTAGTTAGCCCCTGCATGCCCTTGCTGTTTGCTTTCATACACAGAATGCACTCTTACTTTCTCACTGTGTGGAAGCAGGCTTAAGAAGTCAGTATTTTGATTATGTTGTGTTTTGGGATGTATTTGTTCTCTAGGGATTAATTAAGTAGATTGTGAAGTCTCCTTAGGTTGACAGTAGTTAGCTAGGAAGCTGTCAGAACAGAAGAACAAATCTAAGTGCTTGTTCAATGTTCCAGGTATTAAATGAAATGTTCCTTTTGGAAAACAACTGCTTTACAGAGCTGCTACCTCCCTCTCTTCTCCCTCCATCCCTTCCACCCTGTGACCTGTGGTAGAGCAGGCTTAACAAGGATGTTGCGGGAGAAACAGCTCCTGCTAACACCCATTTTACAGAGGGGCTGCTGAAGTTTAGTATCTTGATCACAAACATGACGTGTGGAGCAGTAAATGTCTAATGCTTTATTTATTTTCAAGTTGGCAAATATTTTTACTTTGATTTATTACTCTCTAAAGAGTGTTTTCTGCCAGCATTTCAGTCATTCAGCTTCTCTCAAGGAAGTGACATTTTAGGTTTTTCACTGTTTTGCTGGAGGAAATCCTTCAGTGAAACTGATGGATTCATAACAGGATCAAGGCACCACTCCAGTTTTCTGATGACTGTGCATAGTCAGACTAGGGAGAGAATGATAGTGATTAGCGACTTCCTGCAGAAGGGAAATGTTAGAAGTCTAGGATTTGCCGTGTAAAAGGTCTCCAGTTCTTAAAGTGATCACAACTGTGCCTTAACTGCTTGCAGACTTTATTTTATGATAGCTTGTAGATGCCTTTGCAAAACTATTCACTCCCTTGTGTGCCTTCCCCTTCTTACCCTCTCTCTGCCAAAAAAAGAAAAAAACCAGAGAAAAAGTAGAAAATATCTCAGCAATGGCCGTTAGTACTCTGAGGGAGATGGGCTTTAGAAGGTAATGTCCTGGTGACCTCCTGGTGCAGTTTGGAGTGTCATATACAACTGTGCTCCTCAGTGAGTTACTCATCTTTACAACACATAGCCACTCAGCCCACAGGAAGAAATATTAAGCATGCTTCAAAACCAAGTCCCTGTTTCTGGCAAAATCCAGAAACATGGAAATGCAGGAATATGCATTTAGCATTCAGACTCTTGTGGGAATTTAACTGGGGACAAGGAGTAAGCATTGAAGCCAGTAAAAATTTCTAGATTTGGAAGATGGAAATTAGGGGTAATAAATGTAAATAATAGTTAGAGGATTTTTTTTCCCCCCCACAAAATGTATATAAGAAGTATTTCTTTTGCAAACCATTATATGTAGAGAGGTATAATACTCCCCTTCAGCATCAGAATGAAACAGCCCCCTGTGTGTGAGTTTGGTGTGCCTGAAGTCATTCAGTTCTGAGCATGGCCTTTCATGTGTGTAAAAAACTCGTTGTGTGTTTTCCCTTTTATGTTATGGACAGAGATGGGCTTTCTCAGGACAGAAAGTTTGATTCTGCTGTACCCTGATGTGTCCAGATGTAGCTATTCAGGCTTGCTCAGTCCCTGTCAGACCCAGAAGTGGTTTATGAGTGAATCTGGCTAAATAGTTTTCTATTTTGGGCTGTATTTAATAGTAGGAGAAGATCTTGGGTTTGGCTCTTCTACTGCTACCACAAACACTCTTAACTTACATGCTCAAAAAGATGAGGAAGTTTCAAATGTTAAGCTTGATGGACAAATTAAATGTTACAAAGAACTGCAAATTAAAAGTTTTGCAGAGAATGCCATACGTACACCCCCAGATGTATCGCTTTCACCAAAATCAGTGATTTTTGTATAAGATTCAGTGATAGCCAACAGTCCCAGGCTTGTTACTCATTTAGAGTATAAACCCAGTGAAATTTCCTTTGACAGCTGAGAAATGAAATGCACTTTTCATTGGAACATTTAGTTGTTCTCCCTCTCAAAAATGTCTGTATTAGTCATAATGCCCTTAAACATTTTCTATTATAATTATTAATTAAAAGAGCATGTGGCACTAAAGCATGTGGCATTCTTTCCTGCTTTCAAAGTGAATATTAGAAAAGTAGATTTCCATGTTTGTGTTTTTTTAAATAATCCTTTTCATAGCTAGTTGGCACTGCAGTGATGGTATTTACGTTGCATGGAGGCTCATGAATTTATTTTTTTGAGAAAGCACCATTGTCTTAGAAGATGTGACTCCTGTTATTCCTCTTTTGGACCTTTGAAGGATGAACATATTGGTTATTGAAGACCTGTAGTACCAGAGCTCTGCATGTGCTTACAGTGTTGGTTTGTAAGGAAATGCAGTGTGGTCAGCTGTAATGACTGTGAAGATGCAATGTAACATGATGAGGAATAGTAAAACAGGAATCCTTTTTTCAGCACCATCCTTATTGGATGGACCTTTGCAGGGGGAGGGTATGGGTACAGGTTTCTCTTGAAAAATACCATGAGTATTTTTACTTACTGAGTGAAAATGACTATTTTACTCATGGCGTTTAAGATATGTCTGTGTGTGCATCTACATACCTAATTCAGGGAGTTAGATTTGGTGAGCAAGTAGAAATTGGGCTAAGACCAGTAGCTGCCAAGGTATCTGTGAATTACTCAGTTCCAGGCCAGATGAATCAAAAAGGTGTTATGTAGATGACTGTTAATGCCTAACATTTGTGAATTTATACTCTATTTTAAACGATACATCTCATTTATTACTCTTTAATAGAAAAAAAAAATCACTTACCATCAGTACATGTTTTGTATGTGTCCTAAATAGATTCTAGAATTAAATAACTAAATTAGAAGCCATTTGGCATGTATCCTACCAATGGAATTATATATCTATTGTATTCTAATTTATATTGTGATGATATTTCTTCGATTTTTAAATAAATTAAAATCCATGAAGATGGTAACTTTAAAGTATTGCATACTGAGAGCAAAGGGAAGCTCAGTCCACTGACATGGAAGAAAGTTTGGAGTCGAGAGTGAATGAGACTATATTTCTGCTTTAAATAAAAGATAAATGGGTTACTTTTAATAGACAACACCAGTTAAAACAGCCTTTAATTCCTTGCAGTTCAGGAAGGGTTTGTTGATGCTATATAGAAGATACTCCTGCTCTTTTTAATTGCAGTAACAAGTTTTCTTAAGCATCATTACCAAGGTCTGTACTTCTTTATACTTGTATTTTCTATTTTTAAATAGTTTGAGCGTTATACCGTGTAATAGAAAAAGATATTTCAATAAATCTCTAAATATTTGTTAGACCTGACCTCAAATACCTAAATCACTTTTATTGAATATAGTTTTCAAGAAAGAAAAGTCACATGATCTTAGCTTTCATAGAGTTTACTGCCTGGACCTTTCATGTTTTGGTTACCAAAATGTATTTTCATTTCCATGTCTTCAGTCATGTGAACTTTTAATAATATTTTCAGATGTTTTTGTAACTTTGAAAAAAAGACTTTAAATTTTGAAAACTTTTTTGTTTCAGAGAGTATAAAAACTAGCTAAGACCATTCTGTTTTTTACAGTACTTTGGAAGCTTGCTTGTAATATTCTGCGTTGAACTGGCCTGTGGTGTTTGGACCTATGAGCAGGAAATAACGGTGAGTCAGAAAAGGAGGCTGCATTTTTTCAGCAGAAGAAAACTAAGTTTTCCATTAGCTAGCTGTTTTCTAATTGCTGTAGTGTTTATCTCTGTTCATAATTCTGACAGTTTAATTTCAAGTGGCTGCCTTCTTTTTAAACAGAGAATTCTCCTGGGAGAGCTTGTCTGTCTGGAAGGCCCTGTCTGGGTTTCTCCTTACCCCTTCTATATTTGAGAGCAAAATCCTTCATCCCCCCATTTAAGAACTTCACTTTTTGTTAATTCTTGCTTAGGCAGGTTCTTATTGAAGTCTTTGATACTTCTGAGGATAAATTATGAATTTCAGGCTTAAATAAGCATTTTGAGAGAGGAGATGCAAGAATTTGAAGGGATTTTGCCCCAGAAGTTCTTTGTGTTTTAAAGAGTATGGTACATTGTAAACAGACAGCATGTTCTTTCCATAGAGGACTTGCTGTCTGCTAAAATCTGCACACTGCCTCCACAAGCTATAAATGCCAGTTTTAAGCAAAACATGTCTTGACTATAAAACACTCTTCTGTAAACTTGTGAAGAGGTTTTATCTCTGTCTTGCTTTTATAACTACACCAACCTTTAATTTTCAAACTGAGGACTTGTAACCATCATGTGAGAAAATAGGTAAGTGTTGAGCAAATTAAACTGAAATGTAACTCTGCTGACTGCCATATTCTTACATCTTGTACTCAGTCCGGTGCATTTTTATGAATAGAGGGACAAATATTTTTCTCTCAACTGCCAAGATATGCCCAATATAATGGCCTTTCCAACAGTGAATGACAATTATATTGCAGTAAGATGTGAGGGAGCGTTCTTGATATTTACACAGTACTTGGACCAAAGGAATTTCTGACAGATTTGAAGTCTGAAGTTACATAGCAGGACTTTGCATCAGAATTCATTCCCTTGCAGTACAGATTCCAGCGATGTGTTATAATATAATGGCGATTAAAGCTATTCCTTTGCTTTAAATGTCAGCTTGTGTTGATTCATTTTAAAATTGGGAATACAGACAAGAGGCATTCTTCATCCTATGGGCACAGCTGCCCTCTGCAAGGGTTTTGCCAAGGATGATTGTTATAACTAGCATCCATCTTTCCACAGAAATCTTGTCAGTGGAAACTGCCTGAAATAACATAGCCTTCAGAGCACTGGAACATGCTTTTTCAGCCTTCATTATTCAGTTAGAAAACTTAAAGTTATGCTGTGTTTTAGTCTGGCCCCCAAGCTTGTGGTTGTCTACTGTGGTTATTCTACTGAAACCCAAACCTGGGACAGTTTGATAAAGGCTGGCATAGCCCTGCCTTATGTTATGTCACCGGTCATGCTGTTTCCCTCCAGAAGAAAACACAGTTGTCTATTCAGCTAAAGTAAGCAGCACTGAATTCCATGCCTGCATGTTCTGCAGTGGGTCACAGCAAACCCAGATACTTTTTTTTTGCTTTTCTTTGTCTCTTTTCTTCTCTCCCTATATATGTATTTTTTTTT
>VZRN01004072.1:756116-872370 GCA_013397935.1 Dasyornis broadbenti | reverse complement strand
TTTTTTTTTTCCATCTGATTTCTTACTATTATTCCCTTTGTCCTAACACTTCTGCTCTTCATGTGATGAGGTGGGTTTCTTGCTGCTGAGAACCATACAGAATGTGGCAGTCTTGAAGAGAACAGTTGTTTTTCAGTGGTTCTTTCATACCTGTGCAGGTCATTCCCTAGAGCATGCTTCCTCCTACTTGATAAGGATAAGATGATTTCCTCATATAACCATAGGGGTGACTTGATATCATACTGGTTTCAGTGCAGCGTGAAATCACATGAGCCCCTGGTGGGTTTCAGAGATCAGTTGGCATTAGTGTAGGTGGGTGTGTAGTGTAGTGTGGGTGATGTTGTCAGAAATGTCACTGAGGCAAAACCGCCTCTGCTGATCCAGGATGGGCTCTCCTTGGTGTGTGGACAAGTTGCTCTAAGAGTCCTTGCATAAACAGCTTTCCTTCCAGCTCATGATAGCTCTCAGCATGTAGTGTGCCTCATGACTAATTTATTCCACCCACAAGATTGAAAAGCCAGTGTGGGTTCTTGGCTTATTTAGACATTGATCAAGCCTTGATAGTCATTAGAAAAATAATAATGAGTAATTAGATCTCAGTAGCAGACTGAGCTTTATAGAGCTTATGTTAAAATCAAACCAGCATCTCTAGTTTTTGCTTGTCTACACATGAGTACTGGTGTACTGTCAAACAAAAGCATCTCAATCATGTATTATTGTGCACTAAATGTGTATATGAGCTGACAGGAAGATATTTAATAGGTACATCAATGTCCTTAGTTTTACTTGTTGACATTCTTGCAGCAGCCAAACACACCGATTCTGAAATCCCTCCTTAGCTCCAGCATTCAAATTGCTTTCCTGCAGTGGGATTTAGATTGTTTTGCTATGCCTTTAATTTCCTTCTCTCACTTGCTGAGTATTTTTTTTGTGCTTTCTGTTGATATCCTAAAGAAGTTGGATGTCTTGTATTGTGGGCATAACCTTGGACTGTGTTTAACTCAAATAAGTTAGTAAAAAATTATTCTAGCAAATACGAGCTTAATTGGAGCACTAGCAAATGTTATCCAAAGAAAGCAGAGTGCTAGCTTACAATGCAGAGGAAAGAGAAATGCATTGAGTACAAAACTAAATTTTTATTATAGTGACCAGTGTAAATTTTTGTGATAGAAATATTCTGTGATAATGTTTTTACATATTTTTAGTAGTTCATGTGAATAATCATGAGTTCAATGCAAAGATCTGCTAAGTGACAAGTCATATTAAATTTCTGGGACCTTATTAATATATTGATGATATGAAGCTTTACTAGGGCTGCATCAAAACTGTAGTATAACTTAGCAGTGGTAATGAAGTGTTATCTAATGTTCTTATTTGTATTATGAGTTCAGGCAGTGATTGTCCCTATATTTTTGTAGAGCATCTAGCACAATGAAGACCAGGTTCCTTGGGAAGTACTGCGCATATTTTTTTTTCTTAGATAACATTTTTTGCTACTTGCACAATGCCCTTACTGTTAGCTTCAAATAGAACAGGAGAGCAAAGCCATGGCTACTAGAGTAGCTGGGTTCCTCTCCCGTCCAAGTGACAGCTGATATTGCAATTGTGATTTCTTTCACCATGACTATTAAGGCTGATGGAAACAAGGCAAAACTCAGCATGGATATGTGCTCCTAGAATGGTGACTGCAGTCTTAAGACCCTTGTTTTGTTTTGGCACACTGAAATTTGTGCTGCTGAATTGAAGTGAGATTTTGATCTTGACTCGTAACTTCGCTGTATGCCAGGTGCCATAGCATTTGCCTCTGCTGTTCGTAACAAATTGCTAACTGAGGTGTCATATTCAGACATGGACTGCACCAACACCTCACTGCTGAATTACCACATTTGATAAAAGAATACTTCAAGGATCCTTTCAGAAGAAACGATTTTTGCAAGGCTGTGAGTGTGTTTGAAAAAAAACAGTCACAGGGCCTTCTCTGCACTTCCTTGGTACTATTTTTGGGCAAGATACTGAAATGGAGCATGTTCAGGATACCGGCGTGCAGGACTCCAGGCAAAGCCAGAAGATCACTGAAAAAGCTCCTGGGGTAGAATTCATCTCAATTAGTTTTATACATGTAGAAGTTAGACATTTAAATCAAAGTTTGTCACTTTAGACAGTGAAGTGGGTTTGGGACTTCAAGGGAATGATTCATCTGTTCTGTTTAAATTATTTATCTTGAGATGAATTTCCCCATTTGGCTGCCTGTTTACTTCTGTTATCTAAGACACACCAGGGGGATACCTAAACTGGGGCAGACGGATACCATCCCTGATGACTTGGATGGGACTGAGTTCAAGTTTTATGCCAAGTAAAAAATCTGGTAATGATATAATTAAATTGTACCCAATCATCCCAGAATCTCTACAAAATGTAACTGCTTTTCCGTGTACATTAATTTGTAAGCAAATGAAACAAATAACTTTTCCCTGATACTCTAAGAAAGGCTTGTAAAGTATTAGTATCATAAAAATTGTAACATTTGTTTTCTTGTTTTCGTTATATACATTATTTTAGTCATTGCGCTGGAAAGATCTCAGTATAGGTGGCACCTGTGGGTTTGGAGCCACAAGCCTACTGATCTGTTGTGTGAATCACTAATCTCTCCTTGCTCCAGGTTCCAGTGCAGTGGTCCGATATGATCACACTGAAAGCCAGGATGACCAATTATGGCCTACCTAGGTACCAGTGGCTGACCCATGCTTGGAATTTCTTTCAGAGGGAGGTAAGATGATGCTTTATTCATGAACTGAAGTAATACCTGCTCAGTGAGTGTTATTTATCTGCTAAAGGAAAAGGTTTGGTTTTGAGTGAAAAGGCAAATAAATGCAAGTTCCTTTGGTATGAAATACTGTGTAGTGATGCTGTCTTTTAACATCACTTGTTATCCAAATCTTCAGGTTTTGTTAGCCCTAAAGGTACTTAAACACCAAAAAAAAGAATGTAAATGAATTCATTTAAATTCTCATATCCTTTTTCAGTAAGGTTAGGACACCAATACCTTTTAGGATTACTATAGCATTGAAGGATATGATGTATATAAAATTAAAAATCTGCAAGTAAAGTAAAATGAATATGTCTAATATGTTGTTTTAATATTAAACTGTGCTCCACTTCCCATAGGCTCTGTTAGTTTCCTTTCATGGAGCTGTCATGGTTAAGATATGTTTAGCTGAAAAGGAATGGGAAAGGAAGTTTCCACAAAGATGCCAACACTGTCTCTTTGGCTGAGGTTTGTGGAAGTGATGAGGGTTTTTATTTCCTTTGACTGGGGAAGTGGGAAACAAACCAAAGAGCTTCCTTGTGTATTCACAGCTTTGCCCTCTAGCCTACTAAAATTCAGAACTGTTTTTATAGAATGAAGTATTATGTTACAGAAACGTGAAATTGCCCAAGGTAAAACCCATTAACTCCAAATATAACTCACGTGCTGGAAGAGAACTCTTTAAATGCCTGTCATTGTGCTGCCCTTGTTGAAATGTTGAAATCTATCATTGTTGCACAGATTTCCTGTTTATTCAAACATTTCCTGGCAGCACTTGGTTACTCTGTATTTATACTAAAACCTGGAAGAAAAATGCTACACACCAGCACACCCCCTCTAGTTCCTTGCTCTAACCATGCAAGCACTCTGTGAAACTGAGTAATTCTTCATATGCAACTAGAGTGTTTATGTCTGTTCTGTACCTGAGATAATAAAATCAATTTTCCTTGAATAGAGCTAGTTACTGTATCTTGGTTTAAATGTATAGGTTGTTTGAATTAAACACTGTTTCTTGTCCTCCTGGTTGTTGTAATTTCATCATAATGGCTGGTTGTAATATGAATATTTGTAACAAAACTTCAACTAAGCCTTAATTTTTCTAGGGGAGAACAACTTCTAAAAGGAAGTTAGAAGAAGTTTTAGAAGTTAGATTTTTCCATATTGCGTCTGTGACCGGATGAATGATTTGGGAAACTGAGAAAGCTCTTTTGCAGTTCCTGCTTTATTGGTGGGCTCTTATTCATATTCCAGTTATTCATAGTTCAGATGCTAGATGTATGAGCCTGGTATGTGCTTTGTATCTAAATAAGCACTTTACTTGTGGGTCTTCTTCAGTCAGCAAAATTGTAGTTACAATTCTGTTATCAAAGATTCAGACCTGATCAGCTTGGTGTTCTTTTTTCTGTGTCTTTTAACATCTGAGAGAGATGGGAAATGTGTTCTCCCCCCATCTTCTTGCTGGTCTGATATCAGAGTTGTGACTATGCTAAAGAAGATGGCAAGCGTCAGCTGAAGTCAGGAAAGAAGAATTGGGAGGGGGAAGAAAAGACAGAAGTGTAAGAAAAGGATGTTTAATGAGGTGGTCTTTGCAATTGCCGTGAGGAGCCAAAGCTTCAGCTTTCCGTAAAGTGCAGGGGATTGGGAAGATTTTGACTCAGTAACAAACCAATAAAAACAGACATTGGAGCTGTGGTGAGGAAGAAGTGAGATTTTTAAGAGGACTGGTGAATTAAAGGCTCAGTGTGTGCCTACGTGTCTGGGTACTCATCTACTTGATTGTGAATAAGGTGTGGTGTGGAATACAGGACTCTGGCTCTGAAGTGGTTAAATAGGGGCAAACATTGTTCCCAGGCCTGTGGATCAAAGGAACCAGGGAATGACTTGCACTCAGGCTGGTCCTGGAGGACATTGAGGCAGAAAAAAGTAGCATCTTGTTTCTGCAGCAAAGCATCATTTCAGTCATGTCAAGTCCACATCCAGTGCTGAAACAAATGTGATGTAGCTGCTTCATTCCTTTTCTATGTGAAAGCAGCTACTAATGTAGCTGTACTGGTCATTTGGCTCTAAATCTCTGGGTCTGCTTTGCAGAAGAGAAGACAGGTTATTAGTCCTGGTGGATTTTATAGCCATTACAGCTCATCTGCTTTGCAGCCAAACTTCTTTTATAGTTGATTCTGTTGCAGTATTTATTTTCATGTGATACCCCTTCCTTCCATTTTCAGTTTTCCTTTCAGCATTTGTGATTTCTATACATTTTCACTTACTCTTTTAACTTTTTTTTCAGGTAAATCTGTGCTTTTTCTGTTTTCATCTAATGTGTCTGTAGTTGTAGCATTGCAAGAATAGTCCTCACTAGTAAGACCATTTTCTGCTATTCCTTTCAGACACAGGTATACTTGTTCAATAGTCCCCATTTTGGCATGAAGTTATGTGTTAGTTTCTTGTAGTAAGGACAGGATAATTCCGAGATAGGACAAGTTCTGTGAAGCATCCTTTGAGGGAACAAATGGGATTTAAAGGACAGAGCAATATCGTTGGCTGTTTCTGAAGTATTCATTGGTCACTACATCACATTTTTCATGTTGCTTTTATATCAAAGTACAGCAAAACAAGATTCATGGAAGCACTTGTAGATGCTTTTAGTTCTCTGTAAGTATTTTGAAAATTGGTATTAGGAACTTATTTAGGTTTTTTTATGATCTACTTTACCTTCTGAAGAAGTGCCATCATTATTACTGATTTTGGCTAATCCTTCCTTTGCAGTTTAAATGTTGTGGCGTGGTGTACTTCACAGACTGGCTAGAAATGACAGAATTGGACTGGCCACCTGACTCCTGTTGTGTCAGAGAGTTCCCAGGATGCTCTAAGCAGGCACATCATGAGGATCTCAGTGACCTTTATCAGGAGGTAAGGAGAAAAATGTGGATGTATTGAAAGGTTTTGTACATTCTTCTTGATCCAGTAATTTTCCAAATTCATCATTTGTAGTGCAACGGAGTAAATTTTTGTAGAGTAGTTGTGTTTATGGAAAGTGTTTATTTTTATTTTTTGTTAATGATGAAGTAGGGGGAGGAAAGAAGGAAAAATTAACTCACCCACCAACCCTTGCCTGGAAGTGAGATGAGTTAGTGGCAACGCAGTTAAAATCTGAGATATGCTTAAACTTTGAAGTGTTTGTTTTATATCAGTTAGGTTGGAGCTCAGATTTGTTCCAATCCAAAAATTATAAATGAGGTGTGGTATAATGTCCATCCCATCAAACTATCATACGGTAAGTGGAAGAATGGTGAAATGTACAGTGAAGGATGCTTTTGAGAATTCCTTTGGAAGATGAGAGCTCTCTTGTTAGCAGGTCTCATGCCAGGAGGCAGGTAATTCAATTGCTGTTTCTATGCATGCTCAGAGTACTTGTTGTGAAAATGCTCTTTCTCTCTACATTACAGTATGATTATTTAAAAAGAATTACAAAAAAAGCCTTAAAACAAGGCAAGTTTGAACTCAGACTGGGTAAGGCTAGCAAGACATTACTGTTCTTAGAGTGAAAATCATAAAAACAAATAAATATGCTCTTTACTAAAACTCTGTACTCACAAATATTGTCTAAAGTCACCTTTGAAGACTACTTTGTTAGCTGCCACTTTTTTTATGCTACAGACCTCTGAAGACCTATAATTGTACATGGAGTAACAGCAGAATGAGCAGCAGTCCAGGTAGTCCAAAAGCGACAGAAAGCTTGTTTCAGTTGTATAGTTACGAGGATCTTAGAAGAGGTGCATTCTTTGTTAGATTACTTTTAGAGTAATATAGGATGTATAGGAAGGAGGATGGGGCTGAGAATCATGCTTTCAGATGTTGCAGCATGAACATTTCTCCAGTGGTTGGTGTAGCTCTGCATTATAGAAGAGTACCCAAAGAACCGTTTTATTTTCTTCTCTCTGGCTGTTTAAGACCTGTTCTTACAAGAACCTGTTTCATGGCTCT
The DNA here is from genome assembly GCA_013397935.1 of Dasyornis broadbenti. Taxonomy (NCBI): domain Eukaryota; kingdom Metazoa; phylum Chordata; class Aves; order Passeriformes; family Dasyornithidae; genus Dasyornis; species Dasyornis broadbenti. The sequence continues at coordinate 865,583 of VZRN01004072.1, read as the reverse complement.
TGTTCAGGAGCTATGGAGCAACACCTCTGAAGCAGAAGAGATTTGCTATATAAACAAGCCAAAATGAATATTAGCTATTGCCAGGAAACAATCAGATTTTGGGGAAATTAATTTGTATGGTATTGACTCTGTGAACAGAAATAATTTAATCTAACCTGGACTTTCAGACATCTATCCTAGGAGGCTGTGTGCTTCCACTAGGAGAGAGAAGATAGAGCTGCCCAAAAGGCAGGTGCCTCAGAAGGTCAGTCTTGCTATGGAGCCTTGCAGACAGTGGCAGAGATGGGTTTTTTCCACCAGCTACTTGCAGAACCTTTCTTGTCTTCTGGCAAGGCTCACAGCATGAACAGCACTGTTTACACTTTAGAAGTGTCAGTCCCTGAAAGAGAAAGCCATTCAGGCTTCTTCTGGGGCCTGCCAGTCTCTTACACATTTCGAAAAACTAAAACTTGTGGCTTACTCTGCAGTAATGGTTGCTTTTTGTATTCCTGTTGCTACTGTTAGCACCATACAGACAAGTCTGTCATAGCCTTAAAGGAGTGTGTGGAAGCTGTAGAACATTCATTTGCCCCATGCTTCCTACTTAAGTGAAAAGACAGGAATATGTAAGCAGTGTCACTCAATGAAAAACTTCTCTTTGAGCACAGGAAACTCAAAAATTTCTGAGAAGTATTAGTCATTGGAGTGTAGTGTTTAAAGTGCAACCTTTTCTCTTGTCATCTCTTTGCTAACATTTCATGCCCAGGCCATATTCCAGGAAAGTGGTTCTCTAAGCACTTCATATGTTCAAGTTCTTTTGTTTTTTCTTGGAGAAAATTAATAGCCAAAGATTATTATTATGTAGGACATAAGGGGCATGTTAAGACCCACTTGATGAAAAGAAAAGCTGCTTGGCTTTTTTTTTTTTTTTGGAAAAGAAATCTGAAGGGCACATTTATGGTTCTTCCCCTGCTGCACTGCAGAGCATTTTGGATGGATTCAGTACTTAGCCAAAATTTATTTTTGGTTCTCTATTGCAGAATCCATTCCAAAAAGGGACAGGCTGTGTTTGGTTGTATCAGCTACAAAAGTACTTCATTTCTCTTTGAGATATGTACAATGTTTTGTTGCAAAATGTTTCTATCCATGGCACTTGCCTGTGGGGTGTCTCACAGACTCTTAGAGTATGCTTGCTAATAAGTTTTATCAGTATCATGCAAAACCAACTTACACTTCCAAGACTAATCTGCCTAACTTCTGCTTTGGAGAACTGAAGGAAAAAAGCTTTTTTAGAAAGTGATTCAAACCAAACTTGCATAGTCTGGTGGTTTGAGAGGGAGCCTGATAAGATTAGCCTCACTAGCCTAAAATTGGTTTATGTAAATATTTGGCAAGTCCATTCTGGTACTTCAGAAGAGTTCTTTGTAGCACTTCAGAAAACTGAAGTTTGGTTTGTCTGGGACTGATAAATGTGTTTCATTGTAGCTGTGCTGTGATTTCTTTGCTGGAAACTCAGAGCTTTCTATAGTCTGAGTTGGCATCCTTCACAATTTCATTTTTGCAGAATGAAAAGTGACTTACAGTTCTGCTTGAAAGTCTTTTTGGCAGGAATCATGTTTTCCCTGCTGGATGTTGAAAGCTATTTTTCAATTGTTCTAGTCTTCTTGAATTGCTTTTCTTCTGATGAGCTTCACCTTTGGTGCAGTTCATGGAACAGACTGACCTTAGAAAAAGCATGATTGTGGGGGAAGTGTGAAGATGACGATGTGGCCTTGGAGGTTTGTTGTGGTCTGAGGACAAGAGGAGCTTCTGCCCATCTTGTGGTTGGGAACTGCAGCCTAGATGAAATGGTTGGTAGGAGTTGATATCTTAAAGAAAAATCAAACTTGCATGTTCAGTATTTTCTTTTGGTTTCTGGCATAATTTTGAGTATACTTAAAATAAATTTTAGTTAAATTAATTTTGGTTTAATTTTGGTTTGTTTTAGTTTTTAATATACTTTTGAGTATATTCGAAATTTGGGTATACAAAAGACTTGTTGAGTTTGCTGATGGCTTATATTTCCTGCTCTGAGAAGTGCCTTATTTCAGTTCAGGTTCTTATTCTATGATGTAGTAAATCTGTAATATATGCTAAATAAGAAGTACATGCTTTTTTCTATTTCAAGACTGGAAGTATAAAATAGCCTGTTTAATATGAATCAGGCCTTTAATTCATAGCTCTGTAGGAAGCTGAAGCTGATTCTCCTGAATGATTGCGGCAAAGTTTTATGCTATATTTGACTTGTCAACAAGAGCTCCTCATTTAGTGGCAAACTTTTACTTTTGCCGAGGAAAGTATATTTATATACTATTTAATTGCAGGCTACCAACTATGAAAGTGTTGCAGAAGCAGAAATAAAACGCATGAATGTGAAGATAACGGGGCTGGCTGGGTGTTTCTCAGTTTTGAAACTGATTTTGAACGTGTGTTAGAGCAGAACTGTAGGAACATCATTAAACAGAGGAAAACAGTCTATCTAGATTGGGCATAATTTGTCTCAGTTATGTGTCTGTGTACTGCAGGAGATGTAGTCATTAATGTTATTGCTCTCTGTTAGTGGATGTTTTCTCTAGGCAACAAATGAACTGAGTTTGAATATTGCTGTGGTGGAGCATTTTTAAATTGTGACCAGCATGTACCTTCCTTGCTTTAAGTTATCAAAAGTATTTAAATGCAGCAAGTTTCTCTGTAATTAAAAACAAATTTGGAAAACAGTATAACTAAAATTGCCTTCCAGTTGAAGAAAAGAAGATGCCAACGTGACAGTTTTTTGTCCCACCCTCAAGCTCAATTATGTTGCTTCTGCTACAGTGGTATTTTTTTCCTTTAGAAATTTCAAAGAATGCATTCTTGCTCCTTTTCCTGTGTCTTTGCTGCTGTTTAGCAAATGAAACAGTGAAATGAGCAAAGACATTGAGATCCTTTAATTTACTCTGGTACAATTACCACAGAGTACATTAATTTTATTTAGATCCTAAATGAAAATCTGTTGACTGCAGTGTGAATTTTGTGCATGTGGCAAAAATTGGACCTTTCGTCAAATACATTTAGGACTGTAGCATTTGAAATTGTTGGCTTTGGGGAATTTCAGTGTGTTTGAAAAGTATTATTTATCATGTCCTGTCCTCAGATTCCATAATTTTGATTGATTGCTTTATTTTCTTAGAAAAGCCATAAGAAATATGAAGTAAAGATATAAATGCAAAAAATAACATTCTGAAGACAGTGCCCATTTTGATGGGTTCCTGATGTCTGCTTCTGGGACCAGTGCCCATCCAGTTTGTTACCCTGAATTTTCCCTTGATGTCTTTGTTGCTTTGATTTTTGTGCTGTGAAACCCTGCAAAGCTTAGAATAGAGAATAAGCATCATGCAGAGTAGCAGAGGCCCCTCTCCTCATGGTTTTATTGTCTCTAAGACTGGGCATCGCCCTTACTGAGCAACAAGCATTCTAACTTGTGCTTGCACTGTTAGCCAGTAGTTCCCAAAGCTGCTGTCGCTTTGTGAATCCTTGCAGCCTTACAAGGGCTTGGGAGCTTTTCTGAAGCCATATTTGGTGGTTAGTTGGCCATGTAAGCAAACTGTAGAGCCTGCAGTGAAGGTTTGGAAAGAGCTAAATTTCCGTTTCTGTGAACATCATCTTATGACATTTTAACATAGTTTTCATATGGACATTTTCTGATGAGGTTATGCAGGTCTGTAAATTGTTCCTGCAATACTGTTTTAGCTTCAGAGTGTGGTATTATCTGTAGAAAAAGTCTAAAAGAGTTTAACATAATTGACAACCTTGAAGATTTTCAATTTAAGGAGAGAAACAAGATGATAAAAAGGACATTAATGGCTCTTAAACCTTCACAAAACCAGTTGAGTTTCTTTAACAATCAGTGAGAGTTGGTAAAAACTCAATCAGCTTTGAGTGGTTTCTGAATTGAAGAGTAGCACAGATCTCTTACAGTAAAGTCACTGTGTATGAGAAAAACTTAAAGGTGGCATTATGGGAGCACTTAAAAAGTAGACAAAATAATTTTCCAAGTGTTATTTGAAGGAAGGGAGAGAGAGATTCTTGGGAGCCAGAAAAGACAGCAGTGAGTAGGATGAGCTAAGCCTTTCGAACTGCAAACCAACTAATTACTGACTTTTTTTTAATCTATTTTTGTTTTATAGGGATGCGGTAAAAAAATGTACACTTTCTTGAGGGGGACAAAGCAATTGCAAGTGCTGAGATTTCTAGGAATCTCTATTGGAGTCACGCAGATCCTGGCTATGATCCTCACTATTACCTTGCTGTGGGCTCTGTACTATGACAGAAGGGATCCCAGGGCAGATCAGATCATGGCACTGAAGAGTGATTCCTCGCAGGAGCTGTCATGTCATTCCGTGGAGCTACTGAAACCAAGCCTGGCCAGGATCTTTGAACATACATCCATGGCAAATAGCTTTAATACACACTTTGAAATGGAAGAGCTATAGGTGATGCAATGAAACTGCGAAGTCACAGAGGATTTTAATTGCTTTATTGTTATTTTTGTTCTGTTCCATCATATATGCCAAATATACCAATCTTCTTATGTGTCAGAAACCAGCTAATGAACAGAAGTGAAGGAGACCACCAAAGAAAGATAAGCCTGTCATCAGCCTCTTAGCCATGGCCTCAGCTGTGAAACAGAGGTGATTTTGTGTGTTTGTTTTTTAAAAGGCACTCATTCAGTTGGGCACAGTAATACTGTCGCAAGCTGTGTATACTGAACCTGTAACGAAGCATCATGGGAAAGGAAGAGAAATATTCATCTTCTGAAGAAACAACTGTGCTTTGAACAAACAGAATGTGACTTCAGCTGAAATTGACTTCTAATAAGCCATTTGGAAAATGTCTTAATCAGGGATCTATGTACGTATTATTGTGTGTTTTCATGTGTGCATGGAAAGCAGAGCTACAATTCAAGTTAATACTTGGATTTAAAAATTTGCAAGATTTGTGAAAAGGGCAAGATTTTCTTTTTCCTAACAAAACCTTTATCTTAGCTTTTGTTGTTAAAGATGTTCTAAAACTTCTATTTTTATCTAACATAACTATTTTTTAATTTTAAATGTATTAAACAGGGATTGAAAATGAAACTATAGCTCTGGACAATAGACTTTAGTTTTCTGGAGAATTCTTCTTTGAAACAGTTTGTTCTCTGGACTGTTTCTTAGTAAAAAGGAAGAAAACCTTAAACATTCTTTTCAGAATGGGAATCAATATGGGAGTAGCACATTTTTATAGATAAATCTTTTCTCCTGTTCATGATTCCCCTGAAGCTAGAAACAAAAGACTGCAAGAAAAATGCTTACAGTTCTGGATGCTATTGCAATAATTGTAAAAGTACATGAGGAAAAATTTTATTTTGGTGTCTGCTTCATTAAGAGCTTTCTGTTGGCTTAAAATGCCAGCCAGAAATAGATTAAAATGTATTTATTGAGGTGGGGAAAGTGCATTTTACTGTATTTTTATGAACAATGTCTATTTCATAGTATTATTTTTACAATTGGCCACACTCTTGAAATATATATTTGTTCCACTGAGTATAGTAGTTTGTGGCAAATGGGCTTTTTACATAATATTAGATTAAAAAATTCTTTCATTTGTTTTGGAATTTGTAAAAGGAAAAAAACAAAGTGTGATTTGGTAGACAATAAAATTACTTTTCTCTTAAATTCCATAATGACTTTTTTATTTGTGAGTCCTAGAGTGGGAAGGCTTTGAATGGGCATTGGGAGGGTCCTTCTTCCAGGATGAGTTAATTTGACATGCTTTACCCATTCAACTTACTCTGTTGTGGAGAAACTGCAGTGTAAGTGTAATTTCCTCTCTTTTTTTATTGCTTCTGAGAAAACTTCCTAAGGGCTTAAGAAATTAAGCTCTTCAGTTGTGTAGGCTGTTGTTTGCTTTTTAGCAGTCTGCATGTGTGTGTAATTATTTCAAGGGTAGTATTGCAAGCAAGACTACCTTTCTGCTTTTATTCTTCTCCTATGGATGCTAATACTTATTTTGGGAGGTAAAAAGAAGACCAAAGGATAGATCATCCAGTTTTGCTTGGAGTCTCTTTGTCAGAAATACTTTCCTATGTTCTGTTTGCGAAGCCTTGGCCTGGCGTTAATTGCACAGGTAGAGCTGACTTCCGCCACTCCCACTGCTCAGCCTGGGTAGCGTTGTCGTAGCTGAGGGTGAGATTTCTGTGCAGACAAGGAGCTGGTGTCTGACAAAGGCTGGGTGTAGATCAACTCCAGGATTCAGTGTGCTACAGAGACCTGTAGTGCTACACAGTGGATTGAGTTGTTGTTTGAACCTGTTTAAAAACAAAAAAATCTGTACAAACCACGAATTGTGGAAGCTTGATTATGGGTTACATGTACACGGCTGTATTTGGCAGTGAATTACTGCTGCATGTAGGGAATTTCACTTAAATATGTAAAAAAAAAAGTAATGCAAGAAGAAATACAAAATTCCCTTTTTCCAGGAAACCTCAGCCCTTAAAGTTTTACCCAAGGAGTGTCTGTGGAAGCTCCCTTAGCCATGCTTCGAATATCCCTAGTCTTTCCATGCGAGGACTGCTCAGACTATCAGTGAGGGTTGCCTGTGTATCTATTTGTGTCCAGGTTAGACCTCACAAGGGAACAAATACAGCAAGCCAAGCTAGGGGGGTATGTTGGGATTTAGAGGTACTTACAGGCCAGGTCATTTGTTTTTAGGCTTTCTGGGTGCTGAGGAAGCACTGCCTTCAGGTGTAGTCAGGTTTTTTTAACAGCAGAGGGATTACTTTGAGGAGGCCTCCTTTGAAACAGAACTAACCTCCCAAAGCGTTGTTTGTGGACCTGCACAACAAGGAACATCTGCAGTAAGGGTAACCTCACTTGGGCTTGGCTACCTATATCCTGAGCCAGCCTGCATTCTGGGAAAGAATCTTTCTATTTTGAGTATTTAATCACATTTGCAGAAATAGGTCTCAGCTGTAAATTGGAGCACTTTCAGAATTTTTTCTTTGGCTGCTCAGCCTATGAGGTGTCTGTTTTTCTAGGGCTTCTTCAAAGAGCTTTAAAATTAGTTGACTAGGCTGCAGTGAGCCTGCTCTTTTCCTGTAGAGCTTTAGGATATCTGTAGGAGAGGGTGCTTGACAAGAGGGAAACGTTTAGAGATACTTGAGGCACTGGAAACTACTTCCTCTTATTACCTTTTTTTCCCTCACTTTTACAGAAGTACTTGGAGAAGTGTGTTTTTTGTTCTTTGCAGCATAAAATGTAATGAACTAAATCTTTCTTATTGCAACAAACAACTATGGAGATGCTCCTTAACATTTTTCAGAGAGTGTTCATGGAGTGCAACTGTATCAGAAAAAGGGGTCAGTCCTTGCCAGCACCAAGTTTTCTGTTCAGCCTGGTGACTATACCGAGTCCACGCGACTGTGCATGCTGCTGTGGGGCTGAGCAGTCATGACTTGAGATTAAGTGGATGCTTTTAAGAGGCAAAAATCACTATTTCTGGTCCTTGGATAAGGTATTGATTGATTCATCTGCCAGCAGGTTGTATGACAAGATTTTTAGAAGACTTATATTTTCTTCTTTATAACTTTTCATTTTTAGTAAAAAGAGAGGCTGTTGGTCACAGCAACTATACAGTTAAATATGATGGAGGAAGGGATTTATAAATAGCTTTTAAAGTCTTCATTGCAAAAGCACTGTATTTGGTCTCAGAGCAGCATGGTGCTAATAATGCTAAGGTTGCAAGTTCAATCCCCATATGGGCCATTCACTTAAGAGTTGGACTCGATCCTTGTGTGTCCCTTCCAACTCAGAATATTCTGTGAACTGTGTAGAAAAACACAGATTATTAAAGTCTTACGACATTGAAATACTTAGTGTTTGCATGGCACTGTAGCGGGGAGGCTACAGGGGTGACTTCTGCAGGAAGCTGAGAAGCTTCCCCCATGTCTGGCAGAGCTAGAGCTCCAGCATGGACTCACTGCTGGCCAAGGCCAAGTACTTCTGTGACAGTTGTAACACCTCTGGGATAACTATTTAAGAAGCTGAAAAAGTGGTTGTGGCAACAACTGCAGCTGGAGACAGGAGTGAGAGGAACCACTCTGCAGACACCAAGGTCAGTGAAGAAGGAAGGGCAGCAGCTGCTCCCGGCACTGGATTAGATTCCCCTGCAGTCCGTGGAGAAATCCATAGTGCAATGGGATGTGTCCCTGCAGCCCATGGAGGTCCATGGTGGAGCAGAGATCCACCTGCAGGCCGTGGAGAACCTTACACCAGAGCAGGTGGATGCCTGAAGGAAGCTGTGACTCTGTGCACAGCCCCCACTGGAGCAGGCTCCTGCCAGGACTGGTGGAGAGAGGAGCCACACTGGAGCAGGTTTTCTGGGAGGTTTGTGTGACTCTGTGGGGGACCCATGCCGGAGCAGTTCATGAAGAACATCAGTCCATGGGAAGGACTCACATTGGAGAAGTTTGTGGAGAGCTGTCTCCCATGGAAGGGACCCCATGCTGGAACAGGTAAAGAGTGTGAGGAGTTCTTCCTGTGAGGGGGAAGGAGCATCAGAAAAAACGTGATAAACTGACCACAGATCCCATTCTCTGCCTCCCTGCACCTCTGAGGAGGAGGTAGAGAATTCAGGATTGACCTGAGCTTGGGAAGAAGGGAAGAATGGGGGAAGGGTTTTATTTCTTATTACCCTATTTGGATTAGATTGGTTATAGTTTAATTGGCCCAAGTAAAGTCTGTTTTTCCTATGACAGCAGTCAGTGAGTGATCTCTCCCTGTCTTTATCCCAACCCAAGTCTTTTGTTATATTTTCTCTTCCCTGTCCAGCTGAGAAGGGAAGTGATAGAGTGGCTTTGGTGGGCATCTGGCATCCTGCCAGTGTCATCAGCCCACCATAAACATTGAATTTAATTAATGCAAAATGCTATTGTTGAAGTGAGATTGTATCTACAACTTTCCGACTTGTGTATGATTGACTACTTCCTGTTAAAAAAAAAAGTGATGTCCTAAACTTTTGAGCATTTTTATACATCTACTTTATTTTTATTCAGCACTCCCCCACTTCACTTGTTCTTTGTGCATAGGTACTGTAAAAAACAGACAACTAGATAATACAGGCAAGTAAGAAACTAAACTGCCTGGATAATTCCTTATATATTCTGGACATTGCTAATCTATATTTAGTGTTCACTCCTGACACTCCAACTCTTTTAGCCACATGTTTACATATCCCATCAACTGATGGCTCTCCTAGAACAGGCGATAATCCTAAAATATTCCCATGGTCAATGGGAAAATAAAGCCCTGGTGGGCCCCAGATGCAGCAAAGAGAGCTTATGATCTCCTAAGCACCCTCACTGCCCAAAATTTAATGATTCTGTGGCTTCAGTAATTTGTCCTCCTCCAGATCAGCTTCCTCACTGAAGGCCTCCCTTCCCTCTGCATCAGCTGAGGCTGCATCGTGTTCTTTGCTGTGAAAGCTTTCCCTCTTGGTAGTCAGTGTGCTTCCACTGAGAGTATATCAACAACTGGGAAATATTAAGTGGACGTTCCCAGTTTGTCTCCTGCAGCTATTTTATGAGAGGACAGTTGTTCTCAAAAATGCTCTGGGATGCTCACAGACAGGTATTACGTTTATCTTTCCCCACCACCCAGAGCAGCGAGCTCCTCGCAGAGGCGACCATCACGTGTCCCAGTGCTGATCAGCATTGACTGCAGCTAGTTGCCTTTTATTAGTGATCCATGGTGTGTTGTTACCCACTCCTATGCTACAAAAAGAATTTGATCTTCTCTGTGCACTAATATTTTATCAAGGGAATTTTATACCAGTTATGAGGAGACTCTGTGGGCTGAGAAGTTCAGCAGAGCTGTTGGTTTTTGGATGTACATAGGGAACATTTTTTAAAGTATAGATAAAGAGGTGGAGTTCATACTGCTGGAAATAATTTAATGCTCCAATTTTCTCTGCTGCTGCAGGCTGGGAAGGGAAAGGTGATGGCTGGTCTCTCAGGAGAAGGGTAGCTCTGTGTAGCGAAGCTGTGGCATCATGGTCTTGATGGCTCTAGTATGGTTTAGACACACTCACAGCTTGCCTGGAATTACTGTCTAGGACATTTCCTGACTTCAGATTTAGTGTTCCTTCCAAATAATTAGAGGGGAAAGAAAACGTTTCATGAATAAGTTATTGCAAAACCAGGTTGACCCATTCAAGCATGCAGATGTTTTATTTAAATATTCCTCAAATGTCTATTTATTCAGCATAATGTGTATTATGCTGCCTTCTGAAATACGATATATGACTGTCAAACAAAATTGTCAAAACAACCTCGGTTTCTTTGTATGATACACAGAAATAATTACATTTCATGTACAGTACAGATGCATTTTACACAGTCATCAACAGTCATTCACTACCAAAACAGCATTTAAATCACCTAAAACACCAAAAAAATGTGTATTTCCCAAATTCAGAATAAATTAATGGTTTTGCATGTGACATGGAAATAGGAGACAGGACTGGAATTCTGAAAAATCTTACTAAATTATCTCTTAAGCTGCATTTTAAAAATGAAAGTACAAGTTGCTTCAGGGGTATAACTGTTATGCAAGTGTATTGCTGTAGTGCGTTCTTTCTAGTGCCTATGAACAGGAGAACAAAGAGCTTTTAAAGACACATGACCTGATGGAGTCAGTAAGTTTCCTGGGTTGTGTATAGTCTGTACCAAAGTAGGTTTAGTAACTGCCTCCTTGCATTATTTAGCTGATATAACTAGTTATGAAGTACCACGTGACATAAAGAAGTTGTTGCAGTTTGCTGACATCAAGGCAGTTTTTTTATCAATAACTGTTTGGCAAAAGGTGGGGACCAAGTATGAGTAACCATGTGTGGAGGTAGGATACGAGTAAAAACTCTGATGTGTTCTGCCTCTCTTTTAAATCCATTGAAGTTTATGTAACCTACCAGCTTCAGCAGATCTGCTGCAGTTTTCCGGCAGGGTGGAAGAGAAAGCAATGGCATGTAATGGACTTGGGCAGGGTTGCTCAGAAGGAGCAGCCCTTTCTGGCTCAGAGGACAGCCTGTACTTCTGCTCTCTGATAATGTTTGAAAGAAATGGAGAAGCTCAGTTTATAATGACTAAGTCATTCTGATTTGAAAAAAAAATTGGGAAGTTAATTACAAATTAACCAAGAATACATTAACTTCAGAATAAGTAAACGATAAGATAAAAGAGTAATGAATGGCATTATCTACTCTTTTTACTTGCAGTTTAATTCTAAAATGTGATGCTGTATTTTGGTGTATATACTGTAGCATGAGTCTATTATCTACTCCTCACTGTTGACAGGTAGAGAGAAAGACCAGTATTTGTGTGCAAGAAAAAGTGTATCATCAGCAAGTTTCAGTTTTTAGTGGGTATTTTCTCTTAATGTAAATTTTCAGGTCAGTAGAATGCTAGCAAATACTATACTGAAACATACACTACTCAAACTATTAAATAACTGTGTTAATAATTTATTGTAATGGCATCTAATGCACTGAGCCTTTTGATTTATATGCATATTTTATTTTGCAGACATGCAATTATTTCTGATCCAGTGTTTTTGATGTATATATGTATGTATTGATATGCACATATTCCATGTATATTGAATGTATATGATGTGTGGTATGTCATGAATATAAGAAGCATTATGATACATCTAATGTACTCTCATGAAGAAAAATTACACTTTTTCATCAGAAAGGTTTCTGATAATATCAATGTCTTTTATAAATGAAGTCAAGAAACCTTAACTTGTAAAGCCTTCATATTAGCTTTTAGGCCTGCCCATGTAGGCTAATTCCAATTGAAATCAATTATATTTTTATAGCTTTGGGACTCATTCCATTATTCTATCATTGTTCGTATGTAATTAAATATTTTTCACTCAATATAAATTCTCAAACAAATTTTAAGATGCAAGTTTACAGACAATTACAAAAAGAATTTAGCCATCATTTTTACTGAATGTCTTTCAGTGTCTTCCAGTGTAGCTAATGCTCTGGATGCTGCAGAATGTAAGCAAGGAACATTTGGAGATAAGTGTTAGCTGATCCCCAAAACACCTTGGTGGTAATTTTAATTCAAATAGGATTGCTCCTGTAGCAGTAAACTCTGACGAGACGTTTGTTCTGAAAATACAGAAGTAGACAAGTTGTCTGTGGAAGAAAGGACTGTGTTCATTCATCAGTATCCTTGAAATCCCAAAAGGTACAGTTATGTTGGAGTGAGCAACAAACTGTCAGAGGAATAGAGAACAGTGAACAAAAAGAGCAATGACTCAATAGCAATTTGTGGTGCACAGTTTGTTTGTAAGATTATTTAAATGTTTGCCATTAGAAGTTTAAAGTGTAGATGAAGTTGTGTAAAATACCTTAAAAAAAAATCCTGATTCCTGATACAACAGGTGTACAATGACTTATTGCAGTTGTAACAGTACTTAGGAAGCAAGATAAAACAATAGTAAATATTGAACTAACTGAACACCTTTACTTCACTAATGAGTGTTTGAGTAAGAAATACTGCATTTTTCAAAGGGAAGTTATTTGTACAACTACCATGGAACATTAACAATCAGCTTGTTGTAAGTGCACAGAAATGCCCCTTTCTACAGTATTATTTTATCATGCCTAATCTGAAAAACAACAAAAGTAAACTGAGATCACAGCTCCAAATAATTTCAGCATGCATTATGGTTGTAGTTCTTTCATTCAGTACAAACATATTTCATATGAGCATTTTTTCGTTCATTTTTTGACAGTTCTTCAACAAGTTTGTGGTTTATTAACAGGGAAAAAAAAGACGTTATCAAAATGTTTCTTGTTGTTTTGCATTCAGCAGGAACACAGATTTCTATTTCTTCGTTTGTGTTTTTTTCTAAAAAGAGCTTTCATGATAAGAAGAAGCATCAATGGGGACATTTCATTGTGCTCATATAGTAAGTCAGGATGGTCACAGAAGATTCCACCGCACGTCAGTTCAGACAGGGGGTAAGAAACTCCTTTTGGTTCACACCCTACAACACCAAAACCCACAAAGTGTTTTGTTTCTCCTGAACCTCTTGCTCTGCAGCCTCTGGCACACTCGTCAAGGGGCGTTGTTTTTGTCAGCTCTCTCATTCCTCATGACTCGTTTTTCACTGCTCGAGCTCAGCTTGCAAGTGGTCTTTATACTAATTTATAAATAATTCCTTGTTTTATAATGCAGATACTCTGACAATGTTTCCTCCCGAATACTCGGGAGAGTCTGGCCTATCGTCTCCTTCAGGTGTGGTGACTGGAGGTGTTGGGATGCTGATTATTGCTGTAGTGACGTAAGGCTGCTCACAGTTTAGTTTAACGCACTCATCCACTTTGGCATTTAAGCTGGAACGGCTGGAGGAAGAAACAAAAATCCATGAAGAATGAAAGTCCATGTTACCACAAACCTCTCATGTGCCTGATTCTATTCCCTCAGCCAGCCATCTCCATCCTGCCCCATTGGAGAGCTCTAAGTACAGAGCAGCACCACCCCACTACCCTGTACCTCAGCAGCAGATGCTCCATGGCTGTGTTCATGTCAATGCCCCTTTCTCCCTTCCTTCCCGCCATTTCAGCACTTCTCAGCCAATCACCTCAGTGTTTCTGAACAGCAGAAGCTTTGTAAACTTAGCATAGCCGAGTTGCTTACTATGCAGGAAAGTGGAAACTAAGGGCCAGCCCAAGTCTCCTGCATATTCCTCAATGCCATTCTTATTTAAGAACATTTAGATACTAGGAATAGTTCCTTCACTGAAATGGTTGTCAGTGGTGGAATTGCCACCTTTGGAAATGTTCAAAGGTGTGCGGATGTGGCACTTGGGAATGTCGTTTAGTGATGACCATGGTGATGCCAGGTTAATAATTGGACTCAATGATCTTGTAGGTCTTTTCCAACCCTAGTGATTTTATGATTCTATGTATATTCTGTTTCCTCAATAGTAAGACACTCTATTATATGCACTAATTAAGTTTGTGTTAATATATTCGTGGAGTCACTGCAGTACCTCCCCATTGTAAGAAACTTGTAATACTCAGACTATTTCAAGGTGAAACTGGCATGTTGTGCTAGTTTTTAACTTGTTTTCTAGGACAAAATTGGTTCATTTTTGCTTTTATATACACGGTGTCTGGGAGTATGGTGCAGGCAAGTCCTCTAGCAGGAAAAGAATGGATCTGGGCAGAGTATTTCCTGAAAAACTAAGATAGATTGGAGCTTTGTGCTGGCCAGGAGGTTTCATTGCATCACAGCTGAAAATCTTCAGTAGTTCCAAGCTGTTGGATTGTTTATTGAAGTGAAATCCAAACCTAGTAACTATACAAAAGAAGCTACTTAAAATGTAGTTTAACAAGACAATCTCTATAGCAACTTGTACTGAAAATGCTTCTTTATTAAAGGGTGGCATGTTATGAGATCAATAGAAAACACTTCTGGGTCTCCTGAGACCTTTGCTGTGTTTTCAGAGGTGATATTTGAATTTACCTGAAAGCCAAATACTTTACTTGTGAGAGTACAGGGACATTCAGTAAATTATAGACTCTTAAACTGTACTTTCCCCACTTTTGTAATAACTCCTCAAACTAGGAAACACATTTTTCATATCCATTTCATATTTTTTATTTAGAAGAGTCTTCACTATGACTATTACATTTAGGACTCTGAGAATGAGTTTTATTTCTCTGCTCTGCAGAAATGCAAGGAAGTCTCGTTTCCTATGCCTCTGAACCAAGAAGGGACAGACAGAGCACTTGCTCATCTCGTATATCTGAACTGGACATTTTTCAATGTGAAGTTTTTCTTCTTATGCACTTGTCCACAGCATATAGTATTTGGTGCTGTATTTCATTTGGGGTCCCTGGATGCTGTTTGCTGCAAATAGTGCACAGTAGTTTGTGAGGAGGGCCTGAGAGGGCAGAAATGGTTAGAGAGAGGCTATTCTATTATTTTGGATTAAGCTTGAAGCAAACAAAACGCGGAACATTTCAGTACCAGCGTCCATTTGGTCCGGTCCATACCAAATAAGTGTTGGGCTCTCATCTTTAGCCTCACAGCCTGCCTATGGAGGTCACACCACCTCAACATCTCCTCTCTAACAAAGCCGGAGGCCTCAGCTCTCAGTGTGCTGATGCAGGGGAAGTACCTGTTAGACAGAGGCGTCCTCTCCACACATCTGATCTGGATGGTGCTGAGCTCCTGCACGCTGCCAGGGCGGCTGCCGGTGATGGTGGTGTTTGGGATGCGGTACGTCTTTTTATGTCGGCGGGAGCAGCAGGTGCTGGTAACGCCTTGTTGGGACGAGAGAGAGGGGCTGTGGCTCGGGGGTCTATTGACTGTAGAAACCTCCATACAGCTCTCTTCATAGACTTGCTCATCCACAAACTCATGGTTCTAGCCCAGAGGAAGCCAACAAAGGGACAAAGCACACACAGAAAGATAATTGAAGTGAACATATTAATCATGATTGTTTAACGGCTTAAATTGACACAACTGAATAAACTGGGTAAGTTAGACAGCTTATTCTTGATTATAGTGTTTAGCCTGTATTAGTCTGGGCTGAATACCAATACAAATATAAATGCTGGAAGAAAATTAACAAGAAAATGTTAATCCAAATTATTTTGCAAAATACCGTGTGATTGTAACATAGTTTGCATTATAAATATCTGTATAATCTTTGAAGTGCCACAAAATAGAGGATTGTGTTTATGAACAAAATGCAAGTGATGCTTATGTAAACACTCTGAATTTCAGTTGGAAAAAAAAAAAAAAAGATTTATCATATTGAGCTATAATGTAATAAAATTCATAAATAATTTCCAGATAAGTTTATAAGGCTTCTTTTTGAATTACATGTTAGAATTCAGGATTTGAAACAATGTTTTTGAGGTATGCATATATCTAAAATAAAAATATTTAAATGAATAGAAATTTTGATTAGAAGACATGAGATAGTTATTTAAAAGCATCCAAAACGTTCCTAATTACTGTAGATAGCTGTATCAAAAGCAATTTAGAGGACTGAGCATTTTAGTTAAATGAAGTCCTCTTTATTCATGCAGTCTTTGCTTAATCTCAGCAAAGACAGTAGTTTTTTAGGGTGGTCACAAAGATGAATCCAAACTCACTCAAACAGCCAGTTTACATTAATTCGTCAAGTGATTAGGGAGTATTTCACACCCAGTCACAACTTCAACATTTTTTATGTGTGCGAAAGAGTGTGAAATAGTGGTGTTGCTTATGGTGGCAAGGGAGGGGAGGAGATGAGGGGAAGTGGGAGAAATTTTTGTACTCCTTTAAAAGTATAAGGCCAAACTATGCAGAGACTGAGATATGTTCATGTGCAGTTTGAGAAAGCCTCCTCTTTCAAGAAAAGTTTCTCCATTTACTGACGAAATTAGTTCATGTATCCCGAGAATATTTTAGAGTAATTGTTTAAGGAGCATTTCCTGGATTGTTTTCCACTCAGTCTCACATCAAATTTGTCAGTCTGTTGCATTTTTGAGTATTACAATGAGATAACTTATTTTTCCCCTAAATAATTTTGCTTTAATTGGAAAGGTGCTGATGTTCTTCAGAATTAACCATATGGTGCCAATATAAAATATGTGAACAACGTAAAGAGAGAGAGTAACAACTCTGGCCAAGTGTTTGTGATGAATGGAAATATCTTTATAGGCATAACATTTTTATTTCCATTTCTTCTTCTTCACTCAGACTTAAGTTTGCATGAATTAAGAGGTGTTGAAGAATGCAAATTTCAAGTAATAAGGAAAAAAAGAACTTGCTTGACAAGTGACTTTTACAAGGCATATGTCAGTCACAATCAAGATTTTGAACATGATCACACAGTAGACATAAAATTCAGAGAGAAAAGTAACCTAATTGCTCTCTTGAGATTATGTTCAGGGGCTTGCAGCACGTTTGCCAAGAACTGTGCTATTTTTCTGATGAAAAGTAATTTTGTGCTTCTTAAAACTTTTATGGAGCAACGATTAAAGAGTTTTATCGACAGAACTTTTAATATAGAGTGGAAACATTTTGAAATGCTATAATGGCACAAGTTAATAGATTTAATTATACTTATTAATTAACTGTTCTTAAATTAGCTAAAAGTAGTTTGTAAAATATAATTTTTAATGCAATTAGTTTCATTATTAACGTAATTTTCACAGAATTCCATAACATTGCCCAGTCTGCATTTCTGAAAATGAATGAGATCTTATCCTATTGACTTTTCAGTGACAGAAAAGAGAAAATATGCCTTTTCTCACTATCATGATGGTTATACCACAAAGGGTGCTTCTACCACAAAGGATGGTGGGAGTCTAAGAAGACATATCACCCTTCCTGTTATACAATGAAGCAGAAACTTGTCAGGTTCCAAATACTGAGCGCCCAAAATGTCAAGTTCCCACTAAAATTTTAGGAATGCATTATCTGCAGGATACAACTTGGAACTGCTGCATATATTTTTGTGTTAATATGTCATATGAACTCAGGGCTAGTAGCAGGACCCAACAGAAGCAAAAAAAAGAATATAGGTTCAAGAAACAAGGTATTATTTGCTTTATAGACTTCATTTTTAAAAGAAAAATAAAAAGAGAAAAAGAAAGAAATGAAAAGTTTTACATATTCCACCATTATTATCAGAGGAAAGGTGAAACTTTGGGAGCTGAATTCAGCTCCTACCAAATGAATAGAATCTTTTTTCCTTGATTTCTATGAGAGGTTGACAAGACTTATGGTTTTTACTCAGGTTCTTAAATATGTTTGTAATATTCAACTGTGGAAAAATTTTAAAGGCAGATTGCTATTATCAGGTTCTCACACAAAACGTCTCAATAATGTTTCAAAAGGATCCAGCAAGAATCTTGGCAAAAGAAACCACAGTATGGTCTGAATAGGAAGTAAGACATTCTGTCCTACAGCACATTTTATAAAAATTAATAGTCCTAAAGTAAGAATGGAGGAGACATAAGCATATAAACATATGGGTCATATTGCTGCCAAAGTGATGTAACAACTGGGCCCTTTTATTTCAAAGAAATGCTGTCAAAAGGAGAACATTAAATGCCACACATACATATCTGACATTTTAATTTATCAAAATTTAACAATGTTTGTTGTGGGAAAACTTTTTACCATTTTTTGTTTGGATTTTTTGGGGGGGTTTGGTTTGGTGGTTTTTTTTTTTTTTTTTTTTGAGAAAAAAGATTTTTTGAGAAAGACTTTCACAGTGATCTCCATCAAATATAGCAGAAGCCATCTCTCTCTGGTATTTATATGCATTGGGTATTGATGCCTAAAACAGGGTAACCTGTAACAGAAGCCAAGACGAGTTAGGATAATAAAAATGAACAGTTTTATTTGTGGCCTTCAAGGTACATTCAGGGCAAGCGAGGCCCCCATGAGGCTACACCCAAAAATGGACCCCCCGGTCATGCACCCTTCCCCTTTTATAAGTTCTGCCATATCAGCATATCGACCCTTAATTCTCCAATCAGGCGCTCAGGTGATGATGGCAACCACCCCAGGCCGTTCCTTCTTCACTTACTGTTGTTTACATATTTTCAGGGCCTAGGGCGACAAGGTGTCCTTGAATTCCTATTGTTTTGGCTAAGGTGCTGGGAACAGAGGGTTTTAACATTCTATAAGAAGCACAGAACTACACTAAGTTACAGATACATAGACATCAAAATTCTCAGGCATCAGTATAATGCCTTGGAAAAAGACAAAATGGCTTTTCTTCCCAGCTAACTGCTTTAATATAAAGGCTTATTAATTAGAAGAGAGAACTGAAACCATTCAAAACTAGGCTGGTGTTGCAATTCACAGGAAAACACAGTTCTCTTTTCTTACCGTAGTTTTTTCCAGGCAGTGAAGCAGGTGGTGGTGCTGTGTTTCAAAGGAAGAGCCAGATTTGCCAACAAAGGCCTGTTCTTCTTCACTGGAGGACTGTTGATACATAGAACTCTGTATTATTCTCAGTTTTGAACAAGAGGGCTCTTACCCAAATATTTGATCAGAGCTAATCTGGATTTTACACGGTAGCATAACTGCAATGCTTCGTCTATACAGTATAAGAAAAATTATTTTGCACCTTAATTTTCTTTTGCTTGCTTTTTAATTAAACTATTTTCTTTCCTTTTCTTGTACCTCCTTTTAAATGTTTTCGTCTTAGGTCTTTT
The DNA here is from genome assembly GCA_013397935.1 of Dasyornis broadbenti. NCBI lineage: Eukaryota > Metazoa > Chordata > Aves > Passeriformes > Dasyornithidae > Dasyornis > Dasyornis broadbenti. The sequence continues at coordinate 846,296 of VZRN01004072.1, read as the reverse complement.
ATGCATAGATAAGATAGTACAATTTACAAGCGCAATCAACACACAGGCTTTGAATGTTGGATCAATGCATGCTTAAAATTATAATCAATTTAAGTGACAGTAAAATATTTGTTTTTCCCGGGAATGTGCCTAATTTGAAGGAAACTAAAAATAGTTGTCCTCCCAGGATCATTTCATAGTACTAAAGAATTTGTGGTATTGCTGCTTACACAAAAATTCATGTCAGTGATCCCAGTCTACTGGGTTTAGAAAGCGTATAGCAAATGTTACTGACACAGAATAAAGAACTAAGTAGAAAACATCCACTGTTTATTAATTGCTTTCATAATTATTCACAAGAAAGCAAAAAACTAAATGGGGAGGAAATGGGATAATAGAAAAGATTAAAATTCAGCCTTGGGATATTTGAAATCTTCATGGTAATTAAGCTATTTGGTGTCTTTTTAGTTCAAATGTTTGAGTTCTTTCAAGCAGAAGAGGAAACAAGGGCTCATCTTTTGTGCAAGACAGGACGGATGGACAGACAGCCACTTCCTCCTCTCCTGGCTATAGGTTAAAGTATCCGGCTGTTTAACACGTATTGAACAAAAAGGGCATAGAGGAATAAAAGCCTTCCTGTATCCCTCAGGGAATAGCCTAAATGCCAGAAAATGGCAGGGATTAAAACCCACTCTGTCTGCAGTCTTCCTCAGCTGGGTATAGCTCTGAGCAGCCAAGGGGCTGTCTCCCAGCAGTGTGGGTCACTGTGGATCCCAGTCCCAGCTGCTGGTTCTGCCTTCCTTGGCAGGGGTAAGCAGGGAATTTGCTTCAGATAACATTAGATTACAACGCATTTGAGGTAATCACCAAGATTCCCCTTAAAACAAAGTAGGCTCTTCAGGGAACACTTCCCACTCTGCAACACCCTCTGTGCAAACATACTCTAGAGCTTCCTTTTCCTTTACCAGTGGTGAAACCTGGTTTTGTCATTCAGATTAAACCTGTTTAGAGCCAAGTGAGATAAATCCAACCGACCTCCTAAGAGGCAAATGCTCTGTACTTTCTTCAATGAGTTCTTCTACAGACTCTAATTCTAGAAATGCGGCTTACATTGAATCCAGCATCTCTATCTGGATATTTCCCTCATATCTTAATACCCCACCATCAACTCTCATAAGCTTCCTTTAACAGTAGTAATTGTCCAATTTATCCTTCCTTAATCTGCCTGTAAAGATAACATTGCCCAAAGCCCCAAGGTGACTTGCCCTGGTGATAAGTAGAATAAACTACTGCTGGGCTGTTATTAAGTGGTTACTCCAGAGTGGAGGCAACACAGACATTACCTGCTGCAGCTGGTTACTCAGCAAGCCATTTCGTTTGCTCTGCATGTAGGCATTAGCGCTCCCACTCTTTGCTGCACGGATTCGAGCAAGCCTGGCTTTCTGTGGAAACAGACAAAAGGAAAAGTGTCACTTGTACTCATATCCATTATCGTGTTTATCTAAAACTGCTAATTGGAATCAGCTGCTTATGAACAATCTCACAGCGACTGACAGACTGCATTCCATCCATCCTGCAGGTGGAGCAAATCACAAGTGTCTTCTATCTAAAATGCATATGATAGAAGTTTTTATTTGTTTGCATGTATTAGCTACTAAGAGCAATGATTTTGGAGAAGGGATTAGACAGATCAGTATGGAACTGCCTTCCTTTTTTTCCATTGCTGCAACTGCCACTCCTTATGTCTTGTGGGACAAAAGCCTGGATATCCATTTCAGCGGCTGTTGCAGTGAAAATTTCTTTAAAGAGAAATAAATGGTCCTGTAAAACTGTAATATTGCAACTTCCATGAGTGGGTTTCTCAGAGTTTTCTGGGTTTTTGGAGTTCCAAAATGTGGTAGTGCTTTTATGCTCTCTCCCAGCTAAGTTCCTGAATACTTGCTAGGCCATTTTAGAATCATAGAATGGTTTGGGTTGGAAGGGGCCTTAAAAATCATCTAGTTCCAATCCCTCACCATGAGCAGAGATGTCACGCACTACATGAGGTTGCTCAGGCACCCCATCCAGCCTGGCCTTGAACACTTCCAGGAATGGGGCATACACAACTTCTCTGGCAACCTGTTCCTGCACCTCACCATGCTCTTAATAAAGAAGTTCTTCCCAACATCTAATATAAACATGCCCTCTTTCAGTTTAAAACCATTGCATCTTGTCCTGTTGCTATCTGTCTGTATAAGAAGTCCCTCTCCCTCCTTTCTCTAAGTTGCTTTTAGGTACTGGAAGGCTGCTCTAAGGTCTCCCTGGAGCCTTCTCTTCTCCTGGCTGAACAACTCCAGGTCTCAGCCTGTCTTCATAGGAGAGATGCTCCAGCCCTTGGATTATCTCTGTGGCCCTCTTCTGGACCTGCTCTAACAGGTCCATGTTTGTCCTGTGTTCAGGACTCCAGAGCTGGATGCAGCAATCCAGGTGGGGTCTCACAAGGCCAGAGCAGAGTAGGAGAACCACCTCCTGGCCCTGCTGCTTTTGATGCAGCCCAGGATGTGGTTGGCTTTCTGGGCTGTGAGTGCACAGTGCTGGCTCATGTTCAGCTTTTCATCCATGCGAACTCTCAGGTTCTTCTCCACAGAGCTGCTCTCAATGATTTCTCCCAGCCTATACTCATGTGGAATTGCCCTGACCTGGGTGCAAACACCTTGCACTTGAATTTTTTGATCTTCATGAAGTTCCCTTAGGCCTACTTCTCAAGTTTGTCCAGGTCCCTCTGGATAGCAGCTCTTCCTTCTGTTGTGTCAGCTGCTTTGCTCACCTTTGTGTTATCTGCAAGCTTGCTGAGGGTCACCTGTTCTCACTGTTGGTGTCATTGATGAACACATTGAAGGGCACCGGTCCCAAGGCAACGCCCTCAGAGACACCACTCATCACTGGCCTCCATTTAGCTCTTAGTGTCTGTCAGTACAACCAGACTTAATACTTATCATCTTTGGTCATAGACTGTTTACAACTTGATTTTTCAGAGACTGCAGGTATCAAAGTTCTGACAGAAATCTGTGATTTCTTAGGTGATCCTCATTGCTTGTGACCGTGACTTTCATCCAAAGTAGAAGGATGCTCATGAGTGAGGGGCATTTTGCATCCACTGAATTTTGTACAACTCGTAGAGCCCAGAATTAGGGGAAAGCACGAAGAATGGACTCTCTCAACCATTGATGTGAAAATCAGAAATTTTTATGGGATTACTAGGACAGCATCCTGGTTCTACATTTTTTGTGGCTGGTTACATGTATAAGAGGGAATCTGGGTTTATCTTTGTGGTTAGATTTCTGATTCTGAAAGTCAAATGCCTAGCAGCCTCTGGAGTTGAATGGCTGCTAAAGTACATAAGCAGATAAAGCAAAGGACTTGCAAATCCAACTTTGATATATTAGTAGGGATTTTCATATCTGATATTTACTCAGTTGATACTTTCAAAAAACAGAGCGAGTACTTTCCCCCCTTCCCCAAGTTTCTCCCCCAAATTAAATGTAAGCATGCACTTATAGAGGGAAGCAGCCTGGTCACTGCAGCCACCAGATCTCTCTGGCATGATTAATAATTAACTGACTCAGAGGAATGGCTCAACACCACATTTCTTTGCACTCACAGCCTCAAACTCACAGACCTTCTCAACAGCAAGCCAAGAAATTAATGATAGCTAACAGCTAAGATGGCTGAAATCTGGCTTACGCTGTCATGCCTTTATTATCATTTAATTGTTCTGAAAGAAAATAATGCTCTACATGTGTGCTTTCATGAGCCAAAAAGCTCCCATGAGAGGCTATTCACTGATTTTGTGATGTATTGCCCATTTTAGAATAACATACTGGTTTATCAAATTCCTCAGTGCACACAGCTTTTCCAGCAATGCAGTTGATGCATCTTATTCCAGTGGTAAGGAGAAAAGATCCCTGATAACCTGGCCTGGGGTCCCCAGGAGCAATAAATGGGGGAACTGTTACAGCTCCCACCTTCCTGTCTCACTTGGGCTCTTAGGTGGCACATCCAAGACTACCAGCATGTTTAGGGCTCAGTCCTCAGGGCTAGCAACTACAAAGCTCCTTGTCAGGCAGAAAATAGATTGTTTTCAAAGTGGTGCTCCTGCGATGCAACCCCAGCGTGCTGGGTTGAAGGGTGGGGGAAAGAGTTTTTCCTGCGCCACAGAATAGTCACGGGTTGGGACAAGTGCACTTGTTTATGTTCATAAATACATAAAAGGTATCTCTTGGCATTACTGTGTAGTCTTATGAGCTTGAGATGCTTTGGAAATGCCTTTAGAGGATGCAGCTTGGAGTCCCACAAGTAACTGATTTCAGACACAAATGTTTTAGCTGTGGTACTTTTCTGCTTTTTATACAGCAAGATTCATTAGATTTAATGAGCAGACATTTAACATACATTAGTTCTGCTTTTCCTTTTAGCATGCATATTCATTTCCTTTCAGTGATTGAAATAATAATTATGGTGCAGCACCATTTAATAAAGAAATATGAAAAACATAACAGTCCATCGACTATCTTAATATATCAAAGTGCAATGACATATATAATATGAAGGTTGTACTTTCTATGTGAAGATTTAAAATTGCTTTGCAAGTATGAATTTATTGCACCTTAGAAAGCTTTTGTGAGCTGGAAAGCAATAGCTTACATCTTTCTAGCTGAGACTCATTCAGATGGCCTGAATTTATATCATTTACCAAAGAGAAGACAGTAAATCTATTACCAAGAGAGGAACCAGATATTGTGACGTCCATGTTTATACTTCAGCTTACAGAAAATACTGCTGAAACTGGAGGTGTTTACAAATCTGTTAAAGATTTATTTTCAGTTCTTCTGCCTGATTTATATATGAGCCTGTAGTATGAGCAGTCTAGTGACTTCTCACATTTCCTATCAAGGCATCATTAAAAGCTGATGTCATCCACAGGATTTTAAGGGCTGTGCGCTGGGGTTGGAATTCGCACAAATTCACCAAAATAATGTGATGACATCAGGAAAACTGTGATTACAGAAGTACTGCATTTTCTTTTAGTCTGCATCTTCTGTCATGTGTAACAGAATGGGAGTGACAACTGCCCCTTTCAACTACTGCAAAGCCCTTCCTAATCCTCCTCTTTCACGGAATATCTAGGAAAAAAAAAAAGAAATAATTAAATTCTCCTGAAGTAGATGATATCTTTGCTATGAAGTCTTCCTGAGTATGAAACTTGGATTTTGGCAATTTTTATGTGGTCTAAGACTAAACAATTGTAGCTGAAATAAAGTTCTTTTACATATTCTAATGAAATTCTACCATAATCATCTCATGTCTATCTTCCTAAAGAAGTTGATGACCAGCTCTAATTCTTGCCACAACTCTTGTATTTACACTGAACTTCTCTTTTAAATTTATGTCTTTCATTTTTATAGCTTCAAAATTTACAACATAGAGTTGGATCCTTGTGTATGGCTGCATTCATAGAAACTTCACAAAGGGAATTCACTGTTTTTCAACAGCAGTTAGCTCTGTCAGTTTTAGAAATATAAACATTTATTTTCACAAGGTTTTAAGTAGTGCTAAACGTAGCACTGTGGGGTATTTACAACATCCAGCTTTTAACACTCAGATGCCCTCAGCTGTCCAGCTATTTTAAGAGAATGATTTTATCAGGAACAATTTAGGACAGGGCTTACTGCAGTACTGGGAATCATTTCTGGCAAGATTCTCTTCAACCTGCTAGGGAGAAGCCTGGGTAACCCAGGCAATTTAGTACTTAGCTCCTGTTGTCTCCTGCTGCTCTCCAGGCTACACAATTATCTTACTATGAAAACTCAAAAGTTACTAATTATTTACCTTAAAGTTATCATTTAATAATTTTGTACATCTGAAATACTAAAATTCCTTCACAGTCTTTCTGTGTGCACACATTTGGTTCAAGACAGAGCTGGTTTTCTTCACAGTAGCTGGTATGGGGCTGTGATTTGAATTTGTGCCGAAAACAGCATTTATAATTCAGGGATGTTTTAGTTACTGCTGCGCAGTGCTTGCACAGAGCCAAGGCCTTTTCTGCTCCTCCGACTGTCCCACTGAGGAGGCTGGGGGTGGACAAAGCGTTGAGGGGGGACACAGATGGGACAGCTGACCCCAGCTGACCAGAGGGTTATTGCACACCATATGGCATCATGCTCAGCAATAACACTGGATGCTGGTGGGGGCTGCCAGGGGCTGCCCTTGCTCTGGGACAGGCTTGGTGCTGAGCAATTGTTTTGTGTCACATTTTCCCCTGCATTTGTTTCCCTTCCCCGCTTTCTGGTGATTTCTTTCCCTTCCTTATAAAAAGGTTTATCATGTCTTTATGCCCACCCACAATTTTTTGCACTTTTACCTTTCTGATTTTCACCCCATCTCCTGTGGGGGAGAGAGAGCAAGGAACAGGATGGGGTTTAGCTGCCTGCTTGGGCTGAACCACAACACAATGGCTCCTAGAGCAAGGGCAAAAATTGTCCCAAAAATCATTTACATTTTTGTTTATATAATTCTTTTTGTTTGGTCTTTCATAAATTCACCCTGTGTGTTTGTTTTTAAGCGAAAAATCAAGCCCACATTTCATGCTCTGATTTTCTAATTTTCAGTAATTGCAAATAAATGACTTCATATTAGCTGACAATAATTTGCATGACATCAATATGTAGTAGAGAAGAAAATGCCGTTTACTTTGCACATTAATGGATATGGAATTAAATAAGTTCATACATTTCTGGAGTTGTGCCTTACTTTCACAATCTATTCAAGTTATTGTTCAGTGAACGTGTTTTCTACATACTTTTTTTTTGCTAAACTCAAAAATCTTGGATAAGTTACTGTTAGTTATATTTCTACAACCCCCTGATATTAATAGCCTATCTCATATAAATACATCAAAATGGCTAGCAGGGTTCCCTGCTTCAAATACTCAGTTCTAGACTGCCAGATGCTGTTCAGCAGTTATTGTTGCAGTTTATCCTAGAGCTATTTATAATTAGCTAGTAACTGATTATTCACAACTTGACAGTTAAATACATCATGTTCAATTAATAAATAATAAAGCCAAGCCAATCTTTAGGATATATTTTGCTACCTGAAGGTAGAAGACTATACTTGCATGAAAGATTCAGGTTGAATTTCATGTCTAAAGTCGACTTTTGGAGCCGATGATAGCTGTTTGCCTGTTCTGTTGAAGCATCAGGCAAAGTCACTCCCGGCAGTAAGTGCTTGGGCAACCAATATTAAGGCTCTTCCGTTCCTTAGGTGATGAACAACACCGGGCAGGTGGACCTGCACCTAGGCACTTGCTGCCTAAGAGGACACAAGGCTCTTGTCTTCCAAAGACATGTATGGAAAACAGAAAAGGCATATATATAGCAAGGGGCACTTCATTCCGGATATGGAGGACTTTATAATCAAAATTGCTGCTGCAGTATGCTGGGATGGACCTTCGGCTCCAAGGTGCCATGGAGTGGCCAGACATCCATTCCAAGAGGGAAGTTGTGCCTCCTCCTGTCTCTTCCCTGGGCTGGTAATCATCCCAGTGAATATGACACTGTGAGAGTCCTGCCGAATCTTAGCCCTTTGCTACCTATCACATACAGTATAGGAATGATATCCAACCTTACCTACACCTTTCCCATTCCCTTTCCCATTCCCTTTCCCATTCCCATTCCATTTCCTTTCCTTTCCTTTCCTTTCCTTTCCTTTCCTTTCCTTTCCTTTCCTTTCCTTTCCTCTTCCCTCTTCTCATTTCATTTCCTTTCCTTTCCTTTCCTTTCCTTTCCTTTCCTTTCCTTTCCTTTCCTTTCCTTTCCTTTCCTTTCCTTTCCTTTCCTTTCCCTGCCTTTATAAACAACCAGTTACAACACAACTGTCATTAACTTTGCCCAAAGTTAATGGGCAACCAAAATAACAAGTTGAAGTTGTCTCTAGCTGAGAAAAACTCCACAAATAGCATTCTTCAAAACTGTCTCAGTACTGATAAAACTGCTTGAGAAGAAGGCACAGTAAGACTCCAGGGCATAATTAGTTATGCCCTGAATTTCAATGTCTAGTTTGGATTATTTATTCATTCATCTCTTGTCAGGATAGGCCAGATCCTTGGACCTTACTATCTGATAGAAAAAAATGTTTTGATAAGCACAGATGACTTTTCCTTTTTGGTTTTTTTCCCCTCACCCCCTCTCAGTTTTTGTTTATATTGATTGCAAGGGGTTCCCTATACTGCAGCAGAAAGCTGGCCTATCCTACCAACATTTTCTGTATTACAGAGTGGGATTTCACGTTAATTATAATAATGCATTTTCATTCAAATGCATTCAAAATGCAATGGTATATCAATAAATTTCTCTCTTCTATCTTCTCCCAAACATTAATGGGCAATGTCTTTTTGCCAAAAAGAAACAAGTGGAATTGTCTAATTTTGAATAACTGTGCAGAACTCAGTAAATGCAGAAAATAATGGTCATGTGGCTCTTGAACAATCCTAATGTAAGTTACAAAACTTTTCTGCTGTAAATTGCCAGAGCTTCTGGAACTAGATTTCAACTCTTCAGCAAAGAACTTTCTCTTGAGTTTCCTTCCAGCCCAAGTGTTTTGCCATTTCTGAAACCTATCTTGATTAAACTGCTGTATGAGATATTGATAAAATTGCACAGTTCAAAGGTACAACTGTCTCAGTCCAGTGGAAGCTGTAGCCAGCAGGAGGTACCACTGCCTGCAGGGGTTTGTGCTACTCTCCATGAAACAACTCCTTCTTTTAAGCTTATGTTCTTCAGCCTCAGAGAATAGAAATAGGTTCAGTGGAAACATTTATTTTAGAAGATGGTGTAAAGCCTCTATTGTATTGAATGAAGAAGGAATTTCATACTTCAATAATGTGACCTTTTTGCTTGAATATTCTTTTACAATGCAGTAGAAACCCCTGTGAAATGCAAGGCTATATTTCATAGCTAAATATGGACTATACAGCACCCATGAAGTGCTTTCTGTTGATTTTTCTTTTTTAGTCCATCAGAGCAATATTCAGTTCAACATCTCGGTCATTTTTAGATTGAAAGAGATTAGCCTTGCAATAGGAGATATCAATGAATCACACATCCAGTGCTAAGTTAATCAGACCTCAAAGCCATTTTCTCCAAAGCAAGGAGGGAATAAACACAGTCAGAGGAGGTCTCTCATCCTTACTGTTGGCATTGTTCGGGGGAGCAGAGGAAAAACCTCTTGGCAGGATTGCCATTCAGCACTTCGTGTACCTACATACAATGAGCTCACTGTTTTGCAAGGAGAAAAAGTCAGTTACTAACTCAAGCAGTTTCTATTCAGGAAGAGATTATGGGGAACAGCAGCCAGTGTACCAATCTAACTTTTGTGAGATATTTTCTAGTGTCCATCTCTTTTTCACTGACAAATTGTGCTGGGTTTGGCTGGGGTAGAGTTAATTTTCTTCACAGTGGCTGGTGTGGGGCTGTGATTTTATCCTTCCGGTTCTCTCCCCGATCCTGCTGGTGGGGGACTGAATGAGCAGCTGCAGGAGGCTTGGCTGCTGGCTGGGGTTAAACCATGACACAAATTAAAGCAGGCCTAGAAAACTCTTTCGTGGCATGCAGTAGGAGACAGTTTGTATCTGAAATGGTTGTGTCTGCAGCTATTATGGAAGCTCAGAACAGGCACGCTGATTGCTGGGATCGAGCAGATCTATTACCCATGACTGGCACAGTGCTCGGGGGTACAGTCAGGAGCACTGTGCCCTGGCTGAGATATGGTTGTTTCTCTGCTGCCATTCCACAAACAGAAGTAGAAAAGTTCTTGACAAAAACAAGGTAGTGTAGAAGGGACATAACATCATCTGTGAAAGAGGGGAACACAGAGCTGGAACTAGGTTGTGGGACAAAACAGCATGAAGAAGGGCTGTATCTATCCATTAGTAGATACATAAAGTATGGTATTTGGATCCCTGAAATAGTTTCATTAGATCAGGTTTCTAGAGAAGTATGACATTCTTGTGGTACACCTGATTTCTTTTTATAGCCATTTTCCTCATCTAACAGCATTTGTCCAAGATGGGGCCATTGAAGGGTGCTCTATCTTCTGCCTGGGCCTATGATTTTCTTGGCCAGGTACCTCTGTTTCTCCTGATTTTAAGAGATTCTGAGAATGGTATCGCTGCATATATTTATTTCACTGTTTTTGTTTTGGATTTGTTTTTTTTTAATGAAGAAATCAGTCAAAAGGTGGTCAGAAAGAAACACACAAACATTCTGTGTCTTTGAACTTGGTGCTGTTGTCAATATGAAGCAGATGCAGCCTGCAACTGCCTTTGCTCCCTGGTCTGTACGTGCAGTCCCCAGCCATGGCCTGCCGGCACACTCTGAAGAGAGGCCACGGGTCCACAAAAGCCCAAGTGGTGACACCTCAGCCCTGGCAATCATGCAACCTGTGTGGCATCCAAAGCCTTCTGACTGCCATCCACAGAGGAGCGAAACACAAGGCATCTCAGCTCCCAGAAAGGCGCTTCAGGTGAAATGGAAGTTCTCTGAGCTGCCTGGCCCTTCAGAATTCAGAGAAGTGGATTAGGACTAGTGCATTGGCAGTGATGTGGAGATGAAAATGACTGTCCAGGCTTGGCTGCACCACTCCTCATAAATACTTCCCTTCCCAGCTGCTGACCTTGTCCATATGTGTCAGGGAGGGAAACAGTCTTCTTGTAGATCTAGTGCATATTTTAGTGAGACACTCAGCAAATCAAGGAAGCTGGAAAAACAGACTTTTACTTTCATTTTTTACCTGATTGAGCTGTTTATCTGAAGCCTTTTAAGCAAAGTAGAAACGAGGAGACAAGTTCCCCAACAATCTGATTCCCCCAGAGACTGAATCTGGGACTTAAACTAAACCTGGATTAGTGAAACAATCTGCTGGTTGAGATGTTAGAAATCATTATTAGGTTTGGGGATTTTGCTTGTTTTTTGTTTTTTTTTTTCCTCCGAAGACTGTGGTAGGAAGAAAGTCTGCCTGAAAAAACAGAGAAGAATCTTCAGTGGGTGAGACTGCAGCTATTGCCTGAAAACACTAGATCTAGTCTAATAGGTAGGAAGAATTACCAAAATAATAGGTCTGTACCTTTTGACAGAGAAGATAAATGAACTGGTTTTGGTTTGTGTTGGGGTTTTTCCTCACTAAAAATAACACAGTGTTTGTATCTAGGACATGGGTTAGGCATGTAGCACATACATATAGTGGTCCTCTTGCTAAGAAATACTCACTATAAGGACACACAGCATATAGAAGGTCATATTTTATCCAGTGTTCAACAACATAAGGGGGAAAAATTAGAAGCTCACCTTTTGTGCCCTGCGCTTGTCTGCTCGTTGGTTCTGGTGGTATATACGGCTGAAGTTGGAGACAATTACAGGAACTGGCAGAGCAATGACCAAGACCCCACTCAGGGAGCATATTGAACCAAAAATCTTGCCAGCTATTGTCTTTGGCACCATGTCACCATACCTGGGTTAAAGAAAACAAAAGGCTTAATAAAGACAACATGTCTTCTAATGATTTAATTTCACAATGAATTAATTGCACAATAGAGTTTACTTCTCTTGCAAATAATATTTGCTGCATATAGATAATATTTTATACACATATGCTTACATATACAGCATGCCCACTATTGTGCACAAATAATTTTAGTTTGAAACTAATTTTAGGTCTCCTGTCTGTCAAACTGTGGGCAGGTGAATCACGTTTTACTTGCTGTACTCTTCTGAGGCTGCCTCTATTGCAATGGAGAGAGAATGACCTTGCTAAGAAAAAGAAATCTGTGTTGAGGTTCAGTCCTTATGCTATTTACTTGTTGAAAGAACTCATCAATTTCATTGGAAAGATCTGAGAGAGACCACTTGGTAAATTAGATGCAAAACTGAATAATCGGTTGTCTCATTTAAGCTGATACAGTACTTCCATTTAGCAGAGTGACACATTTTTGCAACAGGTTTCCCAGGAGATCATGGACTTTCTTTCATTGTGTTTTTTCAACTTGGCTAGACAGAAGCATGGTTGACCTAACCTCTTGTTGCTGACATGGGAAGCTGGAGTAGCTGAGCTCCAGATGTCCCTGCTATGGTCTGGCTGAACGCAAACATGAAAAACACAAGCCGCAAGCAAGCAACCAAACAAATTTTAACTACAATCCTAGCAGCGCTCAGAATTACTAAGGTTACCACCCTTCTTTATGATATTGGATATTGTTTTGTCCAGCAAGTGAGAACAAAGTGCTACTGATGTATATAAAGACACTCCAGTGACAATTTATTAAGACCTATCAGCTCTTTGCATTTTGTCATATTCTATAGGGGACAAGTAAGTAATTACATACCACAGAGTTTAATAAAGAGATGAATTACTTTCAAGTACCATTTGGTTTTTAACTTTATTGGATTTTAAGTTATTATTAAACTTTGATTTTAGCTTGTGAGTTTAGTATGCTTGAGAACAGAGAGATAGCATATTCCCTATTACAAAGAATTTATAAACCCTTAACACAAGAAAAGTTAAGAAATAAAATGGCAGGGGGGACAGTGTTTAGAAAATAGTATCTGGAAAACAAAAACCTGTCTGTTCAGCAGGAACTGGAAAAATAATAGAGAAGAACGGGGAAGACTTCAAGTCACTGTCCAAATTGTGCACCTAATCACGAGGAGTGGATAAAAGGGTGATGTTATGGGATGAAGGAGAAACTATATGAGGTTAGAGGACACCTTCTAGCAATGAGAGCTTGGCTCATGTCCAAAGGAGGTTATGTATCGCCTTGTAGGTGAAGATGAATGGTTTGCATTTTGTAAGATATAAGGAAAGTGTTGAACATAAATATTCAAATAAGTTGTCCTCCAGGCAGATATAATACAGATGACCAAGTCTTACACTATTGACATAGATTATGTTGTATTAAATAAATATTTGGTTGCTTTACCAAGCATGTCCAAGTGTAAAATATTCACACAAATAATATAATTAATATTTCTGCCAGTACCCTCCCCCCACACTTACTCAGAATTTGAATGCTATTAGTTTCTCATTTTGTCCAGGACTGCATGAAAAATACATAACTTAATAGAATCCATCTTCTAAATGAATAATATAACTGGTCTTAATGAAAGATATCTAAAAACCGGAAAAATACTAGAAAGAGAGTCATGCTTTCCTTCACATCAGTATTTGCACCCCACAACATAGGCATTTTTGGTGCTTATCTCTTCCTAAAGCCAGAGCTGACTACCAGCTGTCAGGAGTGATGCATGCCCAGCTGTTCTTTCCTTTGGGCAAGGAAGTGGATAAATGACCTTTCAAGGTCGCTTTGACAAATGGGATCCCCAACACCTCACTAACCCCATTTTTTTCCAGGCAGAACAACAGAAAAAGCAGTGGGCATAGAGCCAGGGTGGCGAGCTTTGTGGAGAAGTTCTAGGATCAAATCACTTATAAACATTTCTGCTTTACAGTATTCATTAGTTTTACTTCATTCTCACAGATACAATCCAAGTATTTTCATATATTGGGTCAAACTGTGGCAACAGAAACCTGTAACAACCAGATTTTGAAATGCAAAATTTACACATGCCCAGTACTAGATCTCTTAAATTAGATCACTTAAATGAGATTCCTAAACCTATATTTCAACTTATCACTTGAAATGCTAAACTGCTGAACCTCCATAAACTTACATTGTCACTGATGGCAGCTGTGGACAGAAGGCATTGCTGGCTCTAATTAATTTTACTTGAAATTGCTCAGGGATATAGTTCGTTCTGTTGATAATGTGACATTATAATTATATGAATTAAGATCAGACTGAAGCCTTAAGAGCTGTGACAGGAACACTAGCTCATCTATCTCTAGTATTTCAGTATTTAGGTGTGGACCCAATGAGAGGGATAAGCAGATGCCTTCTCATAATATTTTGGTGTTACAGAGTGAAATAAAAAAATTAGGATTGTTTGACGCAAGAAGGTATTTTATAATGGTTTTCTTACTTTCTGGACAGAATGTCATGCAGATGGACATACTGCTTACCTTAAAATTAATTGCTTTTGGTTCCTTTTTCAGCTTGCATCAGTTGTAATATGGTGACATTTTTCAAAGGAAATGTTGCTTGTCCATTATTTAGTGCTAGTGATACCTTTCACATCAGTAATAATTCTTAAATAATTAGTTTTTCTCCAGTTGCTAACCATAGTGTTGGAGATGTTTGAATAAAATTATGGGCAGAAAAAAATTACTTCAAAGAAATTAGCCTTCCTAATTCTCACAGGGTGAGAAACATATTTGGTTACTTTTGTGACAAAATAGAGGCTTTGCTACATTTACCCTGGTTAGCCTTGCTCTCCTCTGGGACAGTGACACAGATTTTAGTCTAGTATGGTCATGATCAGAATTGTTAATGAAGTTCCTCCTCCTGAATTAAGCATTACCTTTAGTTATACCTCATATATCACTGAACACCACCAATGGAAATGGATGACATAAAACAAAGGAAAACCTTCTATAACCTGAACTGCAATTGCTTTATTCTTTGGAAATTCTAAACCAACAAAAGAGTGTAACTCTATTTTCAGATGGCAGGGAAACTTTGAGGTGCTAATATTTCAAAGTGGAAAATTTATACTTGATCTCTAAAATTCTAAATTCTGCAGAAAATCTGATTTCTTCAGCCATAGAGACACAGCAAATGTGGAATCTTATGAAGCAATTTTCACAGGCTCCTTTTTCAAAAAGGAATTATTTCAAGGTTTTATCTAGTGCTACCCTGCTTGTCTCACCTTTTCCAGGCTGGAACTGCAAACATATTCTCCTTTATTTGCTTTTTTTCCCTAGTTGCATTCTTTTTGTATATCACCTGTTCTTCATATGTCTATTATTGTAGCCAAAGCTCAAACCAGTCTTTGGGCATTTATGATTTGTACTGACAATCTAATTTTGTAATGTCAGAAGTGTCATCCCAATATTTTATGTTCTGTATGAATGAAGAAAAAGAGGCATCATAGTGATCCCTGATATCAATCAGGTGCATTCTACTTCAGTAGCCAAAAAGGGAAGGGAAAAGGCTATGACAAACTAGGTGTGTCAATGAAGTTTTATCCAATCACAAGTCAGAAACAACATGATCAAACTAATGCCTAGGTTTCACTAGTTGTAGTCCAGACAGGCCAGACATGTGCTATTGCTTGCAGTCCATGGATATCTGTTCACTAAGTGACACTACACACTAAGTGTATAGGAATGGATGGATGGATGGATGGATGGATGGATGGATGGATGGATGGATGGATGGATGGATGGATTTAAAGGCATGTATGTTTGTCTGAGGTGTTTATATTCATCAGGTGCCAGACCATTTTTGCATATTTGACTCCTCCAAGACCAGACAGCAAGCCAGTGGATTCCTTCAGTTTGCAGATTCTGAATCATTCTGAGTATTGATGTGAGTAACACGGTGTGTGTGTGCTGGAGCACTTTGCCTGACAGACTGGGAGGAACGAAATGCAGCTTGAATCACACAGAGAAGACTGAGCTCTTGCAGGAGCTTAGGACACACAAATGAGTTTGGGGTTACTAATGTCCAGCCCGGAATCTCAGAATTGCCATGTCAGATCTTACCCATGGACACCCACTGCAAACGCAATACTGCTTTTCTAACTGATGAGTGGAATATATCTGGTGTTGCATACTCATAATTCAAGAAATCTCAGACAACACAGGCTCTATTTGTGGTATCATCAGCTATTCATCTTCCTGAATCTAATGAAACCCAGTTTTTGATGGCTGTAAGATGAAATATTTCTGAAGTCAAAGGCCCAAATTATAACTGAAATTAATCATACTTTTTGGCCATTTTTTATGATGTGAGAGAGAATGTATTTTCTTTAATAATCTTAACAAATGAGAAGGACAATGCTGCTTACTTAAATCCTGTTTGTTTGTTTGTTTGTTTGAACATGGGAGTAACTTTTTATCCAAGTGAAAAATAAGTGTATTGTGGATGTCAAAATAAGTAATGACAGAAATTGTAGTTTAATATATTTGTGTGTGTGTTACATCAGAAATTAATACTTGGAATAGCTCACTTTGGGTCAAAACACCCCCAAGTGACCTCTATACCAAAACTGTAAAATTAGAGGACATGTATACGATGAATAAGTCCAGCGTTTCCATTTTCAAAAAGCCTGAATAACAGAGGCTGAGACTGATGGAAACTGCAAAGGTTAAAAAAACCCCTCTCTACTATGAGTTTTCTGACACTAGAGGGCGTAAACACCATTTAAACCAAATGCAAATGCAGAAACATTTTAAAATGCGAGTTACAGATATATGTGCCCTCTCTCACCTCATTCGAATTAATTTACATTCTTTAACGAATTATTACATTGATTAAGGTCTGTTGTCTGCTCCCATATTATTTGCTGAAAAGGAAAGCTAGTAATATTTTTTGTTTTCAAGCATGTAAAACATGTCAGAAAATAATGGAGTTGTAAAATTAATGAAAAGACATTAAAATTAACTTGTTAATACTTATTTTAAAGGCGAGGGAATTTATGACCAAAGAACAATGGAAATAGTATGAGATCCATGGAAAAAAACCAATCTTTGTTGAAGCCAGGACAGCTCATATTTGTTCATGTGTGGGAGAGAAATCACATTTCCCAGTAGATTTAGCAGGTCATCCAGGCAGAGATCAAGATTTTTGCGCTGGAGTTGATTAAAAGAACAGTGCTCTGCCTTTCCAGGGCAAGGGCTATCCTTCCGCCCTGCAGCTGCTTGATTGCTCTGGGCAGGCTTGGTGCTTTACCCACTTGGGTGGGATGATGATGCATCTGCTCTCTTGTCTCCTGTCTCAGCTAATGGCTCTTTCCTCTTCTCCAGGAGAAGCCCCAGAGGCTGCTCTGGTGAGACTCTCAGAGAAGATTATACAGCTGCTCATTGGCCCATGAGTTTAGGCAGGCAGCCACCCACTTGGGCACATGCTTACATCCCGGTATAGGGGAATAGGCAGGAAAAGCAATTCCCATCCTCTCTGACACTAACAATAATCATGATGAATCTGCAGCCTTACTGTCCTGGTTTTGACCAGGTCTGAAAATAACCTAATGATTTTGGAAAAACAATTTCTAATAATGCAAAATATTGCTGGTTGTGTGAGGTGTGGAACAACATTACACAGATTACTTCAAATTTTATTCCAGCCTAGGGAGATTCTGTATGGAATTGAAAATAATCTTCCTGGATGCTTTTACTTCTATGCAGGGCCCTCTGCTGCAATAGCCCTCTCTTCTGCCTAGTTGTGATGGACATGGACCCCTCTGGGTTCACAAATGTTCCTTCAAGCGCTGGCCAGAATGATCATTCATGAATGATGAAAACCACATCTGCTTCTCAAAAGTGGTAGTGCTCCCTGGGTTTCCCAGCCTGCAGTGCAAGAGAATTAACTAGTGTCCCTGCACCTGGCTGAGTTAGCAGTTTCTGAAATACGAGATTTCTAATAAAAGTCAAGGGATTTGAGGGGGAGGTGGGCTGAGTTTTGTTTTGTTTTGATTTGTTTTTTGTTTTGTTTTGTATGTGCAGCAGAGGTTTCACTTAAACAGATTTACACAGGTGGACTTTAGTGCTTAGAGGTTGAAACACAGGAACTTTTGCTTGGAAAAGTTAAAAGGCTTGCCCAAAGAAACACTCCCAGCTTCTTGCAATCCAGACCAAGTTTCAGATAACCAAATTCCTTCTGTTTTCATTTACCATAAAATATTAAATTCGAAGAGGTAAAAGATATCTTTTGTTGTCATCTCTCCCTCACTGAATAGGAAAACTTAATATCCTATCTATTCCTGAGCAAAGCATCACAGGAGTATGATGTCTGGTATTTCTGAGCTGCCAGAGGTACAACTCAGCTGATTCCCAACAGCTGCATTACAGTCACAGTCATACTACTGAGATGACATTTCAGTTTGGTTTTTTTCCCCCAGACTTCAGAAGCAAAAATAAGCATGTTTTGTTTTCAGCAAAAAGAGAATGTTTCTGAATGGATCTAACACTTCTTAAGGATAAGAAAAGCAACATAGCAGAAGAACTGTTCTTGATGTAAAACTTGCAAGCTGCCTTTCCAAGTGCTCCCCAAATCATGGTGGTTCTCACAATACACTGGCCATCACCCACCCACACAGGTGAAAATGTGCCTTGTTTAGGGTTTGCAGGCAAGGGGAGCTTTGCACAACCCTTCCCACAGAACCAGGATTCTGCAGCAAGTGCAGGTGCTCTCACTCTATGTGGTCCTGCCAGTGCCCAAGCCATCTCCTGCCTCAAGGTGACACTGACATGTGACAATCACTGCAGAAGGTCTCTGCAGAGGAAGCTTTTGCTTCCAAACCCCATTTTTATTTAAAGTGATGTAGTCATCATGTCCCATGATGGAGTAACTCAGAATTGAGTCTTCCAGCACTGGATTTAATGATGGAGATGCTCTCCTGATGAGAGATCTGCCATGATATTTGGTGGGATTTTATGCCTAGTTTAGAGGATGGAGCACTGTATGTCAACAATAAAATTAATCAGCTAGACTGCTACACACTGCAAAGGATGAGTGACTGCCTTTGTGCTTTCATGAGCATGTGAATTAACCAGTCTCAATTAACTCCCTGCAGAACTAGCTCTGGAGCTAGTCGCAAGGGAGCAAAATTGGATATGTCGCAAGGGAGCAAATACTGTTAACCACTTTAACTTTGAGATCACTTTAAAAAAGACCATCAGTAAAAATATAGAAACTAACCATTCTGAGAGCACAAAAAGAAGTTCTATGCAAAAAACAATACTACAGACATGTCAAATTACATTTGACAATTGCTAAATGGGGTCCTTGTCTAAGGAGAGTGCTGTAGATTGTTATAAAGCTGTTCCCTAGAGCCTGCAATCTGCCTGGTAACTAAATGCTGGCAAGTTGACACTAATTAGCCATTTATTTCAACAGTACATCCAACAAGAGACAATATAAATTGCTACTGGTAATAATTTTAAGTGGAATTTCTAAATAAGCATTTCAACTGTGTTGCCTTCAGGATTCAGCCTGTACAGTTACAATTTGAAGTAATCTAAGTTGCTGTTTGGGAGCTAATTCTGTTTTAAAAACACTACTGTATGTGAATGTGAAATGAGCCAGGGTTATGTTTGAAAGAATGAGTCATATGTAAGTAAAAATGATTCAATTTTTTAAAATCATCTTTACCCCTAAGAATACGGTATCTGATTAACATTGAATCAATTTATTACTTTGTTGTATTACTTTAGAATTTTAATGCTTTAAGATACCATGGTGAGGAGTGGAGAATAAATGCTTGGCTAGATGATATTTCATAAGATGGTACAAATGATTACAGGAAGAATATACTTTTCTGCTGTCACTCAAATACTTTATACTTTCTGGGGCCTGATGCACACATACTATTTTTTTAATTCTATGATATGGGAAGCCAAAAGTAACTGAGAGGGGAAAAAAAGACAATTTGATCTTTGCTCCTGTAATTCTGGCTTACTTCACAAAGAGAAAATGTTCCAAGGTCATTGCTCCTAAAAATCAATGACTCGTATTACTCAGTTAGGACCTAATGTTCTTTTGTCAGAGCATGCACCCACACACAAACACATATATAGGATGAACTGACCAGCTCCTTCATAGCTTATAAATGGACAAAAAATGCCAGTAATAGTTAAGACTGATATTACACCTAGCCTAATATTCAGTCTAGAAAATTTAACCTGAAGCAAACAAATATATAGAGAAAAAGAATCGACTAAATATACATGATAATATCATTGAATGATCTTCCATCCTCCAACCGCTTACAAATAACTGAAGAAGTACCAGAATTATGTTTTTTTGTTTTTTTTTTTTTCCTTTCTGTAGTTAGTGATACTTAGTGGGTTGCACTTCCATGGGCTTTATTATGACCCCTTAAATCCATGCACATTTCTGGCATTCACAACGGCTTGGCAGTTCCTTGGTCAGTGTCCTTTTGACTGTTCTGGCGGCAGTTCCTTGTTCCACGTGATGCCCCCAGCCAGATTCTTGTATTCAAAAAAGTATCTGGTGATGTTCTCTAAATGCCCTCCTCCAGCCTCTTGTGTTTTTATACCGACCTATCTCTTTCCCAGGCTGACAAGTCCTACTGTGTTCATACAGAATCTGCTCCCCATATTTGATCATACTTTTTGCCCATTTTTGAATCATGTCTAACTTTTTTTTACACAATTTTTAAAATTTCTTTTTTCAGGAAAACAAGACCAGAACTGCACACAGTTTTCTAAAAAGAGGTACAGACCAGTTCAGAACAGCTTATATTTCTGATTCCAGCTTGGGTAGTGAGCCATTATTATTCACAATGTTAATGCGTGGTTTCTCACCCTCATTATTTCTCTGTACAAATCTTTTTTGGTGGGAGTTGGTAAAATTTGCCTTGCTTCCCAGATATCTATCACTGATTGTGGAAAAAGAGCTGTTGGGCTTCTGGCATAGCATGGGTGTTTTGATGTCTGTCATGACATAATTTGTACAAAATAATCATTGAAATGGCATAGCTCAGCCAGCACCTGTGCTAGCCAGAGAAAGCAAATTCACTCCTAGAATTTCATTCCTAGATTTGTACCAACATTTAGGCTAAAAGGAATCTTTGTTTGTCCTATGGAGTTCCTATACAGTCTTGTGTTTACCTCTTGGAGAAATGATCAAATGTGAACCAGGATGAAGGTACACCAATCAAAAACACTCAGCATTTTAAATAAATTGATACAAATACAATAGAGTGTAAAGAATTTCCAGTGCTCCTGTTTGAGACATTAACTGGAAGCAACATGAACATCTGGCTATAAAGAACCTCACCTTCAAAAGCAGCACCATCTCCAGCCATTCTTCACCTCCAAGATTAGAGGTAAAAGATGGGCAATGCTTTCAAGTGAGGATCTGGCCATGGTGCCCAGTAATGACTGAATAAAGACCCTGCAGTACTGGTGGTAAACAGGAGCAGTGTGAGATGCACAGACTCCACCAAGGGTTGCTGTAAAGACCGTCCAGTTGCAGGCTCCGTTGTTTCCCAACAGGATGGACTAGAGTTTGACACATTCTTCCTGGGAAACGATTCCAAAGACAACTGCTAAACAGCACCCATCTAATCTCCCCCACCTGGCCTTGGTTCATGGGCACTCTCTGTTCCTCTGACACCTCATGAGTACATGGAAGACGACAAACCCACAAAATGCTGTGTCCTTCTAAGAACACAGTATTTGGTAAAACTTTTCAGCATTGTAACTAAAATTAGGATAGAGCTGTGAAGCATAGATTTTGGTGCAGATTCAAATGCACTTTCTGATGTGCCACCTTATTCCAGTGGAGAGAGAGTTTTTCTATTAGTTGTGTGATTAGGTATATTCTGGGTCCAGTTCTCATCCCAGAAATATTGCTGAAATTTTTATGTAATTAATTTCTCCTACATTTTTCCTTCTAGTTGCAATACTTGTGCTAAATAGCAGCAAATTCAAAACAAAGCATTGATCTGCCAATCCATTCCTAAATTTCTCTTGAGTATATATTAGCCATCAGGTAAAACTGCTCCAAGTATAAATCACATTAGCACTAAAAAGCACTGTGAAAGTTTGCAAGGACAGCCATGCCTCTTTTTGTGACAGCTACTGGGCACAGCACTGAGATCTGTGAGCTGATTTCACTTGGGGATCCAAACCAGCTGCTCCCATGTTCAAGTAAAACTCTGACTGACAAGAGGTTTTAGCCACTGCTGGCCTTCATGCTGTTCAGCAGTCTAATGGGCAGATCAAGATGTAGGGATAATTCCCAGCAAATTTGCAACTCCTTCTCTTTTTTTTCCCAGCAGGATCCATCCCCCAGGGAAGTCTGCTGCCTCCTTGGGGCCAGGTAAGGGATATTACTAGGAAACTCCCTGATCTGTTACGACCCTCTGACTAACAACCTCTATTAGTTGTCAGATCTGTAGTGATGACATTGAAGAAATGAGTCCTGAAGCAATCAAAAGGGACTTCAGGGCACTGGGACATTTGGTCAAAGGAGTATGTGTGCAAGGAGCGTGTGTTCCCCTCAATTCCTTCAGTACCAGGGGTAAATACTGAAAAGATCACAAAAACGAACCTGATTTTCCTAGAGGTATTCCTCAAACTATCCTGATTTTCAGCTTAGAGGCTGGCATAGGTCTAATTTTGGTTTTTTGACCAGGGGGTGGTTTACACTGGTTACAGATGAGGTTCACCTGCTGTAGAGGAGAAAACGGATTACAGCCTGTAGCTGTCAGGTCTGATTGAGAGGGCTTAAAACTAGGTTTGGAGGGCAAGGGGGCACAGGTAGGCTCACTAGAGATGAACTTAGGTTTGGTGTGCCAGCATGAGAGATGAAATCTCCTTGAACCTCCAGCAGGCAGACTTTGACCTATTTAGGAGACTGATTGACAGAGTCCCTTGGGAGTCTGTCCTGAAGGGCAAAGGAGCCCAGGAAGGCTGGATATGATTTAAAAAAAAAATCTTAAAGATAACAGGAGAAGGTTGTCCCAATGTTCCTTAAGACAGCAGGTAAAAAACTCACCCCTGGTTAAATAGAGAGCTTAGACTGGAACTCTGGGGAAAAAAGAGTGTATCACCTCTGGAAGGAGGGGCAGATGACTTCAGGGACTACAAACTTGTTGTGAGCTTATGTAGAGAGAAAATCAGAAGCGCCAAAGCCTAATGTGAACTTAATTTAGCCACTGTGGTTAAAAACAATGAATAATGTTTCTATAAATACATTGACAGCAAAAGGAGGACTAAGGAGAGTCTCCATCCTTTGCTGGATGTAGAGAGAAGCACAGTGCCAGTGGATGAGTTATTTAATGCCTTCTTTGCCTCAGTCTTTAATACCCAAGCCAGTTGTCCTCAGGATATCTGACTCCCAGAGCTGGAAGTTAGTGATGGGGAGCTGAGAGAAAGCCCCCTAGCCCAGAAGGAGATGGTTAGTGACCTGCTATGCCAATTAAACACCCACAAGTCTACTGCCCCAGATGGGAAGCACCTGAGAGTAATGAGAGAGCTGGCAAAAAGCTCGCCAAGTCACTTCCAATCACTTACCAGGAGTCCTGCTTATACCAGAGAACTTCCAGTTACTGGAAATTAGCAAATGTGACACCCATTTACAAGAAGTGTTGGAAGGAAAACCCAGGGAGCTACAGGCCTTTTAGCCTGATCTCTCTACTGGGGAAGGTCATGGAGCAAGTCATCCTGAATGCCATCACACAGCGTGTACAGGGTTGGCCACTTCTGCCATGTCCCAAGTGAAAAGATGAGAGGAAATAGCCTCACGTTGCAGAGGGGCAGGTTCAGATTACATATTAAAAAAAAAAAAATGCTGAAAGAGTGATTAGTCATTGGAATAAGGCCCAGGGAGATGGTGGAGTCACCACCGCTGGAAGTGTTCTAGAAGTGTCTGGATGTGGCATTTGGGGATATAGTTTAGGGGTGGTTATGGTGGTACCAGGTTGATGGTTGGACTAGATGATCTTGAAGGTCTCTTCCAATCTTGATGATTCTGGCATTCTGTAAAATTTCCAGTCTTCAATACAGGTTTGCTTTTGCTCATTGGTGCACCTTCCAAGTTAAAAACATTCTGGTTCTTTTTCCGTATATTTAGTCTCGTTAGACAACACCTGACTTTAGTATATTAAAATACTGATAGTATAAATATTTGAAAAATGTTCTTGAAATAATAGAATTATTTCCTTCTCTTTAAAAATAAACATCTCCCTAACTTTCTATTTACTACTTGTTTTGCTTCACATATTTTCACCTCCTTTGAAAATAGGCTATTGTGTCACATTCAGCACTGGCCAATTAGGACAAGCTAATTTTTTTGCTTGCCAACACAACCACCAATGGACCTGTATTATTTTTATATTCCTTCAAGCAGAGCTGAAAAACATGAAATAACTTTTGTCAGTGTGACACGGCTACTGGCCTAAGTCTCTAGGGATCTCTGCCAAATACTGAGTACTTCACTTATTTTTTCTCTAATGCCTACTTGAAATCTGTTCAGCCAAGTGTAAAGAGTGCTCATATATTGTTATACACACACACATATATGATTTTATATTATATTATTTTACATTATATATCACATATAAACATGTAAGACTAAGAACATTCTCTGTAAGGTAATAGTAACTCTGTTGTAAATCTTTTGTGCATTGAAAGATTTATCACAGTCCAGTGTCTTAGTGTCCCTTTCTATCTAGTATTCAGGACAGTAAGTTCTCTGAGAACATCTACTGTTATTTTGCATTGGAAATTCAGCTCTATTACTTTAATGACATTTTTCATGCCCTTCTATTCAGAATATATTTGAGAAAACATACCATCTACAATGGACTATTTGCTAATTTTTCTCTTGGTCTAAAAATCTTTTTTGCTCTTTTCCAATTTTCAGAGGCTTCTGAACTTGCAGAGATTAGTCGAGGAGAATCAAAGCAATTCATGTACTTCTAGTCCAGCAAAACAAAAGCCTCTTCTGAGTTCACTCAAGGCTCTGCACAATTCAGCTTTCCATCAGTGCTAAATCACTCCAAACCTTGAAAGAAGGAGGTGATGTTATAGCCTGGCAGAGTAATCAGCTTCAGCTGAGCATAGTTATATCCCCTTTCTCGCAAAGAAACCAAGAGCCTGTGTGAGCTGCTCTGCCCAGGGACAGCTTAACCCTCACCCTCCCAGTCACCAGGCGCTACCTCTGCAGGCTATAAAAGCTTGGTGCTGCATGGATTATGTAATTTAAATAGGCAAATTTGCAACTACTACAGTTACAAATTGAATTATTGAATCAATGGTTTCAGATGTCCTCTCTTCATCAAATTGTGCAGTGTGGAGCTTTGCCACTGGCTCCGAGTCTTGACATAAATTTGAATGGATATCTTTGGATATGGCATTGTAGCAGCGTGTAACAAAGAGTAGAAATGGGTCTGCCTCTGCCAGTTTTGATAGTGCATTTTGTAATGTGACCTCTTGTGTGCTAGTAATTGGACTCAAGCCACCAATGAATCTCTGAACATTAGCACACTGCAATGACACGGTAATGACTTTCTGTCACTACTAACCCCATTCCTATTTGAATTCATGTCCCATGACTGAGAGGTTCTGTATTTCACTACCAAACCTCTCAGTCATTCAGGCATAAAGCTTCATAATGCTGACCACTACTATTCTTTTTACAGGTAGCAAAGAAATAAATTTTCTATGTGTTTTTTTCCCCCCCCATTTTAAAGAAATGTTTCCCTCTCTCTTGTATATAACATTTAAAAACTTTGTTTTCAAAATTTAACTTTTTAGAGATTGCTAATATACCTTGAATTTTCTCATGAATTGGTCAGAAATGGAACTTCTGGACCCCTAAATTTAATTTCATTATATTTTTAAATGCAAATTCTGTAAAGTTTCAGTATTCATTAAAAAGTCTGAAGCTTTGTAGAAAATTTTTCAGATGCCAATGGTAAACAGAAGGATTTTGGAATGTCACATGAGACTTCTTTTCCCAGAGTGATGCAAATATATATATTCCCTACATGTGTTGCCAAGAAATCATGCAATAGGGAATGCTGAAAAGGGATTTTCTCAATCTCTTTCTGTGCAGCCTGTATTTCATAAAATGCTTATAAACTTTCAGCAGTCCAAGTCTGGTTTAAATGAATAATCAAACCATAGCTACAAGAAGTCTTGTAATTTTTTTCCTAATTAATTTTCATTTTTGAATTACAACACGGAGAAAACACTATCCATTAAGAGTGACTAATGTCTTTAGAGGCTGGAGCTTTCCTGAAGAGTCAAATCCCTCATGCATGAAAACTTTTTGATCCCAGCTATCCAACAGTTGGATGACTGCATTGAACACCAATGCTGGAACTCAGAAGGAGCACCTGCACTTCTACCCCAACTTTTGGAACAAAAGCCTTGTTCTATCCTCTTCCTTCTTCAGGTTTTGAAAGACAAACCTGTTTCACTTTAAGATGATGGCTCAGTATATTTTTCTGCACAATGTAGCCCTCCTTGTCACATGGATCCAGATTCTGTGAGGGACTAGGAATTCAGTCTCACAGCACTATTTTGGCTTTTTCCCCACCAGTTGGCTTACACTGACTTTCCCCAGAGGGCAAACTCCATTTTTAGGTGTCTAATTCTCTCGTCATTATTTGGCACAGCCTGTGTGCAAACCGTTATGCCTAGTAATTAGATACTGCAGTGCTCAGGGTTGTGACACAGGACTTTCTGAATCATTAATATTATGCCTCTACTGTAATTCTTTCCCCTTCCAAAGGCTGTATGTCATGCTCAGAGAAATGCTGTGGTGTGTCAGACATTGGCCTGAAAGCACTATAAAAGTTGCTTTTTCAGTATAGATTCATGTGCTGCAAATAAGGGTTCCTTCTGCTTATCCACCAAGCAGTGAATTCCCCAAATCAGTGATTCCTGAATACTTTGAGCTACACACCATCTTGCTTTGAGCTACTGTGAACCTTCAGAATTGCATGGTTAACTGAGAACACTCTAAAGGCAGATATAATGCAGATTATTTATCTTGGCCCTGCAGGCTGTGGTTTTGGACCCCTTGATGTAAACAATAACAAGCAAGTAAAGCTCCTCCTGGCCAGTGCTCTCACCACAGCTGAAAGATTAATTCCTGAGCCACTCTCTCCAGCTTGCCCTCAACATCCACAACAGCATCAAAGAATAATCTACTAGTCTTTACCTGTCTCCACTTCAAGTATAACTATATTTGATGTATTTATCCTTCTGTATGTCAAAATCCATTGGGAACTCTAACCAATATCTGACAGTTCTCATACTTAATTTTGTCTGTGCCATTCACTGAAAATTTTGTCCTTGGATTTTAAATTTCTTCTCAACATTTTGGTTCAAATTGTGTTTCTTTTTTCTCTACAACAACAGACACAGTTTAATGAGGAATGCCAAACCCTTTGCTTTTTATGCATTTCCAATTAGTTTTGCTTCTCACCCAGTATAAATCACTTTCTAGAGACCTTTATATAGCAAGTCTTCTGTCCTTTTCTGCTGTCAGGTTTGCTGTTTTCAGTGAGTTGAGCACTGTTTTCCTGCCTTTTCTCCCTGACACTCTTATTGTAGGTACTTTCTTGTTTGTGCCTACATTATAACTGCACAGCTTTGGCGCTTGAGCAGGAATCCTGGGAGAAGAGAGCTAATGCTGCACTCCTGATGCAAACAGATTATACACCTCAAAGCACTACTTTTCCATGAGCTGCCTGACAGCTGCCCGTTGGGTTCCCACTGATTTTCTCCTCTGTACAGAATTTGTGTGTCTAGGGAACGAGTGAAGAAATGACCTGTTAGCCTTGAGCTGTTACATGGTACAGAGGCAGAAGAGTGACAGGTATGACTTAACGTCTCTGCTGTGGGTGTTGTGCCCTATCACACACACTTATCACCAGAAGTGACTTCTGTTCTCCTGCGGGAGATGGTAGTTGGTGTCTCATGATTGCAAGGGCTCTTAAACTGGCTTATAGCCCAGAGATTCAACATAGTAAAAATCATAGATGTTCAATTTATTTCAAGAGTAATGTCTTCAAAAGTAATATTTTCAAGTGCAGTATAGTTTCCAGTGACTGATTAGGGCTGAATTCTAACCTCATCACTTGCAACTACAATTTCACCTATGCCTGAGGGCTTTTTTATGAGTATCCACTCTCAGCTCTAAGTGTCTGATGCTTG
Organism: Dasyornis broadbenti; assembly: GCA_013397935.1. NCBI lineage: Eukaryota > Metazoa > Chordata > Aves > Passeriformes > Dasyornithidae > Dasyornis > Dasyornis broadbenti. Next base: position 818,465 of record VZRN01004072.1, on the reverse strand, counting down.
TGATCTGGCTCACAATCTATATCTGATTGCTGAGGAGACCCTATCAATGCTGATAGTAATTCTGTTGCTTGTGATAATACAGCACATTACTTAATGAGGTAATTAGCATGATTCATATTAATTTTTATCTTCTGTGAGAAACCTCCCATGCCTTTACAGAATATGCTTTGCTTTCACAGTTGTACTGGTCTCTTGTACCCTGCTTAGCTCCGCCTGCTATTAGACCAGAGGTTCCTCTTGATGCTGTCTTTCCTTGATGCAAGCATTCTTCTTATGGGAAGAACATGAATCTGCTCCACTAGCACCACCACTGACAGGATGCATAGCAATGGGACAGATTATTCTCATTTTTAAAATTTCCATACTTAGGATTCTTTCTAGAACGACAAAAACTGAACTAAAAATACTTTTCATAGAAAGAGTAGAATTATTCAAGCATCTGAGACTGACTAATCATGTGGTCTTTTTACTGTCATATTTTCTGGTTTTTCTCTGATGGATTAAAATCATCTTTCACCCTGCTGGTAAAATTCAGAATGTGAGATCTCAGAGTTACTTGTGTTGAGGAGGAGAGATCAGTGTGTTAGACAGCTAAAAAATCACTAAACTACATTTCATTGCTTTCAAAGTAAGGCAAATTTTGGTTATAAATTTTAACAGAGATTTCCTTTCTTTTTATTCAAAACCGTGCTATTACAGGCTCGTAAGTCAGATAGCAATTCAAATTCTCTCTCTCTCTCCAGGCCTTTCCATCCTTAATGTGCTCATCAGCATTAACCACCAAATGCATTTGCCTCAGGAGCTAGAAGATCTCTATGTTCTATTATCAACATTATGTCTTTAATAAATAGGCATGCAGGTATATCACTGGCCTGTTCTTCTTCTGAAAGAGTGGGAAAGAGTGGAGAAAAAGTCTACAGGAGGTCAACTCTCACAGGAAAGAAAACAAAGGACCAAATTAATAGAAGATTCTTAGGGAGTAATGCAGCAATTCTCATCTGTGCCAATAATCAGAACACAACTGAGCAGTATTTTTTCCTTCTGATTTTATATTATGCCACTTTTGCTTTTTCCCCTCCTTTCTCCAACCTAAAAAGATTCCATCTGTCTGCTAATCTCTGATCCTCCCAGTTGTAAAAACTACTGTCCAGTCAGTCGAACTCAAATTTTAGTTTGTAAGATCATGGCTTAAAGGCTTTGGGATCCTGTGTTCATATAAATATGTGTGTCACCATATGTGTAACATCAGAATAACCTCACAGAGAAGAACAAAGGGCATAGGGAAAAGAAGGAAGAGGTATCCAGGGATAGAGTTCCTGTTCCTCAGGGATTGTACGTGTGTTTATGAGGACAGCCATGCATGTAGTCCTCCTGCTCAGTGATTAAGTGCTACGAAGGTTAGGTGAGGGAACCACGTGCATGTGTTGGTCACCTTTTCGAGAGATTTATCAGCTTTAGCTCTATGCTATCCTGGCATAGACCCCAGACCAGGACTGGATTTCATCCATCAGCTCACAGGGTAGGCAGAAGAGGCATGCAAACCAGTGGTTGTACCTCCAGCATATTTCTACTCAGTGCTGCTGGTATCCCACAGGGAGAGGGGCACTGCTTCTGCTCTGAGGAAAGGATAGTCTGTGACCTTCAGTAGGACAATATGGGCCAGATTTTAGGATGTGGTGGCTGGTGACTGTAAGACAGTGACTCCACTCATCTGCATCCATTCTATCCTTCTGATATAATAATTACACAACTTTTAAAAATGCACAATTAAACAAAAGCAGTCAGTGGAGATAGATTTCCTGAAATACAGAGTTCATCAAAGTGTAGTTATGACACAGTGGTGCCAAATTCCTGTTAGTACAAGTGTTTGCTACAATAAGAAGAGTAAGCCTTAAACAGTGCTGGAGAAACACTAAAGACAATCAAAACTTTGTGACAGTTCAAGTAATTGATGCATTTTAGCTTGTAGATAAGGGATTGAGCAGATTTACTTAATCCTTTAAAAAAACCCTCCACCTTAAGTAGTTTATAAACCTATATAACATATTACTTGAAAAATAAATCAGAATGTGACGTAAACCAACAAGTGTAATAAATGCTGTTGTTCTTCCAAAAATCTTTTGGACATGTCAGATGTAATTACATTGATACTTATTTTATTCTATTCCCATAAAAGGGATGAATTTGTGGAGGTCATGTATTGCATTATTTCTAGCCCTTTCTACTAAGCTGAGCTGTTATGCAAGAAGTGCATTAGGGCTACAGGGTAGCTCTTGCCAAAGGCCGAGTGGCACCATAAAAAGGGAACACTTAGCAGAGGAGACTTCATTAAAATATTTCTCTCTTTCCTTTGCAGACAAACAATTTTGCTTTGTAGGAGTAAAATCCTATTGTAACAGAGTCGTGGATGCTATTTTTGGTAACGAGTCTGTCAAGGTCTCAGGGTAGCAGTCATGGAAGTCTAACACAATCCTTTTTGTCTTTCTTCTGTAAATAATGCCCTAAACCCCCCTTCCAGATCTTGTCTTCAGTATTTGAGGAGGGCAAGAGGACCTTAAGAAGAAAGAGAGGGGTATTTTCTCAGCTGAAGTCAATATAAAGGCAATGTGTTTGTCCTTGCGTGTACTGTCTGAGTTTATTCATTGAATTAGTAGGACTAGGATTAGACCCCATAATACTCTTTCAAATTGACAGGAGGTGGATTAAGGCTAAAACTACTGATAACAACCTGTTTTCTTCAGAAACAATCTGCACATGAGTTTTCAGGATTTAAATGTAAAAAATGGTTTGTAAGCACTGTAAGAAACTACTTTTGAGTTGAACTTTACTGGGAGAATAACTCCATAATGTCCAACAATTACAAGTTTGCATAATGACTATTCTTTAAGCTCTGGAGACATAGTTAGACTTCTAATATAAAAACATGCCATTTATTAAGTAGAGTTTTGCAATCATTTTGACAGGGAACCAAAATAGAGGTCTTTAATGCAGACATATTTCAAGGTAGTGAAACAAAAAGTTTTGCTGTGAAGCATCACTTTGAACACTATAGACTAAATTCTAACTTCATGTACACCAATGAATCCGCACTGGAATCAATGGGCAGTACCACAGAAAAACAGGAGTAGTGAACTTAAGCCTGAAAGCCAACCTCTGTCATTGGTAGTCTTTCAGTACTATAGTAAATAAGCTCCCTATTGATGGTGAAGATTTGTTATCGGTGCAATGTTATTAATGAGTACGTATAGACAGGGAAGAAGGCAGTGCCTCTGCTCTAAAAACCTTAGCAGAACTTATAGAGACAGGAGATGAAACTGTAATAGGAGTTCAATTATATACTGTTGCTTATCTGAGTTTTGAGGATGTTGTTTAGTGATAGGAGTATCCTTTCTGTAGTAAGAATGGCGGGACACATAAGATACAGTTGCAAAGTCCTTCTCCTGGATTCACCCCTCCTTCCTTTGGAAAGCTATTGGAGAAATCCAAATCGGAGAGCTCTCAATTCTTAATGCATAGTTGAACCATTTCCAAAGACTTCAGCATAACTTCTTTCTCGTCATCATTCTGAAAGCCTTGGTAAACTCAAGTGCTTTAACTATGAAGAGCTAAAAAGCAGAAGAGATGAATTTCAGTCCATACATTTATGCCCTCAGAAGCAATGAAGAGGCTCAGAGACCAATGTTGGTGCTCTTTAGAAGTTCCTCATACTCCCTTTCCAGATGTCAAAATCAAAAGTATTGCTTCTCAATAGATCAGTAAATACTCAGAGAAGTAAAACCTGTCTTTTCCCTTTAGATGCACAGGACATTTTATTTGCTCTTTTATTCTCTTTATTTGACTGTATTTACCTATCAGTACATGTGTACTTGCTCATGTGGAAAGGCATCTATATTATTCACATTTGGCCAGACTTTTAGGGATTCTAATAAGTAATGTCTTTGTTTTTTGGTGTTTGAAATGATAATTCTGACTTTGTTTTGGTTTACAGTTGAGGTTGACAGGTCATTTCTAGTCTAATGATATTCTACTTCTTTTTTATTGCAATTTATATTATTACTTTGTCTTAAGCAATGGAATATATACTTCAATATTTCATGCACTTGATTTATTAAGATACACAGTCCTTCTACCTTTCCTTTCCATTTTATATGTGTATACATTTTTATGGAACTGCTCTAAAAGATAAACTGTAAATCAGCTCATGCTCATGTTTTATATTAGTATGTGCTAAATAATATTGAGAAACTGTTCAAACCTATTTAACACACCAGACCGGAAACTCTTTACTGTGAGGTGTCTTACTGAGCATTTCACAGGTCTCTAATCTCCATTAGCCTGAACAAACAACTACAACCCACACAAAACAGTTAAATCCTGCCTGAGTGTTTACCGAAGCAGAAAAAATAATAATGTTTCTGCAAGTTGATGTTAGCAAAGTCAACAGAAAATTATATATGTCAGTAATGTGTTGTTCAGACATTGAAATACTTTCTTTTTATTCCTGTACTTACCAAAGTCACATTTAAAATAAAGCATAAAGAATCACTTCTCTTATAAGAGCAGCCTGTATGCCCATCAGTGCTCAGCTCAAATGATTTCTTCCAGCAAACAATGCTATAGTGAAAACAAATACAATTTCTTAAGCTTTTGGAACAAATATTCTAGGCTTAAAATAAAATGCAATGGAATTTCTTTCATGATCTGAGATGCTAATCTCTGTAACTGCTACTCATTTGATAAAAAGGACCCAGAACCAGCCCCTGAGATATGGAAAACTATGATGTGAGCTGAAAGACACCCAATGAGACTTCTGAAGCACCTTAACGACTTCTTGTCATATCCAGTAGGAACACAGATGTGCCATCCATTTTGGTGTAAGGAATGACGTGATAACTTCTGGGCCAGCAGGGTCTGCAAAGCAGAACTCAGTAGAAGGTGAGACTACAGGTTGGATTGGTTTGTGTATCCCTTGGATGGAGACGCATCGTTAATGCATCTTCAGTCTAGCAAATGCAGGCAGCATTTTCACCAAAAAGTCCGATGAAGTACCAAACTCTAGGAAAAAGAATTTGGTAAGGGAGAGGACAGAGTGCTATTCAAGCCTCCAAAAGGGAGCTACCATGTGATTACCATGTAAAATGGGACATGCTTCTTTAGGTCACATTCACGCTGTCTGCTGTGGCATGGAAGGTACTGAAAACAACCCATCCGACAGCACTCGAATGGGACATTATAACAGGCAATGGGAATGCGGTACCAAATGTCCTCTATGTTGTTCTACCAGAACTTTGGCAGAAGAAGGAGCAGGAAGAAAATGACAGCCCACTGCTGATTATGTGAGTATGTGACTGAGTGTCAAAGGACAAGGAAAAGACTACCGTGTCCTTTTAGTTGTGTCCTTTACAGGAAAAAGTTCCTTTGCAGAGAAGAGCCTGCACGTCTGATGTGGCAAACTGGACATGAGTCAGCAGTATGTCCTTAAAGACATGCAGAGCTTTGTCACAAAGAATTTAGCCACCAGGATGTGTAACATTACTGTGGACCAATGTTGGGCAGTTGTGAAATCTCCTCTGGTGTACTGTGTTTGATTTTGGACTTCTTAATGCAAGGCGTATGTTGAGAAACTGGCAGAGGGCCACCAAGATGTCTAGGCCATGGAGCCTCTGTCCTTGGATATGTTTGGAATTTGTCTGGAAAGGATATGAACATTGTGACCTGACTTCAAAGTTAGCCCTGTTTTGAGCAGACCAGACCAGATGACCTCCAACAGCATTTTTTCTACAATTCAATGATTACATAATGAGTCAGCAGCTCTTAATAGTAGGTGAACTCTCAGCACTCTCCTTGGGCTGAGGTACCATGAGATATGTATTCTGAATAGAATCCTTTGCACTTCCATTTCTCCTCCCTTTCTTTGACCTCTCTTATACTTTAAGTTTCTGTGAGGTATGAGCTACCTAATCCCAGGAAAAGACTGTTTTGTATTGATAGACTGAACATAGAACACCTAGTTATGACTGCTGGAGGCTTTATACAAATATTAATTTGTAAAATTAACTCTTTAAGACTGCATTAAAGTGATTTTTTTCTAGAAAAGCTAACTCTAACCAATAGGTAATGTGCTCACAACATCAATATTTTATCTTCCCTTTTTGCTCACTGTCATTATCAATTTGCCCCTCCTCCTGCAAAATTATGAACAGTTTGGCAGCCAGAGACTGCGGAAATACTGATTGGACTAATAGCATTTCTGAATCTGATGTGAAATGGTTCTCAATTCATTAGTGGAATTTTAAAATGAATTAGTGAATTCCCTTTGATTTTGTTTTTTCATTTAATTTAGGTGTTTTTCAGCTTTGCTTTAGCTCAATACATTTTTTTACAACTATATTTATTTACATTATGTATAATAAGACTTTAGTGTATTTTCTCTAAAGACTCTCTGCACTACTGGATGTTTCATGTGTTTGCAAAAAGAAATCTACTCCCTCTCCTCAACAGATGAAATGATGATGAAAAAGCTCACAGGCCAAGATAGGGCAGAGAGACTCCTGACGCTTCCACTTCCCTCATCCAGAGGGCTGCAGGAGGATTGAGAATGGCTGTGGTCAGTTCATAAAGCTTTGTCTCTGCCACTCCTTCCTCCTCACACTCTTTCCCTGCTCTAGCATGGGGTCCTTCCCATGGGCTGCAGCTCTTCCAGAGCTGTTCCAGTATGGGTTCTTTCCATGGGATAATATCCTTAAGGACCAGACTGTTCCAGTGTGGGTCCCCCATAAGTCACAGCTGCTGTCAGAAGGCTGCTCCTCCATGGGTTCTACATGCAGTTTCCTTCAGAGAATCTCTATCTGCTCTGGCTTGGGGTTCTCCACAGGCTGCAGATGGATCTCTGCACCCCTGAGGGCTTCTGTGGACTGCAGGGACGCAGCTGCTTCCTCATGGTCTTCATCACGAGCTGCTCTGGTGCCTGAAGTACTTCCTCCCCCTCCTTCTTCATTGAACTGGGTGCCTGCAGGGCTGTTTCGCTCACATTTTTCTCACTCCTGTCTCTCACACATGCTACGCAGCAATTTTCACTCTTTCTGAAATACATTATCGCATAGGCATCACCAGCATCACTGATGGGCTTAGCTTTTGGCAATAGAGTTTTGGAGTTGGTGAAACTGGCTTTGCCTGACATGGAGACAGCTTCTGGTGCCTTCCCACAGAAGCCACCCCTAAAGCTATCCTTCAACCCATCAAAATCTTGCCACGTAAACCCACTACAGGGGAACACAATGGTGAGCCCTGAAATCAGTGGAACTGAGCTTACCAGAATCAGGTGAATTGCCCCAGCTGAACTCTTGCTTTGCTGCAGCACTGAGGCTGCCCATTGCCTCTGAAGTGACTGTGGGCCCTAAAGCACGTGGTGTATTTGCATCTGGAATACCACAGCTCTGCATTACAGGAGCTGATAGCAAGCAGACTCTATGCTGCCACTTCTCACTGTGCTCTGTTCAGTTTCGCCTGAACTGGTGTAACTGAGAACATTCATAGAAAGGGTGAAGATGAACAAAAAATAGATCAGAAATATGCTATAGGAGAGTGGTCTAGATTATTTTCAGAGTCATTCAGAATGACTGAAACTATTGGCTAAATAACAGCTTGACAAATACTTCTGAACTGCTTGTCTCTTTGTTGCTTCTCTGCCCCTGAGAACAAAGCTCAGAGATCAACACCCTCACATGGGGTGGCCTTACAATCTCTGGCTTTTGAAAGAAGAGAAAGTCTGAAAGAACTGAAAGAGACTTTTTTCCTGTCCAATGCAATGCACATAAAAATTAGTCCTGGAAGACAGGAGAAAAGCCAGAGCCATTTTCGGTGGCTCAGAAACCTGCCTTAACTGGATGGCAGTAAAGGTTTTCAACACCTCATTTGATGATAACCACTCATCACAACAAAAGGCCATTGCAGGCTCAGCTCTGAATTAGCTCTCGCTAAATAGCACAGATGCTATAAACTCTCACCTACTGATCAGACAGTCACAAATGAACCTGCAGAAGCGGTCTCCAGCCATGACTATGAGCTGACACTTCCCAGTTTGGCCTCAGGTATGCACGGATTATAGCTGTTTTTTTTGGCCCTCTGTTCCATAAACTACTGCCTTGTTTCACAGTTCTCTGTTCTGGCTTTCCATGAATTCTCATCAGGATGTCTGACTAAATTTTTAAATTTCAAAACATGCCTTCTGAGAAACTGCATGCCCTGTGCTAACTGCTGTCTTTGATAACATTCATGGCCCTCTGAAACAACAGAACAACAGGCTGATGTGTGCAGGCAACAAAACTTGCAGACGATAATGGACATTATCATGCCCTCTTCTGCACAAGATAAGAATATCCACATTACTCTAAAAGCTTTCAGAACAAAAGATAACACTTAGCTTATTTCCTCTCAATAATTTGTTTACATGAGACACACATTTGCCCCTTATCACATAAATACGTACAAACACAAGCAAATAAACAGAGACAAGCAGTTTCATCTCTGGGCTTGGGAGGAAAAGAAGAGATATGTTTATTTTCTTCCTGTTTTAGAAAACCAGAGGGACACCAAAAGTCTGCGTTAAGAATTATACAGTATTAACACAGAAGCAAAAGAGACTGATAATGTAAAACATATGTAACACAAATCAAAGAGGTTTCAACTAGATTTTCAAATCTCAAAATGTGTTTGTAGGTCTACTAGAAATAAATATTTTCTTTTGACTGATAAATGAACTAACCCGACATGAAAGCAGATATTTGAAAGAAAAACAGACACTAAAGTGTCACTCTAAGGAGTGACAGGTTCTCACAGCATTCAGTCAAATGTGTAATTTGCTGATCAACAAGCTCATTTGGCAGGCCTCTTTTCTTTTTTTTCTCATACTTGGCTTTTCTACCCATGAGTAGGCATTTCTTCTTTTTTTGTGCTCTCTAAACCTTAGATATGCAAAAGCATGCCCAAACTGTCTGGACAGGTGCTTCAATAATTTCTTTCAACAGACTTTGTTTCTTGAGAAAAATGGAATTATGAAAAAATTCAGCCTCTCCACCACCTTGGGACATGGAGGGTGCCAAAATCAGTAGTTGACCCTCTTTCCCCTCAAAAGCCATTACTGGTCAGAGATCTATAAGACTCAGGAGGACTAAAACTGCTTGCTCCCCAAGGCTGAGCAGACCCGAAGCTGACACTGCACTGGTGGTCCCTGAACCTGCCATTACCTTCATCTGGGCCTTTCTACTCCCCTCCATCCACGTGCTCCCATCAGCCCCTACCTGCTCTCTATTAAAAGAAGAATACCCTATTTCCTTTCCAATGAATCTCCAGAAGAATGAAATGAATCTTTTCTTTTCTAATGAATCTTCAGAAGGAGGGTCATTCAGCTGGCTTTGTAAGGCAGCTCAGTTCAGCAAAGATCCAGATCAGTGCTACTCCTGTCTGTGCACACACGTTTGAGGGGCTGAGGTCACAGGCCGCACACGGTTATACAGTGATGCTGTGACTCCTTCCTCTGGGAGGAAATGGGATATGCTGTTGGTGCTGGAATGACTCAATTATCTTCCTCGTTTTGCTGGAAACATTTTGAGAGTATTAAAAAAAAAAAATAGTAGGAGCTGATCTGAGATCTGACCTATGCCCCTCAACCTATTTAACTTCTTTTTCCCCAGGAACTCAAGGTTGCATTTGCTTGCTCTTGCTCTGTCTATGCCTGAGTGTTTTCAGTTTCATGCCTGGTTGCCTGCCTGCCTGAGCTCTGCTGAGAGCATGTTTCTCTGTGAAAGGAATGCATATGTTAGCCTGTTTGCTTGAACCAGGAACTATTTCTGTGGGGAAAAAGAACAATTGCTGTTGAATTACAGGCAGGTACTTCTTTCTGAAAATTGTTGATCTTGTAGAGAACACCTGAGGTTCACTGAGGTGAATGCAAGGATGTGTAATGTACTTTTACCTCCTCCAGTCTCACTGTATTTTTATTGGTAAGGAGAGAGTGCAATTTTTTACAGGGAGAGAATGGATTGTCCTAACACCCTTAGTTTAGAAGACATGGAGTTGTGAATGGAGGATTCTGGATCCTCTCATAATCTCAGTTGCAATTTACTTTTTTTTTATGCTGGGTAAAATAGGCTCAACAAGGAAAGTGAGGTTACAGCTGCTTTCCATGGCTCTAGCTCCCCACAGCTGACTTTTATCCTTAAAGGCCTTGAATAGGATCTGTGTCAAGAATAATTTAAAGAAACCTTTATTTTTAAAAATAATTTGGAGTAAAATAGGTTTGTGATTCTACCATCAGAGCTGCAGCATGAGGCACTGTGTATTCCTCCTAGCATTGTGTTATGTTTTCGCTATGTGCTGGGATATGAAATCAAAAATTCCAGTGCTCCTTGCTAAAGGCATATAATGAACAGCACATTATTTTTCATCTAAAACATTGCCAAGAAAGTGGAAAACAAAAGCGAAGAACAACATAACCTGTGTTACTGCAGAAGCTTAAATCAGAGCTGAAACTGAAACCTCAATCACATGTGGACTTAAAATGACCTATTCTGAGAAAAGGAAATAGGCAAATCCATGGAACTAGGAGCCATATCACAATATTAAAAAAGAAAATCTACTGCACAGTATTCATTGTAAATTTTCTAAATAACTTCAATACAAACCCAATCAAAATATATTGCTGGTCTCATGAAAGTCTGAAAGTTTTTTGTGATTAGAGCTGCATGGTTAAGGCAGGCAAATACAATTGAAGGTTCTCATTTTATCAGGATTTCACCTAGAGGAATTGTTTTTACTCCTTTTTATTCAGATTTTTGTGTTCTTTCTCTTATTATCTTCGTTTTCTCCAGTCAGTAAAAACTCTGATAATTTCAATTTACTTCCAGGTTTACGCCATGTAACTAAATGTTATCTGGTATAGCCGGCCTTTTTTCATCTTTGTTATCTTCTCCACTTCCCTAATGTAACACTGAAGTCTATCCACACATTTCCTAAGCCTTTTCTCTATTTCTCCCACCCTGCTTTATGTTGCTGTGGAATCAAAACTGTGCAAGGTACATTTGCATGGTGCACTGACCATTTTCAAGTGGTCATAGCTGGGTTTTGTTTTTAGGAAATGGAAAGTAGAACAACAAAGGACTTGTTCAAAAGAACAAATCTTTTGAACGAGAGGTGGTAGGGTAAACCTTGGTGCTAACAAGAAATTTGGGCTGCAACCTTGTGGGATTCTCCAGCTACTTTTCCTCTAACCTTATTTATGTGTCTGCCCAAATTGCTTTGGTAACTCATTCAAAGCTGGACTTTTACTGCATTTTGCTAGGACAGTGTCTGAAATTCATCCAGCATTAAATCATAGACATTTCTCTGACATGGCATTTTTAAGAATAAAACACCTCTCCAAACATTTTTTTAGGGTTAATAGCAAAGGCTGTTATCACAGTCTTCAAGTTCTGGACACTAAGAGATCATGTCTCCATTTCCTGACCACTTTTCAATAGTGTTTGCTTGAGGAATCAGTGTGCAGCCATTTGGTTTCTGTCACAGGTGACATGATACTCTTTTGTTACTATTGTGCCATTTTCTGAAGGCTGGCCAGATCCACTCCTTGTCTTTTTCATGTATTGATTTCTATGTCTGTTCTCTAAATTAACTTCTTCCTTCATTTTTATTTCCCATTTATGCTTATTTTCCATACTTTTTGTAGCTGTATTGGTCTTATTATATTTAGTCCTCAGACAGCATTTTCCATGGTTAATTCAATCTCCTGAATTAGAAAGAATAAAGTTTCCTTTTTGTTACGTGATGAAGTTAGTCAGACCATGTTAAAATAATTTCCTTAACTGGTACAGGGGCTTTTCCTATTTATAGGTCAGTATTTATAACTGCAATAAAGAGGTCATTTAGTAAGTGAAGCATTTCTTTGTCAATGAACACCTTCCTTGAACAAATGGAAGCTGGGACAGAAATTCCAGATTAGCATATCTCTCTGACAGTCTGTAAAATGATCTGGTAAGATCCAGGCTCTTCACTGTCACCAGATGGGGAATGTGAATCTTTGAAGTATTTTTACCAACTCTTTGTGATTTTATTGTGAGCTGAAAAAATCTTTTTCTGTGTGCAATTTAATAATCCAATCTGAATACTTTTTTAGTAATTTCTCCCATTTTTAGCTAATATTATGGAATGGAATGTAGCATGTTTTGAACCCTAGATTTATATGTGTCTGAAGCTGTGACTCAGTTCCTGGAAGAGAGGAATTGCATACTATTGTTATGGATAATGTGTCATTTTAATGTAAATTGAACTATTCAATTTCTTTTTTACTTCTACAAAAACCCATTTTGTTCTGTCTACAGCCATTTCACTATTTTTCTTAAGAACAGCTATCACACCAATGTTGTTACATTTGGAATGAATATTTCAGAGTCCTATCTAAGCAGTAGAATATTCTAAGGTGTACCTTGGACATCTAACATCTGAAGCAACCCTCACTCTTAAGAAACAAAAATGAACAAACCATAATCTAAAAATTAAAATCCTACAAGGTATTCTAGAGTGTGCAATGCTTTGTCAATCTAACAGACTCTTCCCTCTATCCCTCCACAGCATCCAACATCTAGCTCATCTCATGGCCCTAAAGCTCAGCCCTGGAGAAATCTTAAAGGCCTTACTTATATTCTATGTGTACTGGATTTTAATTTTTCTAAGATATGTAGCCTTAATTTTCTGTCCATATGCTACATTACCTGGCTTGGGTATATGGGAGGAGGAAAAATTCAACAAAAATTAGCATACTAAACTTTGTTAGCTTTACAATAAAATCTTTGCAATTTCTTTCAGGCCTCCTCTAGGTTTTGTAAATATTCATCTCAAATCTTCCCAGTTATTAGCATGTCATCCAGATAACAGACAACACCATTTACCCCCTGCCTTACTCAGCTCATTATTCTTTGAAACCCAGCAGGTAATTTTCTGTTCATACCTAAATAGCCCCTCATGTGTGTTTGTCATCAGAATATTTTTTAAATTCTAGCTGCAAAACCACCTGCAGGCAGTCTTGGGACCAGCTCTGTTTGTTAGCTCCTCCCCACTCGGCACTTTGCAAATTACTATTCTGCTCTAGAAATCCTATATTGTCCAGTCCAAGCCAAAAATGGTTGGTGAGTTTTTATTTCTGACAAGCTTTTCTTTATTGTCCCCCCTAAAATACAGTTGGCTCAGCCCATTCACTGACATCCAGGGGAGGAAACGGGCTCTGGTTTCCAGTGTACTGAACTGCTTGACCACCAGGTTTTACAAAGTTTATGGCACAGGTCTCCTCCTCAGAAATGTAGGCATGATTTTGTCACTTGCAGATGACACTGCAGCTACACCTGTTACTAAATCAAGTCTGTAATAAACACAACTTTAGTTTGAGTTTTCCAACCCTGTTACACAGTTGATTAGCTACCTTCCACTACAGCTTAAGCTTAGGGAAACTGTTTCTCCACCCCTTTCAGTTATGATTGCCTTCAATGTTAATGAAGTATATTTGTAAATTACAGTGACATGAAGACTTACCTGTTAATCACCAATTGTCCTTACACTAGCACAGTACAGTGTGCTAAATACATTCATTTTCTACTGTGCACAGCCAGTGCTCAGTTATCCACAGACAGTTTATTTAGTTGACAGATTAATTGTGCCACAGATGCAGAGACGCTGGGGGAGGCCAGCTCAGTTCTGGCAGGATTATTCATGCAAGTGCAGTTCTGTGCAGTTGTTGATACATTAGTTTCACTGAGTGCACATTGACCCAGCCAGGGAGAATACAAAGGACCAAAGACATCTCCAGCCTGCTCCAGCACGTGTAGGACAACCTGCAGGCCCAACCAGGTAAATTACAGCTCAAGCAGATCCCCTTGGATGCATGCAGAGATGACTCTGGTGCTGTGGTTGGGGGCCTCTTTCCAGACTGAGCAGTGCTGTGGGAAGTCCACAGCCAGCTTGGCTCCAGTCTTTGGCAAAAGCTAGTAAACTCTTACAGAGCTGTGGAACTTCATGCAGAGGAACTCAAATAGTTCCATAAAAATCCCCTTAGGACGGGCAGGTAACACTAGTTCAAACTGAGGCCCTGACACACCACCCTTGTATTCACAGCTGCCTTACTGGGATGCTCCTCTCTGTAATTATTGCCCAGATTTCTCTGATACCCACTGTGCTCCAGCCCCTACAAGCACCTCCCCTTCTGGCACTGCAGCTTCTGTAATGAGCTCCTGCTTTGGGCTGTAGTCCCCAGGCACTTTGGTGGAGATACGGTGAAGTGACTCAGAGAATGGACTCAGGTTCAAACACTTAATTTCCAGCTTACTTGGCAATTTGGTCCAAATACTACTGCCAGCCCAATGGAGGCAGGGTGCATGGAGGTGGAAAAGAAGGTCTGGGGTGAGAGAGGACTGTCTCATGGAAGTAGCACTGTTTTGTGCAAATTTAAGGGGCTTGCATAATTAAGAACTTACTTTTAGGAATCAAACTGCTTATTGAGTGTCTTTTGCAAAACGTTATTGAAACAACCAGTAGCAAAAAACATTTTAGACTTGCCAGATACCACAATAATTTAGCCTGCTAGTTGATTTTGAAGATAAATCCGTTGTTCTGTTAAAGAAAAAAAAAAAAGAAAAAATGTAGGGTAAGTTTTTAATTGTTTCCTTAGAAGTTCCATAATGTCCTTGTCTCAGTAAGTTCCGCTGTAAAGTATAACTTTTTAAGGACCATGTGGGCTTCGTCTCTGGCAATGTTAGGGAAATAGCTTTTGTATAGTGGAACTTTCCATATTGTTTGTACAAAATTACTGTCAAAGCCCAAATTGCTCTCAAAACTGTTCTTACTTGCATTATATATGTCCCTTTTACCCAACGCAAACAGATTATATTTGCTCTCTTCTTTCATTTCAAGATCCAGTCCTTTGCCAGTTTTCTGTTTTGTATTTTGCTATATGCAGAGGAGTTAAAAAGTAAATTGCCTACTGATTTTCATAAAAACAGTCTCAAAATATGGCTTTATTTCCCTAGGATGTAAGATAATAACTCCCAACTTCCAGAAATTAAAGGCAACTAACACAGAGGAATAATTTATCCTCCCTTGCTGCATAAATTGTAAATCATAACTGAAATTAAAGACTAAATCTTGATCACACACTTTTTATACTCTTGTTCTGCAAGAGAAGAACAGATCCTTGACATTTAAAGCAGAACTGAAATTGTGAAGCTGAAATTGTTTAGATTCTGTTAGAAGTGCCTTTCGATACAGTTACTCTCTTTGGTCCAGTGGAATCACTTAAGGAGAATTTTATAGATGTACTCCCTAAACTTGTTATCTGTTCTAACTCCCATATGAACACTTTAAATATTGCTAGAATCAAAATCTCCTTCTAAATTTAGAGAGAAAAAAATGAAATACTGAAAGGGAGTTTGAAAAAATGGGGGAATTACAAGTTCAACCTAGATCTTGATTACAGTGGTAAAAATCAAGAAGCATTCTCATTTCTGTAGTGCACAACTGGGAAGCAGCTGGCAATGGAAGGAGGAATATCACTGCCTTTCTCTCTGGGCTACATTATATAATCCCAAGCAAGAACAAAGCTGTGAGCTACATTTGTTAATAACAAATTTGAGGCAGTAATTTCTCACACCACAGTAGAAGAGATATGATGCAGAGGTATTGCATTGATCTAAATCCACAGATTCAGGTCTCACTTTATAATTTGAAACACTGCTCAATTTGGTCCAAAGATTTCTAGCCTACTTTCAGCACAATAATTAAAGGATGCTGAAGGATGCTGATGCCTGTTGCAGGCTGACCTAGACAGCTGTGATTTGGAAAAAACTGAAAGAATCGAGTGGCAAAGATTTACGAACAGTGCTGAGGGAAAAAAAAAATGAAAAAAAGCAAAATAAAGTAACAGAAAGTAGAACACCCAATCAATGAAGGCTAGACAGAAAAATCCTGATAAACTAGTGAGAGATGGAGTGAGCTTCATCAAATACAGGATATGTGCAAGAGGAATAGAAAGGTAGTAGGAGTTAGAAGATTTCACCATTTTGCAAAGTGTTTTCTGAACCAATGTGATGAGCAAATATTTGATGAAACATAGTATCATTGCTTTTATTCTCTTTCACCTTTGGGGTAGAGCAGAGGAATATACTCTTTACAAAACAAAGAGGTTGCACATGTATATTTGCCTGAGTATAATCTTAGGGCCATTATCTTCAGCAGAAAAATCACCCACAGCTTCAGGTATTTGTAGACTTTTAAAACCCAACAGCAAATGGCTGAAATCACTGTTTTCCCATCTTTCTCTTTATTTTCTTTTTTCTTTTTTCTTTTTTCTTTTTTCTTTTTAATTTACTCAAGTTGCTCAACCTCTAATATATTTAGATGTTTTCAAAAGACACTTAATTTATGGATTATTTACAGAAACTCTTAGAGAAATAAATACAATTATGTCTACCTGTAACGTCAGCATAGCTGTATGGTATGTGGAAGTGGAGTGAATTTATTTCAACAGAACTGGAAATGTTAGCTGTGTTCCAGGTATGCTCAGCTCATGATAATAGTTTCAAAGCTAAAGTGTAGGAATTGTAACAAAATTTAAATGAGTATACTTAACAGAAAAGGCTTATTTTTAGAAAATGGAGCTGAGGGGATTCTTGGTCTCCATTCACAAAAGCCATTTATTATATTCATAGTTCAACCAAAAAAAGGCAAGCGAATTAATGATTATGCTTTCATTGCAAGATACACACTAAAATCCTGTTTAAAGTATACGCACTGATGATTTGTTTCATATACCTAAAAATTAATCTTCCCAATATTTCTGTATGACATAGTGAAATCCCAATTTTTCCTAAGAGACAGAGGTTACATTAAAGACAATGTGATGTATTTTGTATTGCACTATATTTTAAAACTTACATAATTGGAAGAACTCATCAAAGTTTTGGTCATGAGCATCTAAAGGACATTTCAGACAATCTGCTTCACATGGAATGTAAACTACCACACACTATTTAAATGGGCAGTGTTACAGCACCAGCTCCCTGCCTGCTCATCACCAGTTACTCATGCACAAGACTGATGCCATTATGAGCAGAGATAAAATACGCATAAGAATCTTGACTTTCTACTGCATCCTGGATTTCTCATTTGAAATCTGGGACCAATGAATGGTTTCAGACTAATTGCTTCCAGACATTTTTCTTTTTTCAGAAGTTTCAGGTTGTGACAGTACTAAACTGCAGGAATCATTTTTAGAAGCCCTTCATTATAGAAATTCAGCATCTGTGAACCTACTGGTTCATTATATTTTCAAACATTCAGAAACAAAGAGAAGAAAGGTCTGTATGTGAAATTTAAAATGGTCTGGTTACCATGGCAAATATATATATCTGCATTAGCATTTCCAAGGAAGAAATGTAATCCATTGGTCAGGGCACATGTAATTTTTTATTTCTTAACTTATCTATAACGTTTTAGAGCAGGTCTTCCTTCCAGAAAAATAAATTGCACTCATAAATACTTAAAGAATTTTAAAGTAACTTCATTTTCTGGCAAAATATTTCTTAAAAATAACTTATTTGTACGATATGTACAGTGCATTCTAGTATCTCTTCACTAAAAAAAGGAATGTATTCCCAATGAAATATAGAGAGTCTGTGGAGTTCATTTAATTGTTCAGTAACACTATAAATTAAGAAGGAAAGTACTGTGGTCTGTAAAAACACAGTGCAATTGCAATTAAAAGCTACAGAGAAAGCTTAGATAAATAAAGAAGAAATTAATAGAACTATGGCACAGAAAAGGTCAACTCATTCCTATTTACTTGATAGAATTAAAAGCCAATGCATCTGATTCATACTGGCATAGTTCCACACTTTTCATGGAGTTGATGGTGGCATAATAAAGATCAGGAAGCACTGATTACTGCACACCATGTTCTGAAAAATGCCAAACGGCAACAATTTGGCAGATTTTGGAAAATATCTCTTTTTTTTGACTAAACTAAAAGGAAATGAAAGCTCACACTGAAACAATGTTTCAGAAGGGTATTACAGACCTACTGTATTATTGATATAAATTGCTGCATGAATTAAAATAGTACCAATTGTAAGAAAAATGCAAAGGAAAGGGATATTCTGAAGAAGACAGGAGTCCATTATTTGTTCTACTATGAGCTGTTCAAAACAGGGCTGCTGAAACGCTCCTTGATAGCTGTGATACATGTTTTCAGAAATAATCCTGGCTCCCTCCTTAATAAGTACTTATGCAAAGGAAAAAGAACTCTCAGGAGCAGTCAATCTGTTGCTTAGGTGGCACGACAAATTGTGCCCTTGTCAGACTCATGCGCTTCTCGTTTGCTGAAGCTAACATGGGTCACAGAGTTAAAAATGGGAGCAGAATATGGCTCCTCTGTATGTGCTTTTTAAGGCTCTCGTCTTCTTAATTGCCCACCCTATTCTATATTCCATTAGTTCATAAGTGCACTTTGTTTTTCATGCAGCTTAGTTTTGAAGCTTAAGGAACTCTAAAACTGAAAAGCATTTTTGCTGTTGAACTCCAAGAGGTGCATCAAAGCAATTCCCATAGAATGCATTAGTATTTGGAATATTTTGGTAATGAAGAAGGGCACAAATTACTTTGCTTGAGTTACTTACTTGGTTTATTTCCTTTTCAAGTGAATTTAAAAATTGTTAAAGAATCTCTGAATGACAGCATTTCTTTCTATTGCTATTCGTGGAACAGGTACAAGCGTGCACTTTGCTGCAGTCTTATACTAAAATGTTTGACCCAAAAGTGGGATAAAGTGGGGTACTAATTGAAAACACATGCATCTTCTACACAACTTCTCAAAAATTGTAAAACTGAGCAAGAATTGGTGTTTATTAATACCTGCTGCCAACATTACAGGGAGACCATTACCTCTACCCAATACTGAACCTAAAGCGTTGGATAATTGAATGTATTCCAGCAATCACATTACATTGACACTTTAAAAATATTGACACTTTTACATTAGTATTCACTTATTAAAATTATAATTTTTAGGAGAAATATTTGATATATTTATATGTTTGGGACAATTTAAATAATTTTTTGTGCTCAGGTTCTCTATAATTCCCCAAGCCCATGAAACATGTGCTTAAGCTGAAGTATTATTTAATTTAGTCTCTCAAAGCCCATGTATCTTACTACTTGTTTTTTAAACCTATTCAGTTTGCAGATAAATTTTAATGTCCCCCCCACCCCCCCTTCATTCTCATCAGATATCTGAAAGGTATGGCTTAGGACACATTTAAGATCTATTTGCCTTCTTTTGATTTTTGTGACCTGTGTCAAATTTTATGCACGTCGTTATTTTCTTTCTTCCTTTCTTTCAGGGGTGGGAAGAGGGCCAGGCAGGGTGAAGTGCTGCCAGGGCAAAGTTAACCTCTAGCAGCTGCTACCTTAGTGAGCTATAGCAATAGAGAGGAGGTATCCTGGAAATCGTTACATTCCTTTATGCCCTTTTCAATTTGCTGAGACAAGAATGATGTTGGCACACAGCACAGTGTCATCCTGAGGTTCTTGCTAAATGGTAGGGTCTTCTGTTACTGGGACAGTTTTATCTACTGCCTCTTCTTATAGTGCTTCCCTTGTGAAAATGATCCTTTCTTTCTGTTTCCAGACAAAGCAGCCTGAAACTACCTGAAAAAAACCCCTACTTTGCTAAGTCTTTTATCCTCAGCCTCTGAATTATAGAGTCTTTTTCAGCAGAGAGGGAACTGTCACTGGCAAGCTGGAGGAGCACTGCCCAGGGGCCACTCTTGTTTCAGAGAAGATTGCGCTGAAGCTCTGGAAACCAAACTTCTGGCATGTTTGGTAGGCTCACTTTTGTACAGCCTTTGCTAGTAGATCTAAGGAACAGGAAGACGTTAAAGGATGAAAGGAGCTCAGCAGATACTTCAAATGATGCCAGTGTTAGCGTTTGTCCTACTGTGAGAATGCACCAGATCTGAGAAGAAACTTCTCTGCTCACTTACACGCTCCTGGCTTTAAATACCTTAGTCCCAGTGTAGGGATGGACCCTGGCTAGGGGACCCTGCCCAGCCATCCTTGGGGGTCCCCGGTGCTCCTGACAGAAAACATAAGTTGCATGTTTATGTAACTTCTATGTACTGAAAAGTACTGAAAAGGCAGGGTAAGTGGAGAAGTGCTCATGAAACAGCTGCATTTATCCCAGAAATTTATGAAATTGGTACAGAAGACTAGTTCTGGTCTTGCTCACCTCTGGCAATTATGTTTTAGAATGGCCTCATATTGCTCACAAGAATAGTTTTGCAGGAACCCCTGTATGTTGTCTGCAAAAAGTGATTAGTAAAAGATCTTCCATTGAACAGCAGTTGTGAAACCTTGGGCTGCTATAAAATATTTCTACAAGAAAGTGATTGTGCTTTACAGAGAAACAACACTGAAACTACTATATGTGAAAGATAAAATTAAATGATGTGATATTCATATCATCATACATTTTTGAAAAGACTGTAATTTTATAGGTGATGAAATTGGCACTATATTTTCATTGATTTGCTGTATCAGTTCCAGTTCTAAGTGGCATGTAGAAAATATATTTTATGAAAGATTATTAAATGTCTGTTACCACTGGAATTGATTTGCATCCACTCCGTGCACCTAGATGAGCCAAAAAGAGCATCAAAATCATTAGAGACATTTTGCTTAAGCATTACTGAGAACTCTATTTCTTGGTAATTACTTGAAATTTCTTGTCCAGATTTTCAGAGTGGTGAACCCTCTATTTTGTCTACTAACCCACTGAATCCAAAGTCTTTAGTTTGAAAAAAATTCAGAATAATTCTGAACTAATTGAGTTTATTGCTTATGCGTCTTCTCTAAACAACAATTAATAATGGTATTATTAAAGAATTCTTCTCTTCCATGTCCCTTAACTAACACACACTCCTATGCAATCTAAGAATTCTGAGGGAAAAAACATGGTTAAAATTTATTTGAAGTATTTTAAATTCCTGGCCTGTTTCAAATGATGAAAAACTGCAGCATTACACATTGTGACAAAGACATAGGATGAAGGATAATTACAGAATGTGTTACTGCCATTCATGTGTGAAATCTTCTAGGGTGGAAAAATGCATGCTCTGAGGTAGTAAAAGAGACACCAGTTAAATGGATAACCTTGATGCACAGAAAAATTCTGAACACGTCTACTTCTTCACCAGGTATTCATCTGAGAACGCCCCTGTGTACTGCACTGTTTTTTATTCTGTTTGGGTTTTTGCTTTTTCAGCACAATGATGCTCTTTTAAGAAGAAATACTCTTAAAGGTCAAATTATTGTTGAAAATTAATTCTTAGTTAATACATTTTTCCATAGGTTGATTTCAGGACAGTTTTATTATACAAGTCCTGAATTCTTTCCTAAACTATGTATTTTATTTTGTTGAGGAAACATTTTATTTTCTTGACTAACACTCATGTATGAATACTTAGACATTTTAAAATATGTATGTGTAAAATTTATGCAGCTATGATATTTCACTTGAAATTGCACTTATTTCTCACAGTTCATTACACACCCCACAAAGACATAACTTATGAAGGAATATTCACTTAAGATACACAAATCTTTTAAGCAAAAATAGACACACTACTATGCAGCAAAAAGTAAAACCAAAACCTCATTAATTCACTCAAAAAAACATCAATTTTCAGATAAATATGCTTGCAGAAGAAACTGCTGGAAATCAAGATGTTTGTCAGATACTCCCACGAAAAAATTTTGCAAGTAAAAAGCATTTTTAAAATTAAAAATTTAGAATTTCACCAAAACAAAAAGTATGATATTTTCATAGAGATGATCTACAATGATTCAAGATCTTTGAGCTACTTGCTCTCCGTGTCATAAACCACTTCAGGATAGAATACTCCTTTTCTTTCCCCATCTGTTTATTTCACTGACCTTTGCTTACTCCTAGTGATAAGTTACTGCTTCTTGTATTTCTGTGGTGGTACCACCACTGATGGTAAGCTCCTCTCACAGCCACTTCTCATGTTCTGCCATGCTCTACCACTGTCTGTACCTTCCCAGCCAAGCTGTAAATGAACTGTCTCAGCGCTGTCTGTTCCTGCTATTCCACCCCCAAAGAATGATAAGGAGAGAAAGGCAGAGAGAAGAATGGGAGGAAACATCCATCTATCATTTGAAATTATAACAAAGACACTTTATATTTCATTTAATTTAAAAAAATGTTTTATATTTACATTACTCCATTCTGTGTGCAAAGTTAACTTGGATTCTTATTCCCTGCAGGAAAGGTGCAGACAACTGCATGACTTAATATGACACATGTAGTGCAACTGAAGTCACTGAGGACGCTCAGTAGTTAAAATTAATATGAGTTAGGTTTTGAGGGACCAAAGCACTTTATAGTAGCGTATTCTGAGCAGGGATGTTCTTTTCTGCTCAGACGACTCTTTCTAAATTCCTGTCTAAATATTAAATAGACAAGTAACTCCTTATAGGACAGTTCTCAGTGGAAGTGAGTTAGTATTATCTCTGTCTTTGTGAGACTCAGAAGCCAAAATATTCAGAATAGGATCTTGGGTAGTTGAGGTTAGTCCTTGAAAGAAGATTCTTTTTCCATCTACTGCAGAGGGACCCTAGGGAGAACAGACTTTGTAAAAAACACATCTACCATGCCAGGCTCAACAGCTCAATGTATTCATGAGCTTCTTGGTTTATCTGGAGCAAGTAACCAAATCACAAATATTGCTTAGTCCACCATGACCTTTTCTTTTATTTAGAGCAATTTAGTGGGGTCTCTGCAAATTCAGGGGATTGTATTAATCCTACCAGGTTTCTATCAACAGACTGTTTTTAAACTACAGAGCAGCATACAAATATAGCACATTCCATCTGCCTCCCTCTTTGCTTTGGATGAGTTTTGGAAAAATAAATCTTTTAAGGAAACCGTATGAAACAATCTGTTAGTCAATTAATATAAATAGGAACGGAAATGATATTACTGTAATATTTTTTTGAATAGTAAAAGTGTTCCATAAAAATTCTGAATTCCCTAGGTTTTTAAGTAATTTTATTTCATCTTTATTGGCAACCAAACTGCATGCATATGCAACACCTTATCCTCATGCCCTCAAGGAACAAAAGCTGTTAAAAACATTATGAAGAAAGCTTTATGACTTAAATCTGTTGTATTTCTCCTAGTGTTGCACTGGCAAAATAGTCTATAATAATAAAATTACTTAATGAGGAGTTTCATCAATTTAGAATAGCAAAAATGCCTTGGTATGTCATGTAAAGTAGAGTTTTGCATTGATAGAGAAACCAAAGCAAAAAATTCAAAGTACATATTTGATCAAGTTTGTTTGAAAACACAAAGAAATGTGAAGTCATCACAGTCTGCATCTATCTACCAACTGCTTAACAATTGCTTTCTCAAGCTGTGATTTCCTATCACCCTTGAGATGTCTCAGCTCAGTCCTTCTCTCTGATGAAGGTGTCAAGAGGCAATGTCCTGACATCACCTAAGATAGGTGAGCTCTTCTCCTTGCTTTACTCATAGCAACTGCAATTCATCCTGGGATTTTCCTGTTTCTTTTCCCATTAGTAAGGACCTTAGTCGTTGCTTCCATTTGCTCTCACAAGAAGATGGAAAGGAGGAAGGAATATGTATGCTCAGAAGGTCTCTGCCTCCATGCAAGTGAGAATTAGGGTGGTTTGGGCACTTTAACTCTGCAGTTTCTACTTTTAAAAGTTTTGAATACAAAATAGAGAACTAACTCTTCACTGACTTGTATTTAGAAGTCAAATTCTGCTGAACACACTAGAAAATACTGAGAAAAGCTCTTTTTGTGGTACTGAATTGTTTTAGTCAACATCAGAACTCTGGTTTGCAGAAGTGCTACAAAGTGAATACAAACTGTTGTAAGCTCTTCTGAGAAAACTGAGAACAACGGGTGTTTACAGGCATGTTTCAAAAATTACATAAATTATATTATTAGTATTTTTAAACAAGTAAGCAAACACTACTGTTCTTCTCTCCCCTTTCTGTGTTCTGTAACTAATCCTTAGAGTGGTTTTTAACTAAGACAGATACTTCTGATATAAATTTGTAAATAAGGAGTAAGCTTAATTTATGCAGGAATAATTTAATGTTTTGTATTTGTAATCTATTTCTTCTCTCTAAGTTAGTTTTGGAATGAAGCACACACCATAACTTTTATGTTATTGTTGTTCAGCCTTGTTGTTGGACAGTTAATTTGCCATAAAATCCACACTATATCATTGTTATTAATTAGAGTAGTTGTGAAGTTGCCTTTCAAAAGCTATTAAATGCAAATGTTTAGTCTCATAAAAATATAAATGTGCAGTGAAGTTCTTCAGCAGAATAATGCCATGAAATAATTAATACAAAATAATTAAATCTTCATTGAAGGGAATACACTTTATCAAGTGATGAACTTTACTCACAGGAAAAAAACCATAAAAAATTAAAAATACTATGTCAATTGTCAATAAATTGGCAATAAAAACAACCTTTTGGGGCTTATAAAATAAGAGGATCAAAACTATGGCTTTACAATTTTATTCATCAAGAAGCTGAATATGTTAATGTAAGTGAAGGGATCTGTACTTTAGTCTGCATTGTGAATTATCAGGGATTTTCACAGCAATAAGAAAAATGATATCACTAACTCCTTACATTAAATTTTCTCAAATGCATGTACCTTTTACAGAGACAAGGAGCACTGTAAAATAATAAAGGAATCATTCCAGCTGTGCAAGAAAAATTAAGAATTTATCTAAGGTTTATAATTTCAGAGATTTAATACAGAAATAATTCCTTTATAAGAAACTACTTTTATATACTGAAATTATTTGCCTAAGTGCTTTTCTGAAGACAGAAATCTTCTTAGACACCTAAATGCATTTCTGATTTATAGCCTTAGATTTTAAGAGGCAAGGTTTGTTGTTTGCTCCCATTTTGCACAATAGCTCATTGAATAATAGTCTGGCTTCAGGTGCTCCTATAATACCCTGAGATAAATAATAATAAGTATGTATTAAAGTAAGTGATAATGTTAATCAGAGAATGTGTGTTTGTTATTGACATACCCTTGGAACGAGAAATGCCAATGTCAGTTTGAGAAACTCATCTGAATTATGGTCTGTCATGGATCTGGTAGGAAATGAACATATTTTTTTCCAATTAGCTAGAAAGAATTCCTGTAATAAGATCTGGAGTAGTAAAGTTTTAATTTTATGTGGTTGAAAAAACTTATTGGAAAATGCGTTGCTGTTGAAGATGTCACATGTCATCTAAATAGGAATTATATTCGTTTGAGTTGCAATATATTGTAGCTAATATGAGACAAAATTAAGCATGTGCTAGATATCAGAGAACAATGCTTATACCACGAGGTTTGAGTATAATAGCAAAAGAATGAAAAAGACCTGCAAAAAACAAAGGAAAAAAAAAAGAAAAATGCATACTCATACAAGGCTCAGGAATGCAAGCTCTTTCTGAGAAAGTTGCATGCAATAGGCACAACCATTTATGGGATTAAAATACAGCTAAGGTCATTTAGCATTAGTCTTTTTCCAGGAACCCGGTACAAACTTGTGAGCTACACTGAGTACTCCTGGCACAGATGTTATCCAGAAAATATATATTGAACTATAACAGATGAATATCTCCCCTTCTTCCCTTAGCATGACCTCTTCAATTTGGTTTTCTGGTTAGAGTACAACACATTTTCCATCAATCTTATGCTAAGAGAAAGGTCACCTCTCAGCATGGCCAGGGCTCTGCAGGGGAGGTGCTTCTGTGCATGTTCTGATTCTCCAGTTGTACTCAGGGTACACTCAGGCACTTCTAGTCCAATTTTTCAAGCCAAGCTGGTTTTTTTCAAGCCCTTATAGGGAAAGGAAACAACAGGCAGTTTATATTGCTGGAAACTCCACTCCGGCAGATTTTCAGACCACACACCTACCCCTGGATACCTGCCAGTGGAAGCTAACAAATGTTTTGACTGAAGGCAGGCAGGAGACTTGTAGAGATAAGAAACTCTTGAGAAGTTGTTTAGGAAAATTTTGACCTCCATAACTTTAAAGGGGAGGAAACAGTTTTTCTGAACTCTCTTTCCCTTTATGAATAGTGTGTGATTTTCAGCTCATAGAAAATACTTCAGATCATCATTTAGAGGTTCACAACCAACATATTCCATCCCACTCATCTCACTAAGCAAAATCAAACTACTGGATTAAATGTGATTTCCAGTTGGCTTCTCTGGTCACTGTAATTATGAAATTTACTAAAACCTGGAACAGTTTGAATTATATTTGAATTGTTGTATTGGACACAAACATTTAACTAATCTCTGATAGATGCTGGTATGTTTTTTCAACAGTGTACAATAACAACACAGTAGACAAAACAGTGTGATTCCTTTCTTGCACAAAATAAAAATTCATTATATCTTGGTCAAAATTTAATAATGGTCATAATAAAAAAAATATTGGGAGTCTATAACCTTTCTCCTATTACTTGCATTTCTTTCTGTCAGGCTATATAAAAATATGAAGCATTTCTTCATGAAGCATGTGCTTCTTTACAAAATACTTTAGTATCAGCACTGCTTCTTCCACATTCTCAAAGAAGAAGAAATTTCACTGACATAATAATTATCTACTTCTAAGGCATAGTTAGGAACGCAATCCTGAATGAGGATTGGTGTATAAATTACTAGTCTCTCATAGTTGCTTACACAGATTCTTTATACAAAGAAATTTTCATTTTGATTGCGATGCCTTATTCATGTCATTAAAAGTAAGAATCATTCTTCTTGTATTTTTCTATTTTAAACAGCTGACAATGCATTTTGGAATGAAGTAGTTGCAGTTCAATGACATGATGCATAAAAAAACAGTACAGTGAATTTATGAAGTATTCTTACTGCACAACAAAAATTATGCCATTTTATAGACTCATAGTTTTATAATAGATATAGTTTTCCCCATAAATAAATAGAAATTTCTCATATAGAGGTATTCATGGCCATTCACACCTAAAATGAAAGAAAATATATATTCAGGGATAGTTGCTAAAGTTACAATTAGAAATAGGGGTAGATGGTTTTTTCCTAGTAGATAGAAAATAGATTGGTTTTTACTGAAATGAGATATTATATTAGAAAAAGTTGGATATGATAAAAAGAAATACATAATTTGAAATAAACTAAAAAATTCCATAGAAGTATTTAATTAATTTTGTGTTTGTGTTATAAAACGTTTTTTGAAACCTTTATTCTTTTAAATAATAGGTCAATTAAAATATTGATGTTGGAATACATTTATTTCTAAGAACTGGTGAAGAAAACCCCAGATATTTTTGAAAATTCCACCCAAAATTTTTGACCTACATGTTTGGATAAATTTAACTTAATTTAAAGAATAGTTCTAGGCTCTTCTTATTTTGGAGCAAATCTGCTGTTCATCAAAAAGCAATCACCTAACTTCATTAAGAAAAAGTATTGCTGATAAGTATTCATAATTCCTCATGAAGAAAATGAGTATTCATTTAAAGCACTTGAAAAAAGTCTAGCTTACAAAACACAAATCATGGCTGGTAAAGTAATTTTAGCTGAAAAACTACTTATTTTAATCTATTCTTCAGTATGCATCTGCTCTGACCAATAAAACAGGCTCAAAAGAGAATGATACTAAATGGAAGTGTGAAACAAGTAAAACTCCAACTCCAATTGTCTGCTCATCCTGGTTACAAACAATTGAATTCAAAATGCACTTAAAGCCATGAAAAATCCACAGGCATGCCTATCCATTTGACATGTAACAATTGGAACATTATCTTTTAGCACAGTATGAGGAGTGTTTGGAACCAGAAAATAGAAACAGGTTTTCACCAATCTGCCCCACTCAACAGTTTAGAGCTGAAGTCCTAAAGGTGCCATTTTTCCACAGCAGTGTGGAAGCAAACCTAACAGCAGAGCAGCTACCTGACTAACTAGCTAACCAATGACCCAGCTTGACTATTATTAGTCTCAGAGTAGAGCTGAGATGTCTTTCAGCCATTATAAAAACCCAGAAGATTTATAAGATCAGGAAATTGTAATGTTTCTTATAGGTTAAAATAATCAACCCCCCAAAGTAAAACACTCTTAAAAAATACAGACTCCCAGTGTGTAATCATGTGCTTCACCCCCTCTCTTTCCAGTTTCAGGTGAAGTCAGATATTTTTTGTCAACTACTTTTCCTAAGGTAACAGGGTTACCTTTTCAAGGTAAAAGGGTAGAGGTTTTTTTGCTTTATATTTTATTTTTCTTTTTACTGGCAGGAATGGCAAAGGGCATTGTCAAATATAACTGCTAGCAGCAGCTGTTCTGGTTTTGACCGTCATGTTTCAGACCAAAAGGCAAATAATAAAATGTTTGGAAGTCTGTATTAATAATGAATTTTATCAGAAACAGTTTAGTTGTGAAGCTCTATTTTAACTTTAGCAGGGCCTGTCAAAACAGGAAGTCTAATATGAGGCTGTAACCTGTAGCAGAGTGCTCTCACAGAACAGAGAGGTGCCTTATTCAGTTTGCACAGCACCTTGGTTGAAGCATCTGGAATTCTAGAGTGACTTCCCTTCTGTATTATTCCTCAAATTTAACAATTAACTGGATTCTTTCAGACCAGCATGGGCTGATCTAACAAGAGAATAATCTGTTTCCTCCATAGAGGAGGACTTTATGAAGATCTTTTGCTTAATAAATTCAGACTTACTAGAGGAAAGGTTGAAATACTTTTATTTTTCACTCAGGAACAAACAGAAAACTGATTCCCCATCCACCCTAGATCGTAGAGAGGGAGCTGCTGCACATACCAAAGCCTATCTTCAACTTTTAATACTTGTTCTTTCTGCAGTCATTTCTGAGAAGCCCCCCGGTGCCCCTCCGTCCGTGGTTTCTCTTAGAGTTACTGACCAACAGTGTAGCTGGCTGAAGTGTTATGTGCCAGTGAGCCCTGTGAGCAGCTCCAAGCTGTGTTAGTTTGCTCTACAGTCTCCCTTGGAACTGCTTGCCTGCTGTGGTAGCTCCTCATACAGACAATAGTAGGAAATCATGTCAACCAAATAATTTCCCTGTATTAAAAACTTCAGGATAGGGGTAATGTAATTTTTACATGTAATTTGCTTTGAAAATCTACCACTCAGAAAATAAAGGAGCAAGACTAATTAATGTGTCAGGCCATAGGCAGTCCTAGGCTGCTGAAATAACTGCTAGTTGATGTTATTTCCCCTGTGGTTCCCTGCTCCCTTTCTGCTGCCAGAGCGTGCTGTCTCCAAAGCTGAGTGGCTGGGATGCAGCACATAAGTGCTCCTCAGTGTACTCCTTGGCAGCTCACCCAAGGTACTGCCCCCACAGTGTGAATTAGCCTGCCAGACCCTGCACAGAACTCGCTGATGCTGGCATAATTCTGGCAGTCCTTTCACTGCCAGTCCCTGAGTAACACCTCAGGACAGGGACGTCATCCATAACTGCAGAGCCTTTTGGCAAGCACATGGCCTCACCTGTGTCAGATGGCCACCACCCTGGGCACACCCTGCTTATATCCTCCAGCACCTTCACCAGGTGAATTCCTCTAAAAAGCACTTCACCATTTGTATTTAACCCAGATTTAGCAATCCTACTGAGCAAACAAACAAAGGTAATCCTCCTTTGGTAATACTGAGGATTACCTTTGCCTTTCTTATCAAACTTGAGATTCTGTATCTATCCAACGCCTGCTGAGAAACTGTGAGCATGCTGTCCATTTCCCTCTTGAGTTCAAACGCTAACTGCTGATGAGCAAATTCCGCTCATCTCCCAAATGAAAGGAAATTGCCTGCATGGGAGAGAGACAGTGTATGTTTCATAAAAAGTCACTTGGCTCAGTATATTTCTCTAGGTCTTTTTTGAAGAAATTGTCTTCTTTGGTAGAATTTTACAGGACGAAACATGGTATAACCTTACCAAGGAAAAATTCCTAGGTTTTAACTTTGGGACACACTATGGAGTGTTACCACTTTTACATTCAAACTATCAATTCTGATAGAATAAAAATTTCCATTAACATGAAAGGGTAGATAAGGATGTTTTTCTGGTAAAATGAACATAAAACAACATAAAAGGATACGCCAACCAAAGTGTCTTAAACCTATCAAGAGAGTAATATTTTATTATTTTTTTCACTGGTTTTTTTATGAGCTTTGCCTCAAAAGACCAAACATGAATTCTATTAATGAGATCAAATGTTCTATGTTAATTATTCTGCCATTTGCTAGTAAAAAAGAATGCTAATATGAATGTATTTCTGAAATCTAAAAATGTAAATTTAAATTAATGTATAATGAATATCACAAAGTGCTGCAGCTAATAAAAGATCAAGCTTGCTAGAAAGCCAGTAGGAGGCTCCAAGGCAATCTGCTAAATTAGAAAACTATTTAGTTTACAGTTAAAAGAAAGTAGTAGGCAAACAGTCTAAATTGCAAACAGTGACAACTTCTCGAAGAGGTTAAATTAGTAAACTGATCTCCCTGACTCCATCTCACTTGTCAGTTTTCACTGTTTTTCACAGTTACCTTCATTTTGAAGTTCAGTATCAGAATGGAATCAAACTTCAATACATATTACTGAGCAAAAGGTCTGAGAATGTCAGATAGGCAGCCACCATATTCTGACTTTTCCACTGGCTTTGTATGCTCCTGACAAAGATTTATATGACAATTCAAAATCAATGGCAGAACTGCTCCTGACTTTGGGTAGTCTGGGAGTTCACCCATGCCAGTCAAGCTAAGCCCAAAAAATGTAAAAGCAGAGATATAGTTAGAGACTGAGACATCTGATTTTCAGAAAATGCTCAGAATTCAGCTTCTGACAGGCAGGCCCCAGTGCTGTGCTTCAAGTCAACCACTAGAATCATCAATCAATGACTGAAAAAGTTATACTTATTTGCTGATATTATGACATGCTACAGGAACCAAAACTTTAGCTAGGAAACAGAAGGATAATGTGGGGGAAATTGAGATTTTGCTGCAAGGAAGTTTATAAGCACTGTAGACAGAATCAGAAAGGAAATGTAAGATCACACAACCTAATTTTGGCATGATAGTATTGCATCCAAGAAGACTGTATGCCCCAATGTCCAACACTTACAGTGTGTATAGGGAGAATGATGCACCCCAACCTGGCACAAACCAGGCAGCCAACCAAGGCCTGAGACAGCCTTTAGAAAAATGCAGGAGGGGAAACCCTGGATCTTGAAGATTTTCAGTCTCCTTTGGCAGGTAAGTAGCTCTGTCCAGGCAGGACTGATGGCCCAGAAGCTTGTCCTGAATGTAGGTGCAGATTTCGTAGTTTGGATTTTTATATTTTTTTGCGTAATCATTCACAGTGGACAAGAAGTAGAAATGCACTGTCATATATAAAGAAAATAAAATTATGTGATTCAGTCTTCCTGTTGAAGCAGCTAAGAACTTGCATATTTACGTAGGAGGCTAAAGGAAGCAATTCAGCTGGGTTTTCACCTGACAACTGGGATTTCTGCTCGGGACCCAAGGGTTGTTCAGGTGCTTTGTGCTAGTCACATTCCTCCCCCAGGTGAATGAATGAATCTCTAGCACCAACTGAAAAGAATGAAAGAATGGCCTTACAGTGTTGTGTTCCATCATTGCTTTCACATCCTTTCCCAGGAGATGGGAGAGTGGCGCCACAGCCAAAAGGTGAGAACCAATAAATGCTTCATCTCTTACAAATCTGTGAGTGTGTTAACCATTTGTGACTGCAGCTGAGGAATGAAAGAACACAACTCGGTCATGTTTTAAAAGAAAGTGATTATGAAAACTGTGCTTGCTCCTCTCTTCTTCCAAGTAACAAGTGACAGAAGAAGTAGAAATGGCCTCAATTTCTGCCAGGGAAGGTTTAGATTAGATATTGGAAAAATTTCTTCACTGAAAGAGTGGTCAAGCATTGATACAGGCTGCCCAGGGAAGTGGTGGAGTCATTGTCCCTGGAAATGTGGATGTCATGCTTAGGGATATGGTTTACTGGTGGACTTGACAGTGTTAGGTTAATGGTTGAACTTACAGATCTCAGGGGTCTTTTCTAACCTTAATGATTTTATGATTCTATGAAATGGGACTTCCCTATTCCTGGAAAGCACTCCTGAAAAAAGGTAGCAGGACATTTGGCTTCTCAGCCAACAGAGCCGAGAGAAGGACACCAAGCTGTTCAGTCCTGCCAGGATCAAGGTGCTGGTGTGGTGGGGAGTGGCAGAGGCAGCTCTGTAGCTCTGGTCTGAGCTCTGCAGGTCTTGAGTCAGGAAGCTGGTTCAAAGGGTGGATGGTTTTCAGGGCTTAGGCAGTGGTAGCTTTCAGAATCACCGATGTGTGTGCACTTAAAGTTTGCTTGAAATCTCCTTTGCGTGTTTAATTCTTTCATTATATGTAGCCTGAAATTTCATATCCACTAAAATTCATGAGGACCAAAGTCTAATTATTGCATTGTTGCTAATTCTGAATTTAAAATGCTCTCTCTGGCAGTTAAGAACAGATAATTAGGCCAATCCACTCATGCATAAACTAAAGAATAGCAGGACTGTTTTGGGGACTGGTCAGGTGCATTAGGAAGTGTAAGAGGCATCTCTTAATGCTCCACTTTGATTTGAAGGATAAGATTTTTAACAGACCAGGGAAAACACCATGAATTTTGACTTTCAAAAAAATGCTTGAGAAGGAAAACGAAGGCGTGAATAGGCTGGGTGCTGACCATGGTAACTGCTGTTTGCAGAGCTGCCCCTTGGTAAAGCTGAAGCAATTCAGCTGTTCATGAAATAGGGAACCCTATTTAAGTGTTTCATACTTTCAGCTTTGCTACAGGGTATGACTATGCACAGACAACCTTTTCCATAGAAGGACAGAATACAGATTTATATATGACATTTTTTTAAAGTTATATTTTTCCCTAATTTGGATCTCAGATTATTCCATTCAAGATTTATGCTCCAGCTGTAAGGGGAAAGTGGTCAATAGACAGAAACAAGACAGTTTGGAGAATGTGGGCCCTAGATTGCCTGCACTGATTTTGCAGGTACTGGAAATAAACAAGTAATGCAAAGTGGGATGAGGGGAAAAGGGGAAGAGGGCAATCTAGTGCTTCCAGAAGTTACTGACTAAGTCACAAAACAAAGCCCTACACCAGATAAGTCAAAGTGTGGAAGGAGAAACTCTACAGGCTCTGTTTCAAAGTTACATCTGTACATCTTGTGTACATCACCGAGGGAACTGTTATCCTGCACGCTTGCCAAAGCAGCCCTCCAACTGCTTGTGATTTCAAACATAGCTTGGACTGGATTCCCTGAGGCTGCTGGGGCCCACTGCGGCACCGAGGGGAGCAGGTGCTGCGTGTGAGTGTTGTTCCAAGCATATCTCTTACCTTTACTGCTGAGGGGACACTTATGGTCACCAAGGACTTCACAGCAGGCAGGGAGAGTTACTGAACTGTTACTATTTATAGCACTTTCCAAAGTGTGAAATGAAACATTTCTCCAGTTGCTGTGAACCCAGTACCCTTTAAGCCAGAGCCACCTGACATTTGGAGGAGCTGGATCCTGCGAATACAGATTTAGCAGGGTAGCATCCCTGCAGATGCTACCCTGCGAAATGACTTGAATTAGAACCATGCTGGGAAGGAACGACAAGGATGAAGTTTACAGCCCCAGGAATGATTTTCCCAGTGATCTGAATCTCACTTAGAGAAGCTGATGGCATAACCCATATCTGCTGCACCAGTCTCTCCTAGAAAAGAAAACAGAATACTAATCCTAGGAAGAGTCATTGCATGTGGGTTAGTTTTCTGTTCATACAGATAATGCAGAGAAAAAGTTTCTTCATACACAGCTGATGTGTACTGTGCAGAACTTTAACATAGAGAAATCACATCATTTCATTAAGAGAGCTCTTAGAATTTAATTGGAAATATCAAAAACAAGTAGAAAATATTTCAATTTTTGCATGTTTTGATTTAACAAAACAGAAAAAGTAAAACATCTTTTCGTTTAGGATAGGTTTATTCATTGTGCACCCACTGCATGTACAATTTAAGGCCATCAGAAGCAGATAACTGAAAGAGATTTCAGCAATAAGGGCAATATTATTACATTAATTATTTTTATTAATATATAAGAATAACTTCTTTAACATATTCTATAAAGGATTATAAATATATTTATAACTTACAGAACTACATAATGGTGGCCCAGAGGATTTACACCATCTCTTACCTTTAAGAGATCTTTTTAACATAACAAGCATTTAACAAAACTGTTCAATGAAGCTTATTGACATTTACTTTTCCCTTTGCCATACATTTATTAAGTTCGAATATCACATTCACATTAACATCAAACACATAAAATATGGAAAAGCTGGAGAGAGCAGAAGACATATTTTAGTGCTTTGATGTTGATGCCAAAGTTCTATCTAAGATATTTATACGTAGCCTAAAAAAGGATAATAAATTTTATTGAAAGCTCACTGTACTACTAGAATTTTTAAAGTCCACAGGGTAGACTGAAAGTACTAAAAGGGAAAATTTGAGTTATTGCTGAACAATCAATCTTCAAAAGCAAAGCATGTTATTCGGAAAACACATTTAAGGTATCTGTAATTTAAATTTGATTTCTGAAAAGTGAAATGATACATGCACAACAGTTTCAGATTAGACATAAGAATGGGTTCAATTTTCCAGTTTTCTTACACAGGAATCAATTGCCTCAGAGGCAAAAGAGGGAAAAAAGACTACTCTGCACAAAGTACTTACATGAAGTACAGTATGATGTAGTAATGTAAAATATGGTCAAAGGCTGACAAAAACAAAGACAATTCCCTTGACTGAAGTGTTTGCCAGTTTCCACCTACTGCTACCTAGTCAAAATTAAATCCATCCATAGATTTGTAGCAAGAATATGAGAAACCGAGAAAGAGAGAACATGTACTTGTGTAGATTAAATTTCTCTCTGCTGTATTTCTTTACCCACAGTTGTGCAAGGCTGAATGATATTAAGCATGAGCAAACTGGATCAGATTGAAAGAAATGTGAGCTGTCTGTCTCAAAGAAAGATTCAACAGAAGTTTTTTTAAGAATAAAATTGTTTTGGCTGCTTTTGGCATTAGATAGTTACCATTTATTGTTAAAAATAATGAAAGACGTGAATTGGAGGTTAACACTTGAGCAAAAATTTCCATTGCCAAGCTATATACATATACTTTACTGTGAAGTCAGGTTTCGTTTGTTCTTGGCATTCAATTCAGGGGAAAGCAGAGATGGGAAATTCAGACAGCAATTTCCAAATACTAAAAAAATAATATGCAAACCTGCTTTGGATTAAAGGTCTTGGGCTTAAGACTGGTCCAAAAAAGCCACATTGGAGGGTCTCCAAAGTACTTTTACTGCAAGAGCCCTGGAATGCAGAGCCTGAGCTAGGCAATGCCAGCATGCATTCGATTAGCTATTTCCTTCTCACCACTTCTGCTCTTGGTGTGCAGTCCTCAGGGACTTCGGAGAAGGAGAACCCTTAAACGCTTTGTTAGATTGGCTGTGGAGATCACTTAGTGTCAGGCACCATTAGTCTGGTCCAATACCCTATAATATTTGTACCTGAAGAATTCTGACTTTGTGGAGATGTGTAGTCTCTCACTAGCAGATCAAGAATTTCCTGTTATCACTGTGAGAGAAGAACTAATTATGAAACACAAGTTACTGCAGAATTGTAGTTGGCATCAATTTATCTGGTTAGGCTCTAGAAAGAAAAACATACTTTAAGGTGCTTCTCTAATATTCTGTATAAATATTTCTAAAGGTTATGAGCAGATATTAAAATCTTCTCTGTTTATGTCTCCATTATATCAGATTTTATATCCTACCTTCCAGGTCATATTTTTATCGAATAGAATCCGATTTATTTTGCTTCAAACATTACTGAGCTCCCTATTAAATTTGTTCTTGCTATCTATTTAAAAGTTGGATGAGCCCTGTTGTTTAGGAACAAAGTTAATATTCTTAACTATGATGAGAAAGCATTATCAGAACCCTTAGTAGCCTTGAGAATGGAATAGCTCAGTAGACAATGTTTGTGAAATCTTTATTTAAGCTCGGATTAACCATATTTTCTGATCAACCCCCATTTGTTGTAACACTACCCAGGTGAAAATGGATCAAAAACATTACCTTGATCACATTTTGAGATAAACCTTTGGCTATTAGATCATGCTTTATCTTTCTGTCAACAGCTTTAGAAACAGTTGTTGGCAATACATATAATCTCTTTTAAATGGTAGCTCCTTAGGGCTGATGTGATCACCAAGACAAAAGATTTTATAATTTACAGATTTAGTTGTCAGATGAAATTAGCAGCACTCTTATATCATTGATAGTCATACACACCTAATTTCAAATTCTGCCACATGATACTGTATTAAAAGTCTGCTTCTGGCAAGTATAATTAGCATATTAATATATTTTTTTAAAGGAAAAGGGATTCTTTTTCACATTGTCCAGAGCTACTGGATTTGTTTTGGAGAGACAACCTACACAATCAGCACAATTCAGATGGTTTGGGTTTACTTGCAAAGTCCATCTACACTTTAGATACCTCCTAATTTGCCTACTGTCTCTGTCCTTACTGTCCAATCTCACAGGTGTAATAATCAAGA
The DNA here is from genome assembly GCA_013397935.1 of Dasyornis broadbenti. Taxonomy (NCBI): domain Eukaryota; kingdom Metazoa; phylum Chordata; class Aves; order Passeriformes; family Dasyornithidae; genus Dasyornis; species Dasyornis broadbenti. The sequence goes on along the minus strand of VZRN01004072.1, from coordinate 781,624 downwards.
TGAAACCCTCTTGAAAATGTTTTGAGGCAACAGAAAGGACAAGTGTGCCTCTGCTAGATAACACATCTAGGCATTCCCTGTTGATACAACAGATTAAAATAATTGACCTAAACTTTGAGGAGGAAATGACAGAGCATGGATAGTTGACTGGGTTTATTATTGGGTCCTTTTCATTGCAAGTGGATTAACAACACTGTTAATGGTTACTTCCCAGTCACATAATCTGCAACATTTGAACTGCAGCTGAATCAATGAGGTATTCCCGTGACCATGAATTCTCTCACACATTATCTTCTTCAGGTCTAAGACTTTATTTTTCCATATAATTATAGTGTGTTTGTTCTTAGAAAACTCATAAATGAACCATATGTATCTAAATGCATTAACATAGAAAGGTAAGTCAACGTTCACGTATGTGCATGTACATGTGTGCATGCCCACACCCACACACATGGGCACCAGGCAGAAATGCTACTGTCTTTTAGGTGTTTTGCAGCTGAATAAATAGTTATTTAACCATGAAGATGTAGAATGTGAGGTTTATTTCCCCATAATTATTTGTACTTTTTCTCCAGTTTTTTTATCAGTTTAATGAATTACTGTTTTGTTCATCTTTTGCCAGCCAGAAGGAGGCAAAACCTAAAGTGAACAGAATTCTGCCTCTTCATAGTCAAAATGGTTTTGGTGTTTCCATCATTCCAAACATTAAAAACTGGATTAGGTAATATCCTGCAACCTGCTCTAGCTGGTTGACCCTGCTTTGAACAGGGAAGGCTAAACTAGATAATGTCAAGAAGTCCCCTGTAAATTCAGCTGTTCTGTGATTCTGTGAAGCTTTCAGCTTCTTGTTTCCAATATAGCTACTATTTGCATGAGCTATTTTTGATTATGCAGGAAAGGAGATAGTCAATTGGAAAGTTGCATGTGGAGTAGTCATAACCTATTTCCAGAGAAGTGAAGAACAAAACAGAGGAACTCTTATAATAACTTGCAATAAACTGAAGACTTCATAGACTTAAAGAAGTAGTTCGATGGAGTGAGTAATCCAGTTCCTGCATTCTAACCAACACTTCTACTGGAAGTTACACTGTTGAAATATCAAGTCTCCTTATTATAAAAATAACATGGAAGTGGACAGAGGCATTGTCCTATCCAAACACTTTCTGTGGAAGACATAATATGAAGGTACACACATACTAGAGTGAATTCCAGTAATGAGATTCAGATGCTGGCTTAGTGTAGAAGTCAAGAAAATCTGTGGAATCAGGTTTAAAACGAAATAACTCCCAGCCAACCAAATACCACCCACCCATCCCCCTCCACCTTTCTAGAAAATGTAAAGGAACAAACAATTTTGACAGAGAGGGAACTCTTTTCAAAGAAAATGTTAGAAATTTCTTGAAATACATAGAAACTTTTTGCTCTTTCAGTCCAAATATTAGGTCCAGAGCTGCCAAGTTTATTTGTTTTCTGCCAGTCAGAGATGGATTTATTGTTATGAAATTACTTTTACATTGTTAGAAGGGAGGAAACAGCTGGTACTTTTCTAGTTCTCTCCAGAGAAAATATCACTATAAAAATGATGCTACTGATAGGCACATGTGAGGGAGTGGGAGTGCTGTGTGGAACAGAATGTTACAGTAGTGTTTTTTTGTCTTTAAAGCTTCAGCAGATTTATTCAGCTTCCAGTCAGAGAGCCTGCCAGAGGTTTTTTGTCACTGTAGAGTCTGCAAATTAATTTAAAGTTGTTGCTGTGTTTTGTAGTTTTGCTAAATTAGGTGGCGCTTGGAAGCCCACTGAAATGATGATGGATAACCTTAGAACTGATAAAATGAATGTCAGTATGAGCATGTAGGCAGGTAGGTAACTGCTGTAGACTAATTAAGCATTCTCCTCTGTATTCTTAACAGGACACTACTCCTTACAATAATTTATCTAAGTGTACACTTAAAAGTTTTAAGTCTATATAGAGAGTAGTACAGCAATTAGAGCTTCAAGGATATTTCGTATTCTTCCAAAGGAGAATGATAGGGCTGTGAAAAACATTTTACAGGTGAATCTAAGAGTTTGAGTGAATCATGTGACTCCTTTCAGCATGGAGGTAATTTCCTGAGGCAACCTGAATCATAGGAAGCTTAATATTATTGGTTCTTAACACCTTGTAGCTTTGATTATAGATATGGTGATTATCAAAATGTAAGACCCAGTTACCTAAGAGTGCCAGCATGCAAAATTAATGAGGGTTTCTTGTATACTCCAACCTAAATATGCCAATGAGTAGGTAGATCAAAAGACTATAGCCTTCATCATGCTTCTACTAGTTTAGGTAGATGAAAGCTAGACTGTAAGACAGGCAAGGAAGACAGTTGTCTGCAGGAAACTGATGATTAAGAGAAACAGCAGAAGGAAAGAAGACTAAGATATGACAGCAAGAATTGTAATTCTGGATTTTTCAGGGTGCCTATGTCCAACCACTTTAGCCTTTACCAAGGAGATACAGCCAGCTCAGTTTTATGATTCCTATTACTCTATTTTTCTTTTGGGATATGTGAGTATATTGCAGTAAGATGAAGAGAGAATGTGGATAAAGTCAGGATGTCTACATAGGAACTGACTGTCAGATTGAGTAATTTTTGCTGGGAATGCTGAAAAAGGTAATGACATTCTGCTACCTATGCCTACTGCCTTGCTGTTTTTCTTTTGTTTCTTTAGTAGCTTAATTTCCTCCACCAGGTCCAAATGACGAGCTAAATCATTTGATGCTGTGTACTATGATAAGGTATTTATCACCTACAGTAAGCTGTTATTGCTATATAATATCACAGAAACGGTATGAATAATTTTCCTTTTTTCAGCAATTAAGACCTAATGAGGAGACTCTTAAACATTCAGAGTAATTACCCCTCTTTTTTCAGGAGAGATTTAAATGCCCTATTTGCGATTGGTTACTGAAATTTATTTAAAACATATTGTCCCTTTACTTTGCAGTCAGTCACTACTGACTGAACTTATATTAAGAATAAAGAAGTGCACCAATGGAACTTAAAGTGAATCTCAGCTTGACAGCTCCTGCCCATACTTAAGGCTGGCATATGATGACTAAATGCTCCCTTCATGAAGACCAGAAAAAACAGAAGAAAACCAGATAATGATGTCTCTAAGAATTTTATTCTTAAAAGATGATGTTACTTGGCTTTGTTTAAAAGAAGGCATTAATATTTTACATCAAAACAGGCCCAAGACGTGGTCAGTGGGCTGATTTTAAAGGGTCAATTTACAAAGCTCATAATGAGAGTTTTCACACACCATACCTAATTATTTTTCTGAATGGTAGTTTTATTGTATGGTGTCTATGTTTCTGCACTCACAGAAAGAACTAAAATAAAAACTGGAATAATTCAGAGGTCAATTCTGTTCAACTATGTAAGGGATTCTACAACAATAAGTAGTAAAAAAGTACTGATTAACAGTACTGAAAATATATATTTTTTTTTTTTTTTGCTTGGAGAACAGTTAGAAATTGAGGTCGTTTATCTGTTTTATTGCTGTAACTGAATGAAAAAGAAACACAACACACATAACTTCTTTTTAACAGGTTAGAAGTCCTGCCACAGAGCAAGAGAAATCCACATAAAAAGCTTGTTCAAAAGGATACCAAATTTTGAAAGACAAAAGCAGAAAATGTTAATATTATTTTTATTTAAATCTTCAATTAATTTTAAAAATACTGATGAACTTCTCAGCATAAGAACGTAAATGTGTGAGTAACACAATTTGTGATAAAAATTAATGAATTATTATTTCAAAAGTAATAAGGGCAACATAAGAAGACACTTGAGAATTCTTTCTGTGACCATTGCAATAAGAAATCCATCTTTTTGTTGTGAGAACTTAGGGTATTGCTAATTCTGTCTTTATACTGTTCACATCTACAGATGCACCTCTTCATCATATTTCATCAGTACTGAATTTTTTTTTGCTGTTTCTTGCATGAGGGTAGCAAAGGCTGAAAATGACTGAGGTATTACCTGTGCTGTATATAGGTTTTAGATGAGTGCCCACTATTTTACTTTGCAACATCTGCCTAGTTCCCATTCTTTTCTCGTTTGGAATTAATAGAAGACAAAGGTGATGTGATGAAAACATTTTTCAGTGCTTAAACAGCATCTTCATTAACATTGAGGAGTTTCAGCAATGGCTGGCAAATAAATATTTTAAAACATGTAAATGGCATCTTTTTATGTGAAGTCAGAAGATTACCTATTCAGAAAGAAAAATCAGTCTTTTCAGTACAGTCAACATGAGCTTTGTTAGTTCAAAGTCATTATGCTTGGTTTAAAAGACATGAAGCTGCACTGAGTTCTTAGACGCACTTATCAAATGTCTCTTTTTTGGTGTTTGAAAATGTAAATAGGAAATGGCCCACCTGATTCAGTTAAAAAAATTGGCCTGACAAGTTATGTTTCATTTCTAGCTCCTTTGGTTCAGTGGACAGGAATCCAGTAGTGAATGGTGCTGAGCACTTCTCTTCCACTGAAATGGAACATGAAGAGTCCCTATTGCTGAATTAATTTCCTTATGTGTTTAGAGTTTTACTGCAGCGTTTCCTAGAGCAGCTTCATTTCTCGGCAGAGTTAAACATCTTCCATAGTGTAATTATAAATTGTGTTCCATTTAGGATCTTACTACTTTTGTTACTATGAAATATTGTAAATGCATGCTTGGTAAGTCTTTTGCCTAGTGTCAAAAATCAGAGTCAGAACATCAGGTAAAATTAACACCACAGCACTGCCAACACCGCAGGTGCAGCCCATCCCAGGCCATTCAGCTTAGAAGAGACCCCAGCTGCCCTCTAGGCCTTCTGCTTGCTCTTACCCTGCGGACTCCACTGTGGCGTAAGAGCAGGATACTGTTCCACTGCTTGACTGTCCTCATGGACTTGACTGTTGCCAGTGATATCGAGCCTAAGCCTCTCTTGACTCCACTTGTCTGCTGTCCCCCCTTCTCCCACCATACATCACCGAGAAGGGTTTGGTTCTGCCTATTTTGGTAACCTCCTGACACATATCGGCGAGGTTATATCACACAGCTGCTGTTCAGTCTTTTATTCGTGAGGCTGAAAGAATTCTTTGCACTCAGAAGTTTCTCTTCACAGGGCAAATACTCCTGTCCTTTGATCATCTTGGTGGCTGATCTGCTGAACTTGCACGAGTTTATCAGTGTCTTTCTCCAAACTGGATGCAATACTCAAAACTACTACAGTACTGTCGTTGCTGAGTACAGAGAAAAGGTCACTTCCCTCCATCTCCTGGCTGTGCTGTTCATAAAACAATCTAGGATAACGCTGGCTTTCTTAGCAGCCATGGCACCCTGCTGCCTCCTCTTTAGCTTGTCCTCTGCTGAAACCCCACATCCCTGTCTGCAGAGCTGCTCCCCAGCCAGGCAGTCCCCAGACCAAGCCTCAGACAGGGGTACTTCTTTCCCAGCTCCTGGATTGATAACTAAGGAATTCTGCTAGCTAGTAAAATAAACAACCCCCAAAAGATTTTTTCTATAATTGTCTTAAAATGGAAGTAGCTTTAGCACAAGTGTTTTAAGGAGTGCTATTAAATGTAATGAGATAGATGCTCAAGATTTTTGTATTTCTTATGCTGAAGTGTCCATGCAGGAGTGTCTGAATCTTGCAAGGTATCCTGTTGGTGGGCTAGATGAACCCAAAGGCAGGCAATGCGCAGTCGAGGAATATGCCACGTTTTCTTAAAAGCTAACATGATCATTGTATTACCTACAGATAAGAAAAATATAAAAGAAAGAAGACCATCTGTTTTTGTTCTATAATTTATAACTGAAGGAGTGAATATAACGTCATCAACCCCAAAACATTCATCTTTTTTTCCCTTTGTTTCCATTTAAAATAACCTAAGTATCTGCCTCCTTGCCAAACATTTGTATTACTTTCACAGCTCAATATGTTCTCAGTACCACTTTCCTCTAGAAAAAATTAATCATCACCAGCTGTTCTATACATTATTTCTCTTGAGCATATTGTGTAAAAGTACAAACTACCTCTAAACTAGTATTCAGAGCATCTTTCATAAGTACATTTCCACTTAAAGGAGAGTATAATTAATAATTTTAAAACATGACTCACCAAGGCAAGTTTAGGAATTCCTAATTAAATAATCTCCATTTGTCATGAACTAACAGGTTCATTTCAATGTCAGTTAAAGGTTCTGGGGATCTAAAGTTCAAGATGTTGTAGATGACAATATTACCTGCCTTCTAATGTTCAGGCCCCTCTAACTAGGAACACGAAATGCTTTGTTTCACGTTCATTACCTCAAATCATCTTGCTCAGATCATTTTGCTAAAGGACTGCTATCATCAGATCATCAAATTTTGTTACATACTGCTGCAGAGTGCTTGTCTAAATTAAACATTTATAAATAGAATTTGATTTATTTTCCTCTGGGATATGCATGCACAGGTGTAACTCATTTTTCTGTCTACTTCTGTCAACTTACTCTTCCTGTAGTCCACCACAAATTGGCCTTTGTAGTAAGAAAACTTACTGATTCTTGGAATGTGAAAGTGAAGATACAAAGTGCAAATGTAGGTAGGAATTAGTGCGTATATGTGAGGCAGGACCAAGGAAAAGTATCCTGTGCATGCTTGTGTGCTTATGTGTGCCTGGTTTGTGGTGCTGTGGCAATATTACAGACCCAGAGCTGCCCTGTCAAAGGGAAGGGGAAGCCCTGTGAGATCTCAAGCCCAATGGATTCTGCCACTCCTTAACACTTGCCACTGATTTATAGACCAGGCAGAGCAGGACACATTTTCATAGCTTATCCACAAAAACATAAGGCCAGAAAAAATGGAATTCCTCAGGGCACATCCATAGTGTTCTTATATAATGGGAACAGGAATTCTGTAGCTGTGAAAGGAAGAAAATGGGATAAAACATGTAGAATAAGAAAAAAAAGAGAGAAAACAAGGCTTCCTCCCTGGGAAAAAGAGTAAAACTCCTCACTTGTGACCAGTCTTATGGGTTGGCAACTCTCTTCTATGGGAGCTGGGAAAGATGCAGTATTCCTTTGCATGCCCTAACTTTTTTGCCAAATTTTACAAAGGGGAAATGTGTTATTCAGACAAGGACAGTCATACCTATCAATCATTTCACAGGCAATATTCTGCAGTCATGCTTCGCCTTTTCTCCTCTTGCACCCAGTGTTTTTAGCTGAGTAGGAAGAAAAGTGGCAGATTTTGCAGGGTTTGTGAAGCTGTTTTCCAGTTTTTTTACTTTGATGATTCACTAAAAATGGGGACTTTGATTTTTTGAGAATTTTACCTTGCTAAGAGGTATGATCTCAGGGCACAAATTCACTCTCTTATGCCTGTATGTATTTCCATTCCTAAACTAACAGATAAGATCTAATGAATAGGAATTTATTGTTTGTTGTCTCAAGGAATTAGAGGAATTGGCATTGAAATATTGTGCCTCTTATATTAGATACTGCCTAGTCTTCATTTGGCTTCAAGATCTACCCAGAATGAGTACAATGTAAAGTCATCTTGTATTTTCTGTCTTTTTTATCTGAGGCTGGATAGTTTAGTCAGACCAAGACTTTTGAGCCTAATTTACTTGTAAGAAAGTTTTCCAACCTGTCAATCTGCAAAGAAGTATAACTATAGAACAATTTCACTTTTATCTTTCAGAAACTTTCACCTTAGGATATATAATTGTAGATCTTAATATATATATAGCATTTCTAAGTCTGTTCCACTGCTAATTTGGTACTTGAATTTCAGGCTATTTCGTGAGCAAGGTCTAACATTAAAGGAAATTTGAATTAAAAAATTAATCTTGCTCTGGGCAAGATAATACAGAGGAGGAAATGTGTGGAAAATCAAAGAACAACCTAGGCAAAACCTTCAAGAAAAAATCTGAATGTAAGTAATCTTCATTTTGTTTTTATGATATAGCCAGATAGATTGAGTGATCTGAGATTTCTTCCGGCCTTATATTTTGTAGGACAATAAAATTTTTTGGGGTAGTGGTCCATAGGAATCACAAGGACCATCAGCTGTGTAGTAAAGGGAAGCCTGTGTGTGGAAGATCAGCTTGTGAAATAGAGTACAGCTTCAAAGTTTTATAGCACAATCTCTAGGCTTGTTCCTGCAGGTTGCATGCTTCATTACGCCCAATGCAGAGCAAAGCTGAAGCTTGACAAATGAGTATCCTCTGCTTTCCTTTGTGCCAAGACTTTAATATTTTGCAGAATGCATTAATGTTTTCTCAAAGACTTTCATACTGCCTTGGCAGCTATTGGTGGATTTCAACAAAACATAAGTTATTCTAATGACAACTTTCTGTAAATCATGTCAGAGTAGTTGGGACTAATTTCTTAAATTCCTTTGACGATTCTTTTGAAGCTCACAGAAAAGTGATTTTCCAGTGCCTCCAAGGCCTTACAGTACTCTTAGAGATTTATTTTCTCAAATTGGAGCTAAAGTAACAATGATATTACAAAATAAATGTTCTTTACATTTAAATATATTTGACATGGGTCTGGTCTCTTTTTTTAACAGTAATCCGTTTTCTGTGACCCAGCAATCCAATCAAGTATGAATCAGCTGCACAATTCCCTGCAGTGGGAGCACTGGCCTTTGGGCCTAAACAGAGCTTCTGCAGTTGCCACTGTAAAAAATACACTAACTGTGTATATAGTTACATCTATTCATGTGCACAACTTGCAGACTTTTCCTCATCACATGCAGCTGGTCTGTGGTACACAAATATATTTAATATTGATACTAAAAAAAAAAAAAAAAGAGAAAAAAAGAAAAAGTAAGGCTGCTTCATTTAATTTCTGGACTGAGCACATAGATGATACAGTTAAACCATAAATTATTGGCAAAAGAATAAAAAAGATAATTTCTATAAACAGCATGACTGGTGTTAATAAAAGCACTCTTTAAGCAGACCACGCAGAGAAGTAACACACTAAGAAATATGCAAATGAAAACTTAGGTTTTCCCTTTTTCTTTTTCCTTTCATTTTTGCATAAAATGAGCTTCTTCATGAGATACTGCTTCTGTGTTATAGGCTACTGCATATTATTACCAGTTGCAACAAGCCACATGGAAACTACTTCCTGTCAGTATTTACTGGATCACTTCTGCAAATCAGGCTGCAGCTCCTTTCTAAGCAGGCACACAATCTACTTTCAACGCCATGACTATACAAAGGCATTGGGTAAAGTCTGAGTTCTGGAATGGATTCTTGGCATGTTCAGGCAAGCTCAGTATCAACATGAAGAGCAGAGAGCAAGTCCCAAATCTCTTATTGAAGCGAATTGCCTTCTAGAGGAGTCTTCCTCCATCCATTGATAAAAGCAACCTAGTGCTACCTGCCTCCTAATTTAGGAAGCTCAGCGAAGTCAAATAAGATAAACCCAGACCTCCACTTCCACCAGACCCTTTTTTTCACTATTTTTGCTCCATTGCCTTGTTCTTCACTTCTTTGCAAATTATGTGGCAGTTAACACAGAGCTACGGAGTGAAAAGATGAAGTTATCACACTCCTGTCCTTGTATTCATCTTGTGCCAAAATGAAACACAGTGTAGCCCTTACTCTTAAGGACTTTATCTCTGGCATAGATTGTGAGTTTTTAAAAGCTAGACTAGATTTTGTTTGCAAAGGAAATCTCTCTTCCAGAATATAAAAGTGAGTATACAGTTCCTTATATTTGATAATATCCTTGTTGTCCTTACCATTCTTCATACTCTAAAAATATTTCTTTGTACAATTCCTGCAAATGCAGTGATAATTCTTAAGCAGGAAAATGTGACTTCCAGTGATTTTTGATGTATTGTAAGCTGTATGAAACTGGACAGTTTTGCTTCTGGCAATTAATCTTTTTAAGGGGAGACACATTTTCACAAATTAACATTACCACATATTAACAATGTAATATTTAAAAAATAAGTTCAAATGAACCATGTGGAAGCCTGATATAAACAGAATACAGTACTTGATGGATTCAGCTGACATCAGATTGGCAGGAAAGGAGTCTTCTTACAACATTAAAATCTACCAAGTGAGGAAAACATCAATTAGTGGTTAAGATAACAGTTTTTTGGCTCTTTAAGAAATAAGCCTCCCTATACATAACACTGTCTTCTCAGGACTGCATGTTTCATTTAAATTAAAGTGCATACATCCATAAGCAAGTAGGATGCACGTGATTGTTTTAAGAAATACACCACAATGGCATTCGATGACTTGTGGTCCTGAGCCAAGTGAACACTTAAAACTGAACCCTATTATGAATGTATTATTTCCCTGTCAGGAAATATCAGTCACCTCAGAACTGGCTTACCACCTTCTTTGTATGCTGTGCAAACCCCAACTGCTGAGGGACTTTGCCATGTAAGAGCTTTACAAAGTGCAGAATCCTTTTTGTATAATTTAATGAACATATATGAAGGGCATACTAACCTCATGGAGAACACAAATGCATCTTGCCCAAAAGGCAGAATTTTGGGGTGAAGGAACTGAGGAGACTGGTAACAGAGTACAGAACTTTGTGTTCCTTGCCATAGTCAAATATATTAACTTGCAGTATTTCTGACACAAGGGAGAGAGATCATTATGTTTATGCACAAATGCATTGGTGGTGAAGGGTATTTTCATTTCCCTAATCTCCCCTCCAAACCTCTGATTAGATCAACATTTTCTCCTGGAACTGGACATTGGGGGCAGACAAGAGGTGAGGAAAGGTGCAGTTACTTCTGCAGTGTAAGAATCATGTATATCCATCTCACAAGTGTTGCGTTGGCATGCAGAATTCAATCTTCTGACTACCACAAGGTGTTGAGACAGCCTGGCAAATCAGAATGATCTGTACTGGTTTTACAAAAACACTAGACTCTAGTGTGTTTCCTGAGTTTATTAACTAGTCAATATTCCTTAAAATATCTTAACATCAACATGTGGGTTAGATAAAATAGATTCAAAAGTATTTTTAAAATATAAGGAAAAAGTAAGACAAATTAGTTTCTGGGTTTTTGTTCATTACGTAGAGATAGATTTTCTTTGCATTTGCAGGATGGTAGGAGTTAATGTAATGTAATGTAATGAAACATACAAGTTCTGTAAAACAGCTTAGGAAGATGTTTATCATGACTGTAAAGCTTTTTAAATAAGAATTTCACATGCTATCACGATCAGTATGGTTTTACAAAAAAAATAGCACTGCTGTTGAATGATTAATTTTACAGATATGATTTGCAGATATGCAAATGTAGTGAATTACACATACCTATTCTTGAAAGCAACCCTTCCTATTTTGCATGTGCAATTTTGTGTTTCTTGTGCTATAAGCAAAACCAGTTTTTTGCTCCATAAACAAAGAGAAGGAAAAATTTTTCACTTGATCAGAAATTAAATTCAGAGTTCTTTTCTTATTGGCTGACAAATAAACTGTAATAGAGAATTTCCTATTTAGTTAACAGTTTTGCAAATGATTTGCAAGCCAGAACAGAAGTAGATCACTGTCTCATAGTTGTATTGACTTTGCACTGGCAATGATTTTTGCCACTCAAAGAAGCAAATGTGAATAAGCTCATGTGACAGAATGCATAGAAACAGTGCACCTGATGAATAAGATTTTGCACAGGCAAGTTTCTAACCATAATAACCACCTTAAAGATATGACTGAAGAAATGTTAATTACTGCATGCTTCAGTTATGACTCAATTAGAGCTCTCCTGCTGAATGAGAAATTTACGGAAAGAAGCAGGAAATTTAGGTTGCCAAATGTCATAGAAGAATTCCTCACAAGGTACTTACAGGATAGGCATTTAAAAATGAACCTACATAACCTATGTGTGTAGGTCCCAGTCTTAGTGAGTCTTAGGGTCACATTTCTTGTTTAACCTGTAAGTAGCTTAGAACTTTCAATGACGTCTCCTGAAGTGACGGCATTTTTATCAAGTGTTCCTTTCTACATGACTATGGAATTACCTGGATAATGCTGCCCTGGTTTTAAATTTCTGTATACCTAAAAGCAACTGCTACCTAGGGATATGCTAGAGGAATCCATTCACTTAAAGGGCACTTTGACAATGTTCCATGAATGCCGTTTTAATGAGTGCTGCATAGCAGAAAATGAACAACTAAACTGTATGGGTACATAAGAATGAAATATTATGTATTCTTTGCAAATGGACTTGTAACAAGATAAATAAAAGAAATCTCTTAAAAATCCTAAAGATAAAAATATCTTCTTAAAATTATGCTCTTCAATAAGGATCTTTCTCCCTTGTCAGTTTAAGGTACTAAATAATGAGCAGAATACCCTGGGCCAGGATGCATTTTTACTGCATCACTTTTCCTTTGTCTAAACTGAAATGCTTTCTTCTGGCTTATCTGCCCCTCATCACTTCTGATTTGATACTATGATGTATGTTGTATGATAAAAGATTAACTAATCCCATTCTGTCAGATATTTGTTATTAACAGCCTTGATGTATATTTTAAGCTCTAATGTTTAATCTTTAAATTGCTTTTTCCTCTTACAGATGCTGTAATTCTCACAACCCTTCTGAATCACATACATGTTGAGTAAGGTAAGTGTAACAGTTATATAACATATATAAAGTAAAAGTGCATTTATGTTCTAATACATATGGCCAAATCAAACCTTTATTGTGACATATGGACAAATCAAACAAATTCAGTTTGGTTTACTTTTTCTGTAACATTGTTAGCATAAAAATAAGATTTTGGAAATGTACACATTTTTGATACTGAAATAACATCATTGCATAATTAGACACAGCTACTGCATACTTTGTACTTATATGACCATCTATAATAATTATAAAGTGACCTAACGATTAAGGATTAAACATTAATGGTTACTTTGAGGGCCATTTTTAACCATTTTTACACTGATTGTAGAATTTCTCTTTTTCACAAGAATTCAAACATAAAACTATTGCATTCTCACAAATGTGAATCAAATATTTCCACAACATTTTACCTGTGGTTTCATATTCTTCTGACAGGAGATTTAAATTGTGTCTATATGCATTGCATGTATTTTATCTGAAGTTTGTATATATTAATGTATTACAAGTTTACAGGCTATCAGATAGAAAATATTTGTCTGGTTTTTCTAACTGGGTACTGCACTGGTTCCCAGGGTGGATTTTTAAATCTATTTACATACAAATAGAATTTTAAAAAAAGTTATACGAAAATGTGCTGTACAGAAACAGGAGTAAATAGTAGATCTATACACAAGAAAACACCACTTTTTTTCCATTTCTAGTTGCCTTGGTCATTTTCATAAGCTTGATTAGCCCCAGATAACCTATTTCTGTTGTTCCATCTACTCTTCATTGGTTAAAAATACAGAATCTATATAAAGTCTGGAAATAATGTGGGTGTTCTTCTGTTGGATAAATTAGTTTACTAATTTTTGAATTTTCTGACTGTGTTCTAATTTTGCATATCTATTTCTGATATTCTGTTCCATCTGTTTATTCATCAGCCCTGCTTGTTTTTCCAAAATTGCAAAAAAGAAAATGGTAGCACCCTATAAAAGGACACCACATAGGTTGCTGCCTGAGCTTTGCATAGCTAGATAAATTTGATGCAAGATTGTTTACCATCCTTCCACAGCAGGCAAGGTATTCACACTGTGTGTCTTATTAAACAACAATGCCATCATGCATGACATTATAGTGGGCTGACATAAGAAACACTAATGAGAATGAGCCATTGAAACATTTCAGGCACAGGCATAAACATAGTCAATAAAATCACATCAGAAATAAGAAAATAACCAATATAAAGGAACCAAAACTCTAAGATATCCATGCCTGGTTGTTACTGCCTTGAGCTCTCTATTAGTATTTCTGGAGTGCTCAGATAGTTGAACAAATTCGCTCTCTGCATCTTAATCTGTGTCAACATATCTCTGCAAACTGCCACATAAAACTTGTTTATTCCTGTCTGTACAGAAGAAGGTATCCTGAAAATGCATGGGTAAAAGGTGTCTCTTTCCCGTTATATAACCTCATTCTGGTATAATTAATATACCTACTTGCTTCCTACTTTCTCCCTGAAGCTTGAATTAAGGAAAAACTTTAGCAATTCTGAGATAAGGTGTTAAATGTCACCAAGGAAGTGATCCATCCATAGCTACTATTGTGAAATCCTCATCTGCAGTTGATTATTGTCCCACGCCAGGAATGAACACTCCAGTGTCATGTTAGAGGACATTGACTGCCTCTGGTTCACAGCTCTCTGTTTTAGTCATGATTATTACAGTCAGTTAAAAGGACACCAGTTGAGTCAAAAGCAGCACTTGGATCGAACTGCTAGTCTTTAGGAAGTATTCTGCATATATCTATCTCTGTGTGCCCTCTGAGAATTCGCATATCCATCTCAGCAGAAGACAGCCCATTCTCCTGAGTCTGCTGGAACACAGTTAAAAAATGCATGTTCCCACAGGAAAATAAGATTTATTGGAGGTGGAGCCATACCCCTCCTAATTACAAGCATATTTACATATGCATATGCATACACATCTATGGAATAAATTTGGAATAAATAAATAAAGAAACATGCATAAATATACATATATCAATACAACTTTGAGATTCGTTACTTCTTTCCTTTTCCCTTATAAAAATACTTGTTTTGGCTTGTTGCATTCATTTTTACTTGTTAATAAAAAACACAGTAGTTTGCATCACTGGTATTTTTTTGCAGTGGTCTTTTTCTGAGTAGAAAGAGCAAGTAAGAGCTCTGCTAAACACTTCAATACAGTGTAGATGAAATAGTTTCTGACATGCTTATTTCTTCTGCAGCCTATTCAATATTTTTCACTCTTTCCTCATTCTGTGCTTTGAGTGATAAGCAATAGCGAATGAGGCACCAGAGCCTCATTACCCTGGGGGAGAACAGGTAGTTTTCTGCTTCCACGAATTTTTCACTAAGTATACACATGAGCCTCATTCTGTAATACAGAGATTGATTCATAATGGGATTCCAGCACTTCTTTGAGAGACTATTGCAATTCTCGTCTCAATTCTACAGGTGATAAATGAAGGCTAATGCAGTTATTAACCAGACATTAAAAAAAAGAAACTCATCATGATATTTTTGTCATACACAAAAGCTATAAAGTTATGGACATAGAGAACAAGAAGATAGTTCCTGGAACAGCAAGATGTTTGTTTTGTTAGTAAATCAAGACACTATATACTAGATACTAAAAAAAAACCTCTGTAAGATCCTGCAAAAATAAAATAATAAAAAAAAACAGAACAGGATTTCAATTCACAGCACATAATATGGAATGAAAGGTGCTGAGTTCATACCAGTGTTTTATTGTTTGGTAATTGTGACCATCTAATCAATTTTCCTACATAACTGCAACCTTGCCTATGGATTTTTAAAACACAATCACCATAAAATGAGGTTTTCCTTTTGAAAGGACATTTATGAGACTTTGTGAAATTAGAAGCTAATGAAGTCTGCAGTCTACTCAGAAAGTCCCTAGATTCCTGAGGTAGTCTGTGCTCTCACGTCCACAACTCTCTGGGTCAGCCAGGCCAGCCCCAAACACCAGCCAGGAGAAGACCAGCTAAAGGTCTATACAGTCTACGGATATAAACAAAGGCTTCTGAAAGGAGATAGGAAATCATTCAGCTTTTAGTCATATTGCATTGTTCCTGTTCAGGAAGGCGAATCAATCACTAAGATTCCTATATTCTTCATGTTTACTCATTTTTCTATTTTGCTGTTTTCCTGAACTGATTTGTTGTACTAGAATCTTATCTTACAGTCAAATCAATGTTCCTCCAGTATACTAACGTTAGCATGTAAAATGATAAACATATGTTATGCGCGAGGGGTCATTTGTAAATTCCCACAGTGTCAAGTATATAGCTACCACCCACACATTAAAATGGTGGAGTAAATCTAGATGCATAAATATGGAGCCAGTAGGATTTTTAAAAGGAATTTTGATGTGATATGTCTTAAAAACCCCAAAAAACCTGTAGGTGTTTGAAGCTTTTCACAATACAACTATAAGCAATTCACATGCATTTATTCCAATCATCTCTGTAGCAATGTAGATTTCCAGGTACGTATGAGTAAGAAAGTTGGGTAGTTCCTTGTGCATTTTTCAAATGGATGGGCCCTGGACAGTCTTTGAAGCAATCTGAGGCAAAGCAAAGGAAGAGGGTATATTATAAACAGGCAGTTTCTTTTTTAATGTTAAGATACTACCAGTTTTATTTCTCCATCACACAGATGGAGGAAGTATAGGATGCCTATATGCAACACAGATAGTTTCAGACACTTTGCACGGTTTAACTCAGTGGAAAGGCTCCTGTTCGCACCAGTAAATTGAAAGTCAGTACAGTTGGAGGTGTTAATGAGTTCCACAAAACAATCTAAAAGGCAAGTTTTCAGCCTTAGAAAGATCTGTACTGGTCTAAATGCAACAAGCGGGCACAAAGAGAATTTCAAAGAAAAGTAGAGAGCTTCTCACTGTGGTCTAATAATTACTGATCTCTGTATTGTATAAACCAAATTACTCAACAGAGAAGCTGAGCATTAAAAATGAATGTCTCAGTTAGGGTGTTTTGGCATCTCTTCATATCTAGACACGTTCCAAGTTATCTCCAGAAATGAAATAGAATAATTGGGTCAGATCCCAGAAACTCATTTACCTAAACTAAATGGGAGGAATGAACTAGCATTCTTTATCATCATTCAGATCTGGATATTCAGGAGAGCAGTTAGACCTTTTCCATCAATTTCCTCTTAATTTAGTTACAAGTCAAAGGCTTTTCTAGTGTAGAACATTATTATGTTTAACACCTGCTGTGTTATTGCACAATTTTCTTTATGCTGACATTAAAACAGGGAGAGGAGAGTGAGTGATTATGTTCTAAGGTACAAGCTACACTTCTGAAGATTTACTTCTCAGCAATTAAAAAAATGAACATATCTTCATATTTTCCTTTCTCCATACTGAGGTGAGGAATACTCCATTCATTGCCTTCCTGTTTCTCTCACATTTTATCTACCTTCACAAAGTGTAGAAGTTCTGCCTGTAAATTACTTTGGTGAAAGAAAAAAAAAACCCAATTGTGGCCATGATACTGTTGTAATGGCAAGACCTAAAAGCAGTAGTTATGGGTAACTACTTTAACTACCACATAGGCCAAAACTTGGCAGTATTTTCTAAAAAGGCAATGAAGCCCTAGCAGTGGAATAATGTCCCTAGCTGGCTTTGAGAAATGTTTTTGGGCCATCACAGGCAGCTGCTGGCCCCCAGCTTCTGGAGGACCTGTGGACAGGTCATCTGGGCCGTGGGCCCAAGCAAGTGAGCGCACAGAAAATCACTCAGCGTACGCTGGGAGGCTGGTTTATAAAGTCCCTGCCATGAGTTCTGTCATAATAGTGCTGCAAAACATTTCATTTTCACTTAATAAGATACAGTTCAGTTCTTTTATAAAAGTAGATTTAATGCCACTGAAACGTTCCTCTAAAGTGTGTGTTAGATATCTGTAAGTGTACGTACTAACAGAGCATTTCTGTCAGGAGCTGTTGAGTGGATGCACAAAATGGGACAACGCTCGCTGTCGGACTGCCAGCAAAGAGGAACACAGATTCCTTCTGTTGTGGACATATAAGGATGTGACTTATCTGAGACATTCGCCTGCAGAGGACACCCAAGCAAGCACAGTGTACATTAATGGAACGCTGATGAGATGCTCTTCGTGATGCCAGGATAAGCTACAATCATAAAAAATCATACAATTATAACTTGGTGAAACGTAGACCAGTGTGAAGTGTGGATAGAGATGCAGACAGCAGGGAGATTTTTCCTGTTTTATCACACTTGCAATGATGTTTTACATCAATACAGGTGAAAGCTGTAGAGTCAGAGCATAGCTTGTTTGTTGATCAGTATAAGGGTTGTTCATCTGATAATTGCCACTATTGGCCTCCATCAGCAGTTTGAAGAGTGAAAGATGTCTGATCCAGTTAAAATGCTCTTTATCTTTAAAACACAAGTTTTGGAAGGCTTTTCTAGGGAGACAGTTGATGGAGAGGCCTTGTTCAGCTACACTGTTCAGTGATTGCCTCCAGGTTAATGTTACAAGTGTAGCCAACCCTTTTTCAGTATTTGGGGTTGCAACCATGTATTACTGCTATGTATATATCTACATATAAAGCGTTTGCTTACTAATCTGTATATCACCTGGGGGAAAAAATGATTGGAAGACTTTAGTGTGGTGTTGGGGAGAAAGAAAGGAAACAGGTAAACACTCAGGGAAGTCCTGTCAGCCTGTCAGAAATAATTTTTTTCTCGTAAGTCTGAAAAGCTGTTAAGCTTTTTATTTTTTTTTTTTTTAATATTAGAGCTATCAAATGAGCTCATGTCTAACCTTCTATAGTCTATATATAATCTATAATCTTCGACAATGAATCTAGAAAGTTAATGTTTAGTATTACTTAAAATTCATGTGAATTTTTGCTGTAGCTGTAGGATGTAGTAAAGAGATTTATGAATTAAAGCAAGATTGACACTGTAAGAAGCTCTTGCTGACTTTACAAGACAATTCACTCATTTTTCAGTTAATTTCATAGTTTCATATCTCCAAGATAGGTGAATGGAACATTACATTCCATTTTCTCTTTTCTGAGAGATAAAGGGGTATTGGCACTACAGTGTTAATTGTTTGATCTTACGGAAATATTATTGGTTGATTAAATTGGATTAGTTAGATTATCAGCTTAGAAACATGGTATCATGCATTTTATGTTCCTTCTGCTTTGGAATATTTTAGAGTTTGCAGCATTAACAATTTGGAAACCACATCCATACAAAGGTATATTTGAAGCTTGCTATTGTGTGATGAAACATAAGAAAAAAATCCAAAAATTTGTGACAGGATACAGGAATAAGTGCTTGGTACAGATAGTACTTTTTTCCCTCTTCGACAGGAAATACTTTTTACAAATGAAACTTCATTCCAAAATGTAATTCAGTGAAAAAAGCCAAGACAATATTTTGGTATCATCTTTCCCCCAAAGAAGTTTAAGTTGTTTGCAACAGAGATCAATAATTTCTGTAGTCCCAGCTTCAGCACCTGAGGCAGACCATCAATAGTTCTTTTTCTGTGCTACCAACTGGCCTTTGCTAAGTGATGAATACACACATGTTCTCCAGTCCTCTGCCTTTCCCTTCCTGCACCATGCAGAACGAGTACCATTGCTAGGAATTCACCTCAAGTTTCCGTGCAAGGTGTTAATTGTAAAGAGGCATCATGTCTCACATCCATTAGTCCGGTCTGCTCCAGCTCTAAGAAAGTGCTGAGAAAGATCAGTTAGGCATCCTCTCAGCATCCAGTCATCCCTTCCAATGCACCAGCTCTGGTCCAGGCCAGTTCCTTTTCAGTCACAGCTGCTGCAGTCTGGGTTCATACTGAGTTGTTGGGCTGCAACTGAAAACTGGTCTCCCTTCCGTCTAAGCAGCTCAAGAAGGAAGAAGCAGATGGGAGCTCATACTGCTCCACAAAGCTAATTCAACTCTTCCTGCATGTAAGACATCCTCAGTGAAGTGCTTTTATACAGCGCAAAAGGGCAAATCAAAACGAAACAAAGCATAATGATTGCTTCTGTTGCAAGAATTACTGTTTATCATGCTACCTCAAATAGGTGGAAGAGCTTGCACAATTTTAACTTGGTCACATTAGTCTCAGAAGACTTAGTTGTGTTCAGCTTTGTCTGAATCATCAGCTTCAGAGCCTGTTTCCCACCAAGTGCATTTTTGTGGGTGAAGTGTGAAGAACATGCTGTTAGTGGTTGTCATGGCTTAACCCAGCAGGTAGCTGAACACTACACAGCTGCTCACTCATTCCCCACCCCCTGCAGTGGGATGAGGGATGGAATTGGGAAAAAAAAAGGTAAAGTTTGTGGGTTGAGAAAAAGTCAGTTTATTAGGACAGAGACAGAAGGAATAGTAATGATAAAAGAATTAGAAGAATCGAAACAAGCACAATGCAATTGCTCACCACTCATTGACTGATTCTCAGCCAGTCCCTGAGCAACTGTCCCTGGCCAGTTTTTCTCCTAATTACTATACTGAGCATGATATAGTATCCCTTTGGCCTGTTTGGGTCATGTCTCCATCTCTGGGTCATCGTCACAGCTCCTATGCACCCCCAGCCTCCTCTTGGTGGGGTGGTGTGAGCTGAAAATTGGTGAGCTGAAAATTCCTTGACTTAATATAATCACTGCTCAGCAACAATTCAAATGTCAGTGTGTAGGTCCCTTCCAACCTTACCCAATCTGTGATTCTGTAATCCTGTGTTATCAACATTATTTTCATCTTAAATCCAAAGCACAGTTCTCTACCAGCTACTAGGAAGAAAATTAACTCTACCCAGCCAAAACCTGCATAGTAGTGAAAATTCATTCCTTGCAATAACAATCTTCCCAGCATCTGTTGTGTACACCTCCTCCTACTCCTTTTTGCTCACATTAAGACACAGTGAATTTCTACTGCAAACCATAATCTCATTAGTAAAACAAAAATGCATGTTCTGTCATATGACAGGTTTCTAAGCCTGGAATATGTTCTTGATTAAATTGGCTTTGGCTGTGTAACCCCTATTAACATTAATGGCAGCCACATGGCTGAAACTCTGAATATGAACTTGAGAATAAATCATTACGATGCAATTGGTTAACTTTTATTGCCCTGCGCGTCAGTGATATCAACTGGAGAGAGGATCAGAGTCTTCCATGCAACTGAACAGGTGATTTAACCCATTTCTTGATATTTGGCACTAAGATGAATACTTTTTTCCAGATTCTTTATATCTTAAGTAGTTTTACCTTGTAAAAAAGTATGTTAAAACTTTAACTTAATAGATGTGAATAGATATAAATGGATATACGTGTTCAGATTTCCCACAGTCTTAAGACTGAGTTAGCATAACACCTTTTTAAAAAATGAAAAGCTTAAAAATCTTAAAATTATTTCCAGATCTCTAAATGGACTCATAATGAATAAATTAATAAATACATGTCTTTTTTCTTTTTTTGTGAAAGCTTTTTTTGCTTGTTAACAACTAGCCTTTTATTTTCAGAAAACACCTTGTTGCAAGGACTAGAGCAGATTTACTGGATACATTTTTATATCATTGAGCAGTCAAACTGTGTTTATGTATCAGAAAATAACATTTATTTGCGCTCTGAATTTAAATAATTCTGTAAATATTAAATTAACTTTGAGGGTAGAAAACGCTTCGTATCAAAGAGCTGGTCAAATACTAAGTTTATGATTTCTTCTCATTCATATTAAAATCAAAGAGATTAAAAATCTGTTGAAAACACTACTGAAGTCAGTGAAAGAGAGCCCACTGACATTAGGAGCAGTTGGATAGAGCCCGCCATGGGAAAAAAATCAGTATTCAACTCATAGGCTTTCAGTGTGCCAAGTTCATACACAGGGCACATCCTCATCTTGCAGAACGAGGCATTGACTTCCTCCAGCACATGCAGGAGATGTTGTTTGGGTTTTAATTTAATCCCTTGTTGATTATTCAGTGGTGTGAGGCTGAAGAGTGGATAGAATACCAAAACAGGTACTTTTAAAGCCATACAAAATATGTTGGATTCTTTAAATCGTGTATTTAAACTTGAATAAAACACACTGTACATATAAACATACTGCTCACACACACACACTTGCTTTCTCTCTGTGTTTGCTACTTTCATATACATATATATCCATTAATTGATCTGAAAGAAAAGAAAGACTTTTTAAAGCTTGAAATTTTCTAATAGAATTTTACTTCATAAATGACCCTGTTTGAGGGGTTATTTTTTTGCGATGTATGTGTGTATGTGTGAATGAGTACAACATATATCTATAGGTCTGGGTAGAAAACCACATCTGGCTGGGGAGAGGAAAAATGTACCCTGAGAAGTTAGTGTGGGAAAGTTTCCCAAGAACTAATAACCCTGTTGAGTCTACAAGAACAGATAAACTCACACTGTGAGTGAGTTTGCCAAACCAGTTGAAAGCCACAAGTATACAGTGATGTCAACAACTCACAGTTGTGGTCTATGTGTGCCTCAACTCTACCCCTAAACAGAACAAGGGAATTTACAGCATTTGTATTGGGAGTTTCCAACACGTTATCAGGATAAAACTGTAAATCCTCCCTTTTTTTAAAATGATTGCATTCTGAGGCAGTCACATTTCAATATTCCAGCAATCCTACTTCCATGTTATTGCGTTTGTGTTTTGCATCCTTTGGTTTTCTACAGAAGTTTCATTCTCGTGGTTAGACTTAGGCTCTGCTTTCTGCTAAAGGCTTGCCAAGTAGTAGTGAAATAAACAGTTTTGGTGTTGATTGGTGTTTGGCATTTATTTTATGTTTGGTCCAGGAATAAATATATGGCATCTCCAGGCTGCAGAAAATATCACAATGCATGTGGCATACTCATCAGTGTTGTCCTTCACCTTCCTTCTACTATTTCTTGAGAAAAGTCATGAGGGCAAGAGAAAATAAGATATAATGGTTTCCTGAGGGTGATAAGCTTTGTGTGAGTAGGTTTAACTGCAGACAGACTGCAGATAGCTTTGTGTGTTATATGGGTGGGTTTAATTACAGAAAAGTTGTAGATAGCCTTTTGTGTTATATTTGATCTAAACACAAATCTGTGTTAGTAAAGTACTCGACTTACCCTGAAGTCTGAGGTCTTGAGCGTCAATGAAGGCAAAGGCTTGAATACACATCAAGCATTGTGTAAAGAGGCAATGTTATAGATTCATGACATGGGTGTTGACTTTTGCACTACTTGGTTTTCAGAGGATTAAGTTTAGCTATTCATTCATAAAGAGAGGGCTTGAGTACTCAGTGAGCAACCTAATGTTAATCTGTGCATTAGTGAAGATTTTTAATAAACTTCATAAATATGCAGGGCAAAAGGGAAGAGATTAAAATTGCCAAAGTAAAATTAATCTTGGCATTTCATACCTTCTGACTATTTTACTTTTTATCATTATTGTTTTCCCAGTATATGAAACACCAGGGAAGTGTTGCATGAAACTGAGAATAAATAAGAGGGAAGCAGGTTCAGACAAAGCAGTCTGTCGCCCTTGCCCCAGATGGTGCATGGTTTCTCTAAAATGTTAAAAGCAATCTGAATCTTGTGTGCTTGAGAAGGTGTAATACTATGAAGACTTTTTATGGTATGCAATTTACAGTGTTTGTAATGGTTCTGAGAGGAATGTGATCTCACAGGAAAGCCATTTAAGACAAGAGAATTACACCAATGAAAAACGTTATGTGAAAAACACAACAGGAGTGCAAACTAGGAAAAAAATCCCTGAACAAGGAGCAGAGAAGAGAACTTACTTATTACATTTGCATTGAACAGCAGATTGAATTCATTCATGAATAGAATCAGGAGGATAAAAGGGATCCATGTTGATGAAAGTGATGTGGGGAGGAAACAGTTGCTGAGACCTCCCTAGTTTGGCTATCTCAGGTGTCTGAGCAGGTCACCAGTTCTTCAGGCACCAGTGGATGTCTGCTGAAAATTATCAGGAAGTGAAAAGCTACTGAGTCAGCCCATCAGCTTTCACATCAAAGACAAACTTCAAAAGTCCTCCATGATAACTCAGAAAGAAACCTGATTCCTAGTACACTCCAAGGCTGGAGTTCAGCATTGGATGCCTTTCCCGTTTCACGCAAGCAGGAGTGTACACTTGTGGTGTTGGCTGTAATCTGTTTTTTCACATCTTTAAGCTAGTACAATATTAAATATGAATTTAGATGAACTGGACAAGTGTGCATGTGTGTGACCATTCATTCAGGGCAACAAATACAATTATAAAATTGTCGTAAGGCAAATCCTGGGAAGGGCCTGCAGTTTAAGAGCTCAAAGAAGCTGTTTCTCTCCCAAGATCAGATTGCAGACTGTTGTGGCCAGAGAAGCTGCTGACATGAAACATAAACTGGAGCCCTTCCAGCAAGAGGCAGACTGAACTCCTGTGCCCACCTTGATGCAGTGATGCTCCCTGCCTGTCTGCAAGTATGGAGGGCTGGAATAAATGGTGCTTTGGGAGTGGGGAGAAAGTAAGAGTGAAAAACACTTCAGAGTGCAAGTGGGGCACTGGCTAGATGGAGAAGTTATGTGTTTAGTGTGGGGGAACATTTTATTCTTGCTCTTTCCAATCTTCTGTACTCGATAAAGGGAAAGAAAAAGCCGCAACACACCAGACTACAGAGAGTGGGATAACAGGGCTATGGGGTGTAACTGCAGATGCTGCCATCCTCCACTTGAGCTTCTGCTCTGGACACTCCAATTATGTTGAGTCCTCTCATTTTTTCACTTTGCTATACCTCTATCTCTTCCTGCAGACTATATTCATCTCGTTCTCTCTTACTGATACTGTTTTCCCTGCCTCTGCTCCTTCACTTCATCCACCCCAAACTGCTGTGTCTGCTCATGAACTTTCCTCACTCTTGCTTGTTTTACGGTTCCTTCTCTCCTCCCTTCTCTGTCTGACTCCTGTTCCCTTCTGTAGCAGAGTGCATCCCACCTTCATAGAGAGAAAGTCTTCCTGCTGCCTGATGCCATGGTCCTCACCATGCCTGCACGGAGTCATTTGCAGAGGACTTGTAGCTGCTGGATGGAGCTGCTCATGCTTTGGTAGGGTAAGATATAGGAACTGTTGTCAGGGAAGAGGAGCTCTGACTTGGACTGTTTGTTCAAAACAAACAGTCTGGGGAGAATTCACCTGATAAACTAAAGCCTCCATCCAGCTTATGTAAACAGAGGTGTTTTTTTTAGAATTGCTGATAATATTTGGGCAGCTTGTCACAAGGGCAGTAAAAGACGTGGCTGCTTGAGGTAGTCCCCAGCCTTTCTCGATTTCAGTTACCTTATCTCCACATAGTGCTGCTTTGACTCCTATGATTTGTCTGCCTGCTCCCCATTAACCATCTGAAGTTCCTATTTTATGAAGAAGACTAATTTTCTATTACTTACGCAGTATACTTAGCACTGAAAATATAATCTGAATGCAAAGACAGAAATCTCAGTATTTAACCAAGATCTATTATTGCTTCATTTGAGCTCTGAGCCAAATGTGAATATGTCTAGATTTCACAATGACATGTCGAAATAGTGTTTTAAAACTCTCATCATATATACCATCAATCAGAAAGAGATCTTCACCTTTTACCCGAGGGTTGAAGAGTGGGTCACAGAGGAGAGGAGTGCAGATACTCATGTAATCATTGCAAAATGCCCTGATCACTAAACAAACTACTTTTAAAAGGCAGAAATCTCTTGAAAATTAAAATATTCTGACAGCATATTGTGTGAGCCTGTCTTTTAAATATATGTTAACATGGAACGTAAACCTAACTGCCCCCCC
>VZRN01004072.1:705154-756078 GCA_013397935.1 Dasyornis broadbenti | reverse complement strand
CCACTTAAAAGCCATTCCATTGCTTGCTGTGCCATGTGGCCAAAGGAGATTGTTTGAGCTGTTGGACTCCCCGATGCCAGGAGAGTGTGCTGTGGGCCTGGGAGCTCCCAGCAGGCAACCATGCAGGGGGACTTTTCCCTGGACAGGCCTCTCCAAGGAGGAGGAGGCAGGACAGTGTGGTTAAATGGGATATATGGGAGAGCTGTGGCAGCTCAACATTGCCCACAGATGTAGGCAAAATGACTGTTACTGCCCAAAAGAGCAGCAGTCCTTATTCTTGTAGGCAGCTTGGGCAGCTGTGCCCTGGGCAAAGGAAAGAGGAGAGGTGTCGGGTGGTTTTCTAACAGTGCGAAAGGGTGCAAGGGGCCTGGCCTGGGGAGGGAGAAGGAATGGAACGAATATAGTTACTGGAACTTCTTTTGTCA
Organism: Dasyornis broadbenti; assembly: GCA_013397935.1. Taxonomy (NCBI): domain Eukaryota; kingdom Metazoa; phylum Chordata; class Aves; order Passeriformes; family Dasyornithidae; genus Dasyornis; species Dasyornis broadbenti. Next base: position 755,653 of record VZRN01004072.1, on the reverse strand, counting down.
AATTTTGGAGATATTGGGGATGTCTGAATTGGGTAGGAGACAGGAAGGAGAAGTGTGTATGGCTGGAAGAAATCAAGGGCTGGGAAGGATCTGGAAAACTTTGTGGAGACCAAGGGTAGCTGCATGTTTGGACAGTAATCTTTTTTTTCTTCTGCCAGAATTGTCTTTTCTGCTTCCATACCCCTTCAGCTGAATGCCTTTTGGTGCCCATAGATCTCCATTCTCCATCTTCACATGATTCTCACACAACTACATACTGCTTTCCAAAATGCCCTGTTCGCCTCCTGCCAAATCTCTCTCCTTTCTCACGGCATTCTTGCACTGGTTAGTGCTGCTCGATGGGTGAGGAGGTGAGGTGACACCACACCAGGCAGCCCTGGAGAGCCTGGCCAGGAGTCGGGCAGGCCTTGCTGCTTGATGAAGGAGTGGCAGACATTTCCTCGTGTGCTTGTCAGCAGTAGCTGGGCACTAGGAAGTGCAGCAGTCATCATGAATGTTCTATGGGCAGTGGTTTTTCCAGAAGGCTTTCCATAAGGAGCAGAGATCAGCTGTAGTACTGGAGTACCTAAGACTCCCTTGCCCAAAAGTTCCCACATAGATAACTGTGAAGCATAAGAGTCTTCATTCCCAGCAACCAGCACAATGGAAACTGGGAGATCTGCATTAAGTAATAGAAAGTACTAAACTTGCCCACTTTGACACAGCTAAACTAGGACAGGGAACCAGGAACCTGTTGCACTGACCACGTCTTCTACAGTAACTTGGAAGCTAGGAAATAGAAAACCTTGAAACCTCTTGAAACTCCTCTTGAGCCAGAAGATAGCAGCAGGACATTGGTCTACAATGGGGGGCCCATGAGATCGAGTTCCCTCATGATGAATGTCTAGAACCCAAATGTGCCAGATGATTAGAAATATATTTTTGCTCTGGAAAGTTACGCAAAAGGTGTCCACCAGTGCCTGATGTCACCATTACCAACAGACAGGCTGGCAGAAGTCCTAGATAGGGCTCCCTGCATATATGCAGAAACAAACATGACAAACAAACATTTTGGGTAAAAGAAACGTAATTTTTTAAATTCCAAAAAGCTTTAGATTGCAGACTGTCCTGCCCAGAAACAACAAGATCTTTATTTTGCACTTGTTGTACTCAGTCTTTAGGAGATTTGGGGAAATTTGTCTTTTAAATATTTTATGCCTATATTGTGTTTTCAATTGTTCTCAACCTGAACAAATTTCAGATCATTAAACAACAATTTTTATCACTGCATGCACATATGATACCCCATTCCAGAAAAAGGCTGAAAGAGAACGGAAAGGAATGCCATAAGCCATCCTGTTTAAGGTGTGACCAATAACTATTGGCTATCTGTACATACATTAAAATGGTATTTATGCTTCTCAGAAAGCCTTGTGGAATTTCTTGTAAGCCATGAACCCAGACCTTTAGGCTGTAAGAATGTGTGTTTCTACCCTACTGAGCTGGACAGCAAATCCACCAGCTCAGGGCAGTACCAAATCCATAAATAAGTCTCCATAAATGCTTCAGTCACCAGAGAGAAATAAAGAGGTGTATTGTCTTAGCAACATTTAGAAAAATCCAAAAAAACAAAGCAAAGAAAAGTATCATATTTAGAGTCAATTGTCAAAAAAATAGTCTCTTCTAGAAATTAATGTTTTAAAAATTATTTTATTTTGAAAGATGTATTTGTGTGCAATGTAACCTGTAACTAGATGGAATTACTGTTTCAAATACTGAAGTGTAGTTATGTGATTACATGCAGTGAAGGAGTCTTATCATGCAAGGGCAGTTTGCAGTTTTTGAGTGTGCTATATAATCCTAGAAAAATGTTAAAATGTAATTTTTTTGTGACAGATGTCCTTTCAGGTGGAATAGTGGGTTGCTTTTGCCTTCTAAATAGCAATTTTTCTACATCCACATATGCCAGGAACTTGCAGTAAAATTGAGTGCTGACAATTATTTCAGTTGCACTTATTTTATATCCCGTATTTAAACAAAAAGTAGAGTCTCAGGACTTAATATCAAAACTACTACAGAATTCTCCAACGTTTCCCAGAAAAATGCAGTTCCAAGGCTTTTTGTCTTGGGCTCTTTTTCAAAATACAGTTTTTACCGGTAGTGGAAATAAATAATTTTCATATTATAATTCCTTCAATAACAGGTAACAAAAATCAAATTCCTAATGAGCAAATATTATGCATGCACAGACAGCATTAGAACCATTGCTGTGACCAAGAATGCCTTAATTTCTGATATCCACACAAAGAATTAGAGAATTTGATTTTCCACAGTTTTTTGCTTTTTCCTAAGCCACAAGCAAGAAATCTACTTTGATCCCTATCCTATACCTATGTTGTTTTAACATCCATGTAAATAGATTAATAGCAAAAATACCTACAAGTTTGGTAGATGCTTTTCTTTCTGGTGAGATATATAACCAGGAGAACAAGCATTAGGAATTCTGAGGAAAGAGTACTACAGCTTCAGAGGTATAGCAGTACACAAAGCATAATATAATACAAAACAATGGCATTGACAATATTATAAAAATACCATGACTAATTCTATAAAGTCATTAAGTAACATAAAACTATTTTTTGGTCCTGCCTATATTAAAATTCCTAAATAAACAAAAATACCTGTGGGGAATAATAAAATTCACAATATTCAGTGAAATATTAGTAAGCTATGATATAGGTGTAAACCAGAAGTAAACACAGTTGAAATTTTAAAATTGACATTTCAGAAGAAAGTTTGAAGACAGCTGTTGGTCTGGGAATATGTGCCAAAAAGCAGGTTGGAATTATTGGCAAGAACACTCAGAAGTAAAAAAATTACTTGCTTGTCACAGGCTGGAGTGTCATGTGATAAAGCACATGAAGAATTACCCATAATCTGTCTAAATGTTAAGAAAGCAAAAAGATACTGAGATAAACAGCTGAAGAGATGAATGTCCAATAATTATCTCAGTCTGACATTAAAGACTGAAGAGCTTAAAAGTCTTTAGATAGTCTGCAACTGTAATTTTCTTTTCATTTCAGTAAAACATCCTAGAGAAAAGGTGCATCACATGTCCTCCCACACAACTCAAGGAATTATCAGAACAGGTGAAAGCAACAGGAAAGTCAAAGGCTGCACGCAATTAATGTGGCAGGCAATTGTCTTCTTGCAGGAAGAATAACACAAAGGAAAATGAAATCCTCACCACACTCAGATTCAGAGAAAATTATTGTAGCAACCTAGAAGAGGAGCTAAGCCATTATCATGTTTGTACACCAATATTAACAGTTCTGTGAATGAGCTATGGTGATCATCCTGTACAAGTGGAATTATCAGAATCGTCACGTCGTGCTCCTTTCTTCAACAAAATACAACACTCAGTGGAACATGTAATCATAAAAAAGTTAAGGAAATTAACTTCCATCACTTTTGGAGGTGAGAAGAAACTTTTTGTTTTAGGTACAAAGCAACCATCAAGAGCATTGACATTTCCCATTAGAAAAATCACTTCAGCCAGTGCAATCACTTCTTTTTTACAACGTCTTTCAACTTCTAAATAAGAAAAGACACCACAAACAAAATAAGAAAAAACACACAACCCTTCCTAGTTCAAACTTTCTGCCTGAAATAAGACCTTTCCATGATGTTATTTGCTGATCTTAAATTAAGAAATTTGTACTAGTGATATAATTAATGAGAAAACAATCCACTTTTTATTTTACACAAAGCAATATGGGCCCTGAGGCAATGCAGTCACATGCTAAAGCTGGGTAACGAAGCACTGAATTCTTGTCAGCAGCTTCTACAGAAAATTTAAGATCAATAGGAAAGCTCAAAAACTAAGAAAAAAGAAATACAAGTTTCCACTGGAATCTTGTCAGAGAAAAGGAAACTTGATTTTTACTTGAAGAAGGGATTCCATATCCTGTGGCTGGGTAAGTATACTTAGGCCTTAATAAGACACACTCATTTGGAAATACGAATTGAGTTTACATAAACACAGGGTCAGAGTCTTGCTAACTCTCCTAGCTGTGATTGGTGCATCACTGTCTGCAAGGTGGCCTTCTCTGGAAAGAAGGGGAGACACATATTCATCCCTCAGAATAAACTTTCACTTCAAAATTACTTCAGTGATAACACTGTACACTAATTCAGGTTTATCCACTCTGTGTCCTCCAGGCTACATTTTTCCCTTGAGAATAACTCACCCAGGGCACTTTCTAAACTAGTTAAGGAATATCCTTTATCACACTCAAACTGGATGTGTTGTTTTGGTGCTCTAAACTTTATCTTTTTTTCTTTATCTTCCATCACACAAAAACGATGAAAAAAGGAATTTAGTTATATAACCTTATGCTGTCACATACCCAAAAGGGCTCCTAGCATGTGGCAGAAATGCCTGTATTTTTGTTTTTGCCAATGACACGTCCAGAAATATAATAAGAAAAGGAATATAGACTATTGAATGTATCCAGACCAGTTTACATGTAGTCCAAACAGAAGATCTTGTTCAGGCTCAGTGTATGTTAAGATTTAAACATTATCTATACAGTTGTGCAAGCAAGAATTCAATTGCTTGATGCCTTTGAAAGTAGATTTCATAATAAGAAGGAGATGCTGGAGTTTCTTCAAGTTTTAGGGTGGACTTAGCGTTATGTGAAGATAGAAAAATATAAGCAGAAATATAGCTAGTGTTTCTCAGTTTAGGGAGGAAAACTGTATTGCTCAAATGTTCATCCCACTAGAAAGCAGAACCTAAAGAATATATCAGAAATTTTGTCGATCCCAATCTCCAAAGGACATTCTATAACAGTGCATTTCATTTAAACAAATGTTCTTTAATATGCAGAGAAATCATGATGACCTTTACAAGTATCACTATTCCTGGAGTCTTCTTTACCCTTTACTGCATCCATTGATACAGACTATCTGGAATAGCCTGAATGAGAAACTATAAACCACCAAATGTCAAGTGAAATGTCATCATTAACTTTAATGTGTTACTGTTCATCATCATAAGTCTGATCTTGAAACAACACATAAACTTGTGTAGCTTCAGTGGCAGTGAAATTTCTCCTAATTTACGCAGATTACAGGAAGACCAGGATTGTATTTTGTGTCCCAAGTGCAGCAAAATTTGCCTTGTGTTTGAACATTTTCTTTTAGTTGCAATAGATAATTTAATATTTACTGCATTATTCCTTAAAATGAAATACTTTGTTAAGGGTTTTTCTTCTTTTGAACTGAACAATCAGCATGAAATACTACAGTTGAAATGAGCACAGTGCCCTGCCAGCACATAGAGCAGTCAGGAAGGATAAAAAGTCCAAAGTATGATTTGTTTTAGGGCCTTCAAAACAAAATCAAATCACATCCGAGCCTCACAATAGAAAGATTTTTTGTATTAAAGCTTTTCATAAAGTTCTTATAATCTAAATTCTCTTCACTGTATATTGAAAAGAATCAGCTTGTTCATTTACATTTTAAAAATGTAAATGTACATATATTAAACCCACGTTACTTTGTACTTTGAAATGCATTTCACATTTTCCCTATGAAATTTATAATCAAAATTAATATGTAGGTGTCTTCAGCATTACAGTAAAAAAAAAAAAAAAAGGAAAATTGAGCATGATAAAGATTGTGAGGCACTGGAATGAGCTGGATTAGAACACCTTGCTGGAAGCAACAGATTTTATTTCATTTCTCCTCTGTCTTCTTCACATGGCTAGAAATCACACTATTTTCTCTATTAAAATATATTAGATCAATATATTTTACATAGAAGAATTCAGCTTTAGTTTGGAAACTGAAAATTCATAAGAAACCTAAAATAATTTGAAGGAAATGGTGAAGTTGGGTCCATCAACATTATATTTTCTTCTTTCCCTTTCTTCAGATATCATTATAGTTGACAAAAAGATGTACTGGAGCCACTGCTTGCCTTGCATCTATGTAACCTGGATTCCAAAACTGCTTGAACTTGCAATAAGATGGTGTAGATAAATGTCTCAATTCTTCCTTTAATTTCCTGAAATTCACAATTTTAGTTACCAAAATAAACGCTGACAAAGAATACGCCTCCTATAATGCCTTTCCCCAAATGTTTAAATACTTTTTCCTTATCAGCTCCTTTGTCTAAAATAGCCTAAATCCAAAAGAAAGAGGCCTGTAATACACTTAGAGGACAGCAGAAGTACTTATTACCCTTCAAATGCTCTACTTGGTCCTAAGAGAATACACCTGTCTCTCTGAAGCAGTTTCATCCACTTCCCAAAGAAGAACTTGGAGAATGAGGCTGCAGTTATATTTAAACCTCACATGTTGGTTCTCCTGGACCCCAAAGAGCATCATGAACTGAAACAGGCTTCAGGGAAAACAGCATATTTGATAATTAGTCCCTTTGAAACAGCCTCCATTTCTCTAAATACAACACACTTCAGAATATTTTGATGACTGTAAAAGGAATCTGAAGACCATGAAGTGCCAAAAATTGTCTCATGGAATCATCCACCCTTTCTGAAGACATTCATAATATATAAGCTGTCTTCAGGTGACACACCAGCCTTCCTTCACTCATTGCCCAGACTTCTCATGCTCAAGGTATTAAAAAAGATGCCACGTTCAATTTCACCTTGAAAATTACAGTGGCTTATTCTACTAACAGTGCTTATCCTCCCAGGGTGTCTTCCTCATATCTTATCCCTCAATACAGGAGACTTCTCTAACTATTTTTAAAGACTAATGCCCACAAAAATAAGTTGAAAAGCAAGTTGACTGCTATATATACACTATACATTAAAGCCTTGAGCTTGATGTGTGGCTCAACAAGCTCCAGAGTGCTATGTGCCCTGCAATCAGCACAAATCTCAGCATGGCTGTTGCAGCTACTCACATCCTGAAGCAGATGAGCTCTAAGCCTGGCAGCCTTCTATTCCTCTACATCTATCCTGGGAAGACAGATCTAGGATTGACTGTTCTGCAATGCTGTTTGTTGCCTCCATTCAATTCATCCTTGGAAACTGCCTTCTAGCAACAGATGGCAGAACAGGTTCTGAAATTGATGACTGGGGATCTCACTGGGATTCTTTCTCCATTCCTGAGATCTAGGGTCTTATCTCAGCTGATATACAATTCTGTTTAGAATGACTTGTCTAACTGTTTGCCAATCACATCCTGAGGAAGCCAGATGTTTCCTGGGCTGTATCAGTGAAGTGGGACCAGCAGTGTGAGGTAGATGAGGCTCTCCCTCTACTCTGCTCTTGTGAGACTCCACCAGGAGAACAGCATCCAGCTAGGTGGACCCCAGCACAAGAAGGATGTGGATCTGTTAGACTGAGGCCAAAGGAGAGTCATGAAGATCCTCAGAGGGCTGGAGCACCTCTCCTATGAAGGCATGCTGAAAGAGTTAAGGTTGTTCAGACTGGAGAAGGGAAGGCTGCAGGGAGAACTTAGAGCAGACTTTCAGTTCCTAAAGGGGACCTAAAAGAAAGCTGGAGAGGGACTTTATAGAACGGCAAGTAGTGACAGGACAAGGTGAAATGGCTTTAAACTGGCAGAGTGTAATTTTAGATTAGATGTTTGGAAGCAATTCTTTGCTGTGAAGGTGGTGAGGCACTGGAACAGTTTGCCCAGAGAAGTTGGGGGTACCCCATCCCTGGAATGTTCAAGGCCAGGTTGGATGGGACTCTGAGCAGCCTGGTCTAGTGGAAGGTGTCTCTGTTCATGACAGGGTTGTTGAAATTAGATGGTCTTTAAGGTGCCCTCTAAACCAAACCATTTGTCTGCCCCTGAGAGGGCCATATCACACCTGCCCACCCTGCAGACAGACTGAAAGAGCACCAGAGTGCACCATGTTAAAAGGGCTGCAGGCTTTTGGCTGGAGGAAAGGGAGAGCAGCTCATATTTTCTTATTTGCTGGGGAAAGCAAGCATGCATTTGAAGAATTATGTTTTCATGTTTTCAAAAGCTTTCCCATTTTTTGCTTTAAAAATAAGCAGCCGTAGCAGCAGTTTCTGTTGGAAGAGAAATATCCAGTCTCAAAAAATGCAAGAATAGCTTTAGATCTTAAGTGGATTTGCATTTTTCTTACAAATATTTTGCTTGGTGTTATTAATTTGGATGTAAATGAGTTCTATTTAGGTATAGTGAAAATCTGAAAGGTTCCTTTTTAGTACTAGTTCAATTACCGTCATGGCACAGCGCAGTACTCTGAGACTAGCGAAGAAAAAGTTACTGGCATTCTGCCATCCCTAGCCATCCTCCAGTTATATTTATAGCCTAGGGAAGTCCCAATGCTTCTTTTACCACATATGTGCAGTACAAGTGAGAATCTTTTGTTGCTGGGTTTCTTTTCAAAGCTGTTAACTTGGGATACTACAGCAGCCACTGTCTGGGAAGTCACCTACTAGCTAAACCTCCCAGCCACAGCAGAGATCTAATGGAAATTCCGCTGAATGCATTGCACCAGTTTTCTCTTTAAATTATGCTACAATTTGACTGGAGCAGAAAATGTGAGTTAGACTAGAGCTTTCATTATAGTTTTTCGTTTCTATTTTGAAGTTTGCCACAAATTGCCCAGCATTTCAATACAAAATATGTCTTTACTGTTCTTTAATCAATCATAATGCATGCAACTCTCTAAGGTGCACAGACAATGTGTGTGTGCCTGTAATACAAAGCTTTTGCCTAGTAAGCTGCAAAATAAGTATTCCAGGTATTCACTATGTAACATCCTGTGCTTCACTATAGAAGGGTACAAGGTAATTCAGTCTATTCTTAGAAGCATCATGACAAATTGAATTAATTTATGTCAACAGATTTCTGAAACCAATTAAAGCATTTTAACAGCACGCAAACAAATAGAAAAAAAACATCCCTAGGAATGCTATTGTAATTTACTTTGATATGTTCTTAAAACTAATCTGGACCATGACAGATTAGAAACCACAGGACAATACACATTATTAAGCTCTTGCTTACAGACTGGCTGCTGTGGTTTTGCTGTCATGCAAGACTGTTATTTGAGCAAGGACAGAGCAAGAACTGTCCTTTAAAAACCTAATAGCAGCATGCAGCTTGGGTTTTGTTATGTTTTGTTGGGAGAACAGTCATAAACATATGCTGTATTTTTTTATTTATTGTATTTAACCTTTTAAAAATTTTTACAGCGATAATGTAGACAAGGCACTTGTCTCATATACAAATATTTTCCTAGCAGCTGTAATACTGAAGAATGAGTTCTTACATAATATTGAGAAGCATGTTAAATTGTCCTTATCACAAAGGGCCCAATACAGAATTCTGCAAAAAGATCTTTGGCTGTCCTCATGATAAATGGGAAAAAAGGAAGCAATTAAAGGTAACAGTGAGAGCAGCAGTGATGTAGCTGTAATGTAACTGAATTTAAGTGAAAAATTAATTACTGCAATTTAGAAAGTGCTGTACTAGACACAACATTCATGACTACATGACAAGCTGTGTGTGCTGGCTCATCATACAGCAAGAATGCAGCTAACATTTCTGATATGCTTCAGTGCTAAAAAAGTGTTTTAAGAATCCACAACCAGAAAAATAGCACTGCCATTGAAACTGGAACTGAGTCATGCTGTCAGTCTTCCTAGCAGCCCTAAAGACACATAAAGAACAAAAGTGAGAGGGATTTCCATACCTATCATATTCGTTAGGAAAACCATTATCCATTGTTTATATGCCTGAGTTCTGAAGCATGGAACTGTACACAGTATAGAAAATCCTTTGGAAATGCAACATTATACAGAACATAGAAAGAAGAGATGCTGTAAAGTTATATTTTGTTAAACAAAGGTCAAGCCGTTAAATAAAACTCAGTTTTCTTTGAGGCTAATTTTCAAGATAATAAATTAAGTGTATCATAAAAAGAAGCAGAAAAATTCAGAATTTGTTAGCACTGTAAATATTTAACAGGAATCAACTTCCATATTTCTGTACAGGAAGTTGAAGGAAAATGAAAATGGTTCTCTTTATAGCGCTGTTTAAATTCAAAAGGGTTCACATATAGGATTCTGAGCTCTATTCCCATGTCGATGCAAATGAAATGTTTAGCATTTACTAGATTTCTGCTCTTCTGTTCAGAAATTTCAGTTTTGTGCTATCAATATGTGAGATTAATTAATCTGTTGAATACTTAGAATTCTTGAAGATTCTGTACTACTGCACACCTGATTACCGAACATATGATATCCCATAAGCAGAAAAAAGAATCAGCACAAAACTATACAGATTTAGAATTTCCATAAATAAAAAATTGTTTACTGACCCTTCTCTATCCACAATCTGGTTTTTAAATGTAGCTCCTCTCTTATTCTTTAATAAGATGCTTCTTACTAAGCCAAGTATCTACAATTTTCAAACATTTATGTGGGTCCTTTGCAAATGCAATCTTTGTCAAACTTAAGGGTAGTACCTTTCACAAATAAGAATCCTAAATCAGTTGCAAACAATGGTGTATGCCCAACTGGCTTTAAAAGCAGGCCTGTCCTGTTGTCAAGCAAGTGGAACTTCTGAATTCATTGCCTTTTTTTTGCTTCACTGTTAGATTCAAGGTGTAACACAAGGGCTGTATTTTTATACCAGCTTATTGGATTCATAGAGTAAAGAAAGGGAAAAATATGTTTATTTATAATTTTTCATGGTAATGTCTATTTTATTTCAGAGATTTTCTTTTATTGCTGTCCTCAAGATCAGCTGAAGCCAGGAACAGACAGTTCTCCTTTGAAGCTCAAGGAATGCATGTCATAACATGTTTATGTAAAAAATATTTTAATATATTTTGCTATTAAAATTCATTGCAACATCTTTTCAGTGGAGAAATACTCTGCAAAATTGAGTTCTCAGAATTTCTACAAACCCCAAATATACAAGACATGAAACTACAAAATTCTTTTTCTGATATGTGAAAACCAAAATTAAAATCTTAAAAAGTAACTTTCCAGTCACTCTTCTGGCAAGCTGGGCTGAGGTTTTAAGCAGCTCAGTGTCAGATTTTAATTCTCCAGACTTTCACTAAAGAAATCATATCAAATCATCAAAATCTGATTAAAATAGAAAACATCTGGATATTAAAGTAATAATGCATGTAACTGGCTTTGAACTTAAAGACAGGTCAGGGTTCCCCTCTTTTAAAATGGCAATATTTGCAGTATATTTGCAGAAAATACCACATAGTGTTTTGCTGTTGTGTGCTTCTGTTCACTCATACAAGGTGTCTCTTGCTATTTGTTGCTTCTGAGGAAAAAATGCTAGGATACCACTCTCTTTAATGCCAAATCACTATAATGAGAATTTCCTGTGAGTGCAGCAAGGAGACCTGAAGTTTTAGTTTAAAAGAAAAAGTGCTATAAAATTTCTCTCCAGCTGAATTATTTCTTTCTCTAAAGAGATAAGGACTTGAGTTCTTGTAGCACACTGTTTTATAACTGGATGCATTGTCTTGATCTTGTGAAAACTGTTCCTGTCCTTCCATCTCTGCCTGTTACCTTCCCAGCCTCACTCTCACCATCACCCAACTACATCCACACCAGACAGGGGTAAAAACTCCACGTTACCATCTGCAACTTGCTTCTTCTGCAATTTTGGGTCCCCTTTATTGCCTCTTGATTTAGGGTCAGCCTTGCAGAAGGGTGAGACAACAGCATTCAGAAGAGGCAACCATACTCTGAAGAAGTCTCTCTTAGACAAATGCTCTGCTTCCCTTTAGTAAGTGTGCCATACCAATAAATTACTGGGGAAAGAGGAGGAAGTGGGAAGAAGATATCAAAGATTCACTTGGTTTTGAAATGCTAATGAATATAAAAGAATTAAAAGTGTTCCTCTTAGAGAGCAAACTGCTAATGTTTTGTACCTGCTGCACATAGAATTAATTCCGAAATAATTAGCTGGTTACTTCTGGGATGTTTTAAAAAGGATTATACAGACCTGCAGTTGAAAATTTGAAGATTATTATTAACACATTACATCAGGAAATGGTGTGGTCTGTAAAATTAAGCTATTTGCAGAAAAAGTGACTTGATGGTTGGATGTGGTTTATAAATAGAATTCAATCATGAGAAAATTAGATATATAGAAAGATTTTAGAGAGAAATTAAAGGCCACTTATGACATAATTGCAGGATAAAATTACAAACCTGAAAGTACTCTTCTTTTCTGTTATTCAGTTAATATCAACAATTACTGTGCTGAATTACTTGCCAACACTATTTGTATTTTAAAACAACTATTTTTGCCTTTGAATGTAGTTAAATAATTTCTTTAAATTAAAATAATTTTGGTTTAAATTAAATGCCAAGTAAAGATTTTCTAAATTTTGGTAAGATTTGTTATCTGAAATGTAGGGTAACAGAATCCACTTTTGCTATTAAAAAAGTATCAGGAAAAATTTCTCTTTCCTCAGAAGATGCTTTACCACATTGGTTCTTAACCACATTTGCAAAATGAATGCATGGTTTATTGTAGGAATCAGTCAAACACTTAGAAATTCATTAGTTGTAGTAGAAAAAAATACTTTAGAAAAAAAATACGAATAATAGATTTGTGATTAAGTACTGGATAAGGCTTGGGAAAGGAGGTTTCAGTCACTGGGTGTTTTGCAGATTCCCTCTGGGCATTTGCTAAATTTCATTGCTTTAATCAGTAGTGCACTAACACATAAGAACTGGAGCCAGGGAACCACACTGCACTAAATGCTATGCCGCTCATAAAGAAAACTGAACTGAGAAGAGTTTAGTCACTCTGTGTTCCTATTATCTACCAGTAAGATAAAACTACTTTTCTTCTACAGGTGTATGCACATGCAATGACTGGAGAAATAAAAAATATTTTTGTTGACAAGATGCATTTTCCTGATCTGGTTTTGTTATTCACTTTTGTTTTCTGTCATCTGCCATCTCTTAGATTTCCATATTCTTCTTTAGTCCTCATATTATTACTCTTTTTTACTCTTTTCCATTGCAATTGTTTTACAATGCTCTTCTCTTTCTTCCAGAAGGTGTTTCTCTCTGATTCAACTCCCCTTATTCTTTATGAACTTATTAGCAAGTTAAGGGTTTTCTTTTAAATCCTTCTGAAATCACTTTGACATTGGTGATATTGTGTTCACTGTGTAAGAAAAGGGCATTTAGTTTAGAGGGTTTCTTCCTGATCCTAGGATACAATTCCTCTTGATCTCAATAGTGCATATCGTGGTAGAACTGTGGAATTCAAATTGTTTTCCTGGAACTCCATAGATAAGTTGCTAAGAGCTCTGTAGTGTACATTGTACAAAACCCTGTAGACAGTGTTCACTAGATCTTCATCCAAACTGTCTAGGGAGAGAGCTATTAATACTAACATGTAAGGAGCTAAAAAGCTCTGGAAAAGTGACAGACAAATAAAATTCCAGGACTTCTTTCCTATTAAAGGACTCAAAACTATTTAAAACATTGGTACATTCACAATAATAAGAAATATTTCCTTCAAGTTTTTATGATTTTTCTTTACACTGTGGTTCTCCCAGTGTGTCCAGGTATTATGTATGCTATAGCTGTGACTTTCAGCTAATTATTTCCTATTAAGTCTTTGAAGTTTAATTGATAAGTTGATGAAGCTTTGTGATAAACATACAGTACTTTGAAACCTGTGCATAGATAGTAATTTCCACTGTCTGTGCAGAGTTAGCAAGCATTTCAGTGTTCCTTTTAGAATGAAGACCTAAATTTTTCAGATTGATTAATCTGTAATAAGTTTTATTTAATAAAACATTCTACAGTGTCATTCCAGGGCCTCAGAAACCAATCAGGGTCTCTGTGGAAACCAACCATTTTTACATCAATATTGAATGATTTATGAATATGCTTTGGGGCAGAAGATAATTCTGAGAACCCAGAAAAGTATCTTGCCAAGATCTGGAGGGTGTATATGAAAATGTTCGCTTTACATCAATCACATCTTCATTTTCCTAATAGAAGAAGATCAGATATTCAAGTCTAATTATGTGCTATGAAAAACTAATTTAAACCTAAGCCTAATACCTAAGTATTTTTCACCTTAATTTCCCCCTTTATTCTAGCAGTGTTTTTTTCTTTTGGTCTGGATTACATAGTACAGTGCCCATTTTCACAGCAGTCTCAATATCTACAGTGGCTTTATTAGGGCTTTTTAAAAAGAACTATTTTTCTTGTAGAGCCTGCAAAATTTTCTTGTGATCAAATCACTGCTAAACTCCAAATTACTATGTCAAATAGAAATAGATGATATTCAAATGTACCCTGCTTTAACTTTGAGAAATACAGACTGTAGTTAATGTATTTTTTGTGTTATAATTGTAGGAGTGGGCTTGCATAATCTTTACCTTACTGAAATAATATTGAATGAATCTGGACAAGATGAAAACTGGAGTGCTCTGTGAGCAAACCTGCAAGTTCCTGTTTCTCTTTAAAGGAATTCTAAGTTCAGTAACTGTGATACTACAGCTGCTATAGTTACCATACTACACCAGTGATGGTACACACAAAGGCGTTAGGTGAGGCAAAGTGCAGCTTACAGCATGGGGACGAAGCAGAGTTACAGACAGCAGGTCACAGCTGTCCCACAGCTGTCCACAGAGGGAGGGAGTCAGTCAGAAGCACGAAAACAGCAGGAGACTTGAGCAACAAAAGGCCTTTCAGATGGTCTGGTACTTCCAGAAGCTGTCTCCATTCTTGCTGCTGAGAGAACATGGAGACCTCACCTCAGCTTTAAGATGCAGGGATCCCTAAATTTATACAGGAATGAGAACTTCCAGCTAGCAGCTTCTTTCTTCTTTGTTATTTGAGTTGTCAAAGACTTTTGTTTCCAACAAAACATCTTTGCCTTGTGATTAGTCTTTAAATTCAGGCTTTATAGCACTTAGTAACTAAACTCTGCTTGAGGTCTAAAGAAGGAGGGTTTCATACTGTTCTCTTTTAACTACATTAAAATGGTACATAGCATAACAACAGTACAGAAAGTTTTAAACTAGTTTAAATTTGTTTCTATGGCTTTAATGTTATTTTTCTAAGTGCTATTTTGGATTTTTTTTCTTGCATTATGAAATTACTTAAACTCATGTTCATTTTTCTTCATATAAAATAATGTGTTTAAAACCTCTTATCTAACCTTTTTTCCTGGAGATTGTCTCCTGCTTCTTATTTTTACTTTACATGCTTTATGTTTGTTATCTTTTTCGTTTTCTTTAAATCACTCAGTATCTTTCTTTATTAGAAGCCAAAAGTGAAACTTGTATTAGAGAAATTGCAACTCAAGGAGTCCTTAAAGATAAATATTTAAAGGCATCCTCTTACAAATAAAGCAAACCAGACTCTTACAGATTCATAAAATCCATACTTTAAGTGACCCAAGAAGAAAAAAACTCATTACTTTCTTTAGTCTGCTTAGTAAAGAATCTCAAAATGTACTTTTACGAATATGCTGTTTCTGAAGACCTGATGACCACTTCCATCTCCATTTGTCATGTAGAACAAGTGGCTGAATGTTAAACTTCACAGTGAATTTAACATCTCAGTAAGAATGTCTTGAAGAAATAGAAATGCGCTTCTGACAATGTAATGTGATTTTAAAATTTCAGTGTATTAGATTAGCTCTTCCCCCTAAGGGATTAAAAGGACAAAAATATTGCAACAGCTATATTTTACAAAGTTTTCTGAACAGCATCCCCTTTGAAGTTAAAACCTGGTATGGGCTATTGGGAGTGCTGCCAATTCCTAGTTTCATTGTAGGGCTAAAGTTCCTACAGTCAAGCACCATTTGAGGAAAAAATTCAAAATTCAAATATGTGGAAAACAAGGCTTAAGTCATGCTCTTTTAGGTGCTTCTTTAAGAAGACAGACTCTGTAGGTTTTCTCAGTAGCCTATAGATAGAAACAGACTTCACTCTGAAGATGGAGAACACTTTTACTAACTTTCTCTTTATTTGCACTGTGGAGCCAGTCTTTCTCCTTTGGCAGTTTCCTAGCTTGTACTTTATTGGTAAGCTCTATCACACTTTGCAACATTAAATTATTTGTTGATTGTATAATTTCATAATGTCATGTTATGGAAGTTAATGGTCTAAACCAACCATCCATCTTAGATAATGTTTCTCTAATTACCATATTGATATTTTTGATTGCTCCATTGATGCACAGAAAATTGATACATTCAGTGCAGTTGTGGAAGTTAGATGTAAATTACGTATTACACATAAAATGAACCCTAAACCTTAAAACACTCCTTTTATAATGCAGCAATAAGACCAAATGTCTTTATAATGGGAAAGAGATGACCAACATTGTCTTCTCTTATTCCACAATCATTTTTCTTTCACTTAACATTATGATTAACAGTCCCATTTGCAAGTAGTGTGACTTAGCTGAAAATTTAATCTAGCACCTGATTGGATAAATAAGGTCAATTTAGGATGAAGCAAATGAATGCTATTAGACTGAACATCTGTCACTCTCTTGCAGCACAATTCATCTGATAAAATGGTTACCTCTTCATCAATTTCTTGACATAACAGGAACGAAGTCCTCATAATAGAGCACTGTCATAAGAATCAATGTTTTCAACTTTGAAAATAAATGTCTCAGCTCTGCCTCAGCATTAATGTGGCAGCTGGAGACTGTTAACCTAAGCCAACTTTTATTTCCATTGACTTATTTCTTAGTTAAGGACATACTTCTGAGACCTTTTTTGGAGGGTATAAAGTTTTAAAAATTAACTTTATTAGTATAAACACCTGTGTTGCAAAGTTATTACATTACTTGAAGGAAGAAATTGCAAGTGAAAGGGAGATTTTTGGTAACAGTAACCATATCTACAAAGTTAAATTACGAGAAACCATAATATATTAAAATGAAATATTTATAATTAAATATGTTGAATGATAAGTAGTGCCAATAACAGTAATGTTTTACAACCATAATAATCTGGACATGATGTCATGTTTTTCAAATTGTGAATGTAGAATGGATATTAATATGCTCATTTAAGATACTTACCTTATTAAGATTAATGATTTAACATATATACATCACTGAAGTCAATGCAGTTTTTATAGTCTGAATTTTATTCCTTCTTTACTTCTTGTTAAGCTTAATTTCTGAGGGTAATCACAAATAATGACAACAAGCCTGCTGATAGTTATGCAGTCCTGTTTTATGTTCCCTGATTCCCAGAAAGCTATATGACTTAACATAAACATTGCCATATGACTTATGTAACTAGCCAAAACACAGCAGATTGCCAACAGCACAAGCTGAAATTATTGTTTGGGAGATATTCCAGTGTCTTGTTTAAAATTTGCATGTACAAAAATCTGAGCACTGCAAACCAGTGGAAAAGGAGTAAGAACCTACCGCAAAGGTAGATTATTTCTTTTTTTCATACACTTTTGCCATCCAAATCTCTCTTCAAAGTAGGAAACAAAAATTAATACACCAAGCAACAATTATCTGCTTCAGGAGAAAAAACATACTATCAGAATGACTGGAAAATTCAACATCTTCACAGGAGGAAAAATTCTTTAAACATTTAGGTAAAAGACCAACAAGTGACCCAAGACACCACTTAATTCTGATAGATTAGGAATCTCCAAGATGTGTGAAAGTGCTGCTTCATGTCATTAGGAAGGCAGTCCGCAAGTTTTGATACACCAGGTATTCTCATCACCATAATTTAAACAAAACTTTTTCTGCCTGAACCCATGTATAGTTACATACTGCCTTTGGATGCAGCTCTTTCTCTGTGTGGTCTGTACATGATAGCCCAGCCACCTCATCAGGGCTATGAATTCATATGCTTAATTTAACCTCTCACATTACTGGAATGAGCACGTCTCTAACCTTTGACCGGATGGCTCAGTTGTCAGAGACTTCTCCCTTCCTCTGCAAATCTTCCAAAAAATGCCAGGACAATTACCCCCTCCAGGTATTCCATCAGTTTTAAAAGACACACTTGAAAGTGACCGCACAGGCCATGAATGAAAAAGTCATGACTTTGGCAGCCTGTACCCTTCTCATGACACTTCTGCCATAAATAACTTATAGGGGAACTGTGCAAACATGTAGCCATCGCTGGTCAAAGCTATGTTGAATATAACTATACGATAGAAAAATCATTAGCATTTACTTTAATTCAAAACCACACTCAGCTATATACTGCAGCTTGGATGCTTGGACTGTTTCATAATTCTCAAAAGATCCATCATAACAAAGTGAGGAGGTGTATTTGGAGAAAACCCAAAATGTGGATCAATGTATGCACCAAAATATAAATCCTTCTCTTTCTTGTTATTTCTACTAGATAAATATGATGAACTTATGTATCACTGCAGTCCTTGTGTTTATTTATTATCAATAAACAAAGGGTTGCATAGAACTCCCATCTTCTTCAGAAAATTGTCTTCCATTACTAGAGATTAAATTCCTATTTTCTTTTGATTAAGCACTTCGCAAAAAAAAAAAAAAAGTCCGTGTGAAGAAAGAGAATAGTGTGAGACCACAGTCTAACAGGCTGGTTTAGAGAAGACAATAAGTGTGCAAGAATCTGAAATAATCTCTAATATATCTGTAAAACTTCAAACAGATTTGTTTTACTGTAGACCTAACTTAGCCAATATAAGCCATGCCAGCTCTCTGTTGAGCTCTATGAGATTTGTAAGACTTAGGAGTATTTATTTTAACTGAGTGACTACTGGAAAAGTCAACTTCAGGCTAAAATTAAAAACTAGAAATATATGCTGTTCACAGTTATGTCTAATTCTTCATTGAGATCTCAATGAATGAAAGTCTTAGAATCCATTATTGCATTTTGCAAACAACTTTCATTGAAAAAACTTCATGTAAATGAATGGTGCCAAGTCTAGGGATGCAATCCTGAGTCTACAAGGTTTTAAGACTGTACGGCTATCAGAATTTTTTTTTTTGTGATGGTGTTTTGACTGTAAATGAAGGAGTATGAGCACCAAAGTGTCCACTCAAAGTGTCCAAAACTTTTTCTCAGGTAAACTTTACAGAATATTTAAAAATATTAGGAAGTCACCAGCTATTTGTATTTTTCCTTAATGCTGACTTATTTCCACTACATGTTTGACATAACCTTCCCCACATAATTCAAACTAGACTTTTGCCCCTTAAAACACGTCAATATTCTAACAGATAATTTGTATTTCATAGCAGTGGAATTCAGGTGGAACTGTTGATACACTTTTTATTTTCGGAAGCATTTTAAGTCACCTAACAGGGTTGATGAAGACTGAGTAGAATTTTCAGAAATCTTGATTCTGGGAATGTTTCAAGAACTTTGGTTGTGGATGTTTCTTCTTCAAGTGCAACAACAAATATTATGGGAGTGCTTTATTTCTGAGATGAAAATTGCCAGGTATTTTGTCTTATTCCAGGGAGAAATGAATTGTACAAAGCACTACAAAAGAATTTGTTAAACAGAGCAATTTCCTTTGTGTATCTATTGCAAACACCTCAATCCAGAGGGAGCAGGCATGGTGGTTTAAAAGAGAAAAAAATTTTGTGCCAATTGAGACTGACAATTCTTTTTGTCATAGGGAGATTTTTAACAATATAATAGGCTCTAAAGAGAACAAACAAGGCTTTAATATATTGACACTTCAGTTGCTTCCTTTATTAGCACTTTGTAAACATTAAGAACTTACAATGACATGGAAAAATGGATTCAGGTTAAGATCAGCACTATAAGGTCAAGACTCGAACAGCACCCTAGAACCCAAATGTCATTTTGACAACAAAGTGCAAAGTGCATGCATTAAAAACACCATTCCAGCTCTGGCACTTCAATATCTACCAGCAAAACTGCCATGCAGCCATGTTTCTGTGACTACAAGCCCTACACATGGCTCATTTCAATGGCTTTCGTGCCAAATTGTCTGGCAACAGCCCCAGTGGAAATACAGACTAGATATGGCACAAGTGTTGCTGTGCTGGATCATCCTTAAAAGACTGCAAAAATCTATTTAATTATAAAATGTGTAGAATTCTGAAAGAAAACTGGAAGTGTGCCAGCTTCTATTGTCTTTTAGCCCCATGGGTAGAGACTAACTTAGATGTGGGGTGGTTTGGTTTGGGTCTTCTCCCTGCCAGGGCTAAACAAAGATTTGAGAAAAGATAGTCCGATTCCTAGGCAAATATTCTATGTATGAGAAGGGCTTGGCAGAGGAAGACAACGTGACAATCCTTCTGATGGCACCACTCTGGAAGAAAATACAAGGGGATTTTCCAGTGTATGAATATCACCGGGTATTAGGAACAAGGTGTTCAGTAATTTTAAAACCTGTCTAGCACCAGAACTAAAGGTTCTCTGAAGTTCCAGAATGGCAGAGGATCCAAATTTTGAATTTTTTTGCCTGTCTTTTTTGTGTCCTAACCCCAAATGTACAGAAACTTAACAGTATGGGAAGAATTAGGAAAAGACTGAGATGAAGTCACTTCTTCCTTGTAATCATAATGTAGTTTTGTTTTTTCTGATTTTTAAAGTTCCTCACATTATTTAATTAATACAGCCCTTAAGGTTCATTTATACTTCATGTAAATCAAATTTAAATGAGCTGGAGATATTACCATGGGAAATGGAATAAAATTAATTAATAGATTACTTGATTAGTTCTTATCATTAGTTATTAATAATTAGGTTTTTTTTTGCCTTCCTGTACAATTATGGAATGCCTGTCCTATAGGCAAATGCCATAAAAAGTTAGTGTGTTTTGTTAAACATCGTTCTTGGTCTCCAGATACCCCAAATTATCAGCTATTATAGAATGATTCACAGTCTGCAACAGCCATAAATTGATATTATTAGTCATAGTACCCTTCCCAGGCTGTTATTTCTCAATGATATATTGATTACCAGGGAGAATCAGTATGCTTATCAGAAAGTATTCAGTTTTTTAGGACATTAAACAGATGCAATTTTTGCACAAACCTAGCCTGGTAGTTAAACCACGTGTTCTGAGGACAATATGTTATCTGCTGGAAGTAATCCTGTGGAATTTTCTTCTCTCGTCATTCATGCTTATTTGTCTCGTTTATCTTCCTCCTTCTCAGATAAGGTCTGACAACAAAAGTGGCGATACATGGTATGACAGCCAGGCATACAAAATCAATCTTTAGAAGGCTGTATACCCTGAATACTGTTATGTTACACAGAACCAAGACAAAACATCAGGAAGCCACGTCAGTATTTTGTCCCTCCCTGCTTGGTGTGATTTCTGAAATGACAAAAATTCTTAATGTTTATGTAGCAAGCTTTCAATACATGGTGCATTTTCCCCACTAGTAATACCCAACTGTGAATACTCTAGTACTAAAGGAAAAACTGATCAGTGAAAATATTTTGCAATTCACAAATTGGACCTGGCACAACATATGCATAACCTATAAAAATATAAATTAATATTCACTTTAATTATACAGAATGTGTGATAGACATATGCACTTTGACAGGAGCAAAACAAAATACTGTAGATGTAGCTTATATAAGCAAGTCCTTTTAGTCCTTTCTTGTCTTTTTTTTCAAAGAAGGTGAAATACTGAATGTTTTAGAGAGTATATTTAGACAATTTAGAAGTCTCACATATGAAAATTGGAGCTATGTATGTTAAATAGACTCCTAATGAAAGATTTTTTCAATTAACATCTTAAAGACTTTTAAAATTATATTACTAACAATACTGAATCAGTTAGTTTCCTCTCATTAAAAGTTCAGTTATATGGGGAGTGACATTTGCATTAGTCTCCAATCATTATAAGCACTGTAGAAAAATGGGAAATATATTTTAAAATAGCTCAACACTGTTATAACTTCATCAAGAAAAATTCACCATGAAATATGCTGTTCCCAATGGAAATTTAGTACAGGAAAAACCCTACTCTGTCCTTGCAAGTGTCATGTTTAATGAATGTATTTGACAAACTCTGAGATCTTTAGTAATACATAAAGACACAGAATGATTGAAGCAGACTATTAAATATATTCTTACTATTCAGGTTCAAATTAAACTCCATGAACACAGAGAACAGGTACACATTTCATTTTAACTGGTGATATGAAAATCCCAGAGCAACATATTTGTCAATTTATGCACATTGCAGTTAGATGTGTCACACTGTCCTATCAAAGATGGAGCTTTAAGAGAAAATTAAAGAAACTCCTTTTCTTGCTGTGTAAATTAAAATGAAAGCTATGCGTACATGATGAGACCACACAAACATTGTCTTAACTGTGTCACACAGTTTGTGAATAATAAAGAAGCAACAACCACCTTTAGGGAGGACTTAGCATTTTCCACCTTTGGCCATTGACTGAGAAGAACAAGAATATTCCATTATATATTTACATAAATGATTTTCACTCAGACTTCTATACGAACTTAATGGTTTCATCTTTTTCTGCATTAACTGCTGACAACATGGATACTCAAGCTGTAAATTTTCATTGACTTAATGTAAGTTTAGTGTAGGTTAATAATTTAACAAATGGAAAATGCACTTTTTGATTAGCATAAAAATTTGAGCTGATGGCTTTTTAGGAGATACAAATACCAAAACAGCCAATTAAACTCTGTTGAGCTTTGACTTTGTAATTTTTCCTCTTCATTTGCATCTTGGGCAAGCTTATGAGCTGAGCTGATATCACTGAAAATAAAGTTATGCCAAAGATGAATGCTTTTGAAATACTACCTAATACCACTGGGGTACAAAAGAACAAAATGAACCTTTGCTAACAGAATATTTTTATTTATTTCCTCATTAATGTTTACTACATTTAGGATTTGAAGTAATTTCTGTGTATTTCTCATATATAATAGATATGATGAAAAGCCTGTTGACACTTCACACAACTGTGACAATAATAATGTAAAAAAAAACACACAAGAGAAATTTGTTGCCATCTTGAAGAATTTTGTTTAAGTAAATCCTAAATAAAAAGGCATGTCCATTACTTTTTGAATTTATTCTGAACCTTTGCTGTAAAATCCTTGAGTATAATGTGCTTCAATATTTGCATTTTTGCAGACCAAAGCATTATTTTTATTATTATACTCAAATGCATTAAAATGCATAGTTAAAATAAGTCAGAAAAAATTGTATTGCAAGCAATCTACTTTCCATATGGATTATCAATAATAAAAGAATGATGCTTGTCTGTGATTAAATGTTTCACTATACTGTTTTTCAGAGTAGAAAGAGGAACATTTAATATACTGCACATTATTTTTCCTTTTCCTTATTTAAATCTTCTAGTAAGCACACACTGTGACAGCAGGAGACACAACAATGACTGAATGTGCACAGCTACCACTAGATCATTCTCCCTCTATTAAAACCGAATTGAATGTAGCAATGATGTTCTGGCAGCTCAGTGTTATTTCTGGGTCAACATCATATCTCTCCAGGAAAGGTGTTTTTGTTGTTGGCCTGACTCTCCCTCTTTCTGATTTAACTGACATAGTTGAAACCATGCCAAGGTGCAAGAGCATTTCGAGTTCAGCGATGAGGAAAGCAGCTTGGATAAGTGCCATGAACAAGCAGCTTCCTGATAGACATGTGGAGCGGAGATTCAGTGCATGATATTTTTGAAATGAGGAAGACACACACACCTCCATAGTGAATACTGCTTTACCTCTTTCCTCCTATTTTTATTCCCAGAGAAAACAGAGATCAAAGACCATGTGTTATGTCCATTATATTTCATTCCCCCCAAAGCACGACACTAAATTTTTGAATTAAAATCTGAAGAGAGAAATATTTAAGTAAAACAAATTTTGTGGCAAATCCTATCTATAGACACACTTCTGAAGAAAAATAACTCATTTGCTTCACGGTAAAATGAGATTTTCTTCAAACAAATCCACAAAAGAAAGAACTAGCATAGCATTTAAGAAGAAAATGGTGTTGTTACAACGACACCTCCTTCTGTTTCCCTTATTAGCAAGATAATCCAAGTGCTAGGTACTTCATTTTTGTTTCTTACTGTAGGTGTAAAACCTCGAAGCAGCACAGGCAGGATTCCTGTGTGCACTGCGCTAGGGACTGTGCAAACAGAAGAACAGCAGCAGGCAATTTAGATTTAAGACAGCTCATCAGCAGCTGCAGGCAGACAGAGACTGCAAAGGCACACCGAGGTAGCGTTAGTCAGTGTGAGTGACAATAGTTTTGTCAGGGGTTGTGTAAGCATTGCAGCAAAGGAAAGGCAGAATTTGTGATTTCAAGGAAAACAGCGAAGCATGTTGGCAGGTACTTATGGGATGTACCTTTAGGTTATGGATGAAATCATGAAAGTGCATATTGGAAAAGTCTACTGAAAGCATGAGGGAACCAGCTGGGGGATAAATGAGTCTGGGTGATTCTGTACATCTGAAGAATCCTAAAGTCACAGAGATATTTGTAATGTTTATGGGGGTCAAAACCATGGCCCAACAACAAAATACAGTATGATATGGTGACTGTCCTTGTCAAGGCTATAGGAACAGGGTGTCTTAGCCATTAAGGCAAAAATTGAACCATTTAACTAAGGAGAATGTATAGAAAATGTGTAGGAAAAAAACCACCTGTATGATTTACGTTTTCATTTGAAAAGAAGTTGCCCCAAATATCTCCTCCAGGAAAAAACCAGTTTGTTTACAGTAATAGACCTTAACAGAGATCTGCACATGAATTAATCCTAGTGCATACTTAGTAAATTAGTCAAAAGAAAGAAATAATACCTAAAACTCTCAAACCTTCCAATGTGACATCAAAATCCTACAATCTTGCAATAGACAGGAGCAGCCTGTGATGCATGATTTCCCTAAGAATAAATAATTTTTTTTTCCCAGAGGTTTTAATCTACAAAGGAAGGAGACAGTGTCCAGTCGGCATGATCTAGGACAGTGGCTGGCCAGCAAGAGCTTCAATACATCTGGGAAAGGCAGTTTAAAAAAAAAATAAAAAAAAAAAAAAAAAAGGGGAGGAGGAGGCAAAAGGAAAGCAAGAAGACAGAATGTTTGGAGAAAAAATAGCTTGCAGATTGATTACAAGAATTTCCTTGAAAGCTTTTTGGTTGCCACTTCTTTTTTTTTTCTTTCTTTCTTTTTTTCTTTTTAAACACCAGTCATGATTGTGTAGCTGAGATTATTTCTCTGGTCTTCACTTCACCAGTTTCAAAGGGTATGATCTCTTCAGTACAACTTGTTCAATGTTCACTGGCACAATTCCCAAAATAGCCTCCCAATCAAGATCAAATATAGTTGTGATTTGCAGTCTGTATTGACTGACGAGCCAGCTGACTGAGACAGCTGGTACACGATAGTCAGGCTTTAAGGCGTTCCATAATTTCAATTTAATTTCAAAGGTTACACTATAAGTAGGCACAAAATAAATAATTTGCATGAGGACAAAGATAATCTCCAGAAATAACTATGGTATTCATAAATTATACAGTTATAGAACAGCCTCTTGTTATTTCTTTTGTCTGAGCACAGTAGAATTGTTGTCAGTATAATACTGTAATATACATAAGTAGCATTACAAATGCATGAGCAGAAAGTTTGTTGGTAGTATTGTTGGTACAAATGATGAGAAAACACTATGTTATCTACATAGTCATATATATGTATAAACCACATCAACCAACTCCACAGAATTTAACAATCCCATTTCACCTTAACCATTATCAAGTATCTTTAAATATGCCAACATTATGTGTTCGCCTTCATGGAAACTCAGCTGTTAGGTATTCATTATCTAAACATGAAATACAAAGTCTGTTTGAATGGCCACTACTTTTGAAGCATGTCACTTGTTTTAGTCACAAAGCTACCTCAGTTCTACACAAATCCTGAGTAAAAATATTCACAGCTAATAATTTTTTCTGTCTGTGATATGAAATCATGAGCAGAGAGCCTTTTTGTACTGAATGGTTAAGCCCATAACAACTCAGTCAAACACCTATTTCTTTGATATTTGGTGAGATTTTGAGAGACCTCAGATCTAAATAATTCTAGTTCTGGTGGAGGATGTTTGAGATGTTTAAGAAGCAGGCTTTTGGGGCAAATCCAAAAGGCAACAACAACAGCTATAGCATAATTAATGGAAATAATGAGGAAAATTTAAATTGTCCTTCTATAACCACTAATTGAGAATGGATAAACAGTCTCTGAGCTTTCTACAAAGGAACACAAAAACTTATTTTTCTGATATTCAAATCTCACATGCAAGTTAGAAATACAACATCTTTGCAAAGTTTTCATTCAGTGAGATTTCACATTTGTGGTTTCTCCCCAGCTTGTATTTCAAAACCAAATGAAGCCTGATTATATTTCCTTGGCATGTGAGTGCAAGAGAAGAGAATGACATGTGAAAAATCTTCCCCTTTTCTACAGCCGTGACAAGCTGGGCACAATGACATCTCTCCTCTGTTTGATGTGACAGGGGACCTTCATGCTTGGCTCTGACAGGAGGAGCTCAGCCCTCCCACAGGGCTGCAGTCTCAGGAGCTGAGCAAGCGTCTACCCAGAGCACAGGAGAGGAAGACCCACCATGGACCTTGGCTCTGGGGAAGTTGCATACAGCTCCCTTAGGCTTTTTGTCTCCATTTTTTTCGCTCAGACAAGGCAACTTCATAAAATGCATCAATACAGAATATAAACCTAAAAGGCAAGAGGACAGTTAAGAAGCCTGTTTTGTTCCTGTTCAGTTTAATGACCCAGGTGGATTGGTCTCAGGATTGGAGTAGAAACCACTGAAGACAGAATTGTCCACTTAAATATCAGTCTTTTAAAAATAAACCCATACACTTTTTATTGTTACTATTTCAAAAATTCAGTCAAAAAAATCAAATCATAAGCTGACATATGGAAGCTTTCTCATAAAATAAATAATATATGGAATCCTATACCCTTAGTATTGAAAAAATATTTTTTCTCTGTGCAAATATTATGATCTTTAATAATTATGTTAATTTTTCATTTATATTCACAGCTCATCTTGTAAAATCATTATATGTCTTAACATTAACTTTGATTGCATAAATATTACATTAACTTTGGTCATGTAAGTATTGCACAATCACCATTTAAATAGTTATGAAGGTGACTGAATAGGTTCCAATTGAGTTTAATTTAACTGGAGTAGGAAATATTTTTCCTTTGATTTTTAAACAGTGCTTTTGATTTAGTTATTTTATATACAGACAATTGAAGTTTTCATTCTTTTATTAACTCACATAAAAATGCTCACAAGAGCATCTCTACAAGCAAGTGAGAGTTGAGGCTGACTACTACATAATTATCAAAACACGAATATATCTTCCCTTCTATGGGATAACCCAGAAACCAACTCAGGTCCTAATACAGAAGCCATTTTAACACAGATATCATAAGCTTGTGATTAATTGCCATGATTACATTCACTGGATTACTTTGCTGTAAAGTGTTTCTTCTATGCTGAAGGCAGTCTATTTTATTGGGTAGGTTTAAGTATGTCTTTCACACCTTGCTGGACCCAGCTGCAGCAAGCTCTTGGTAGCATTTCCAGCCAATTCCTCTATGGCATGGAGGGCTTTGATGCCTCTGAACAAATGGTAAGATATTGATTCACAGGAGCTGAGGCCTTTTACCGTACGTGACTATCAAAGAAAGCTGTTGACAGCTGCCTTGAATGCGCATTAGCAGAGTCACAGGGTATATAGGAACTTCCCGTAAAGCAATGCTGATGTTATAAATGGCAGTTTGTCCCCTCACTACTTTGAAGAGAGAAAATGGCTATAAGGGTGGGATTTACTCATCTACAATACTTGTCTGGCTCACTTACCCGGCCTTGTCAAACTATTTCAGTGACTCCATATTCCTTGCCAAGGTAATTTTCACCCTTCAGGAGTGGTCTCTCCAGGGTATCCATGGTGGGACAATGCACTTCTGAAGAAAAAGCAGAACTTGATCCTGTTCCTTATTTCTGAAGGTGCTATCCCTCACTTTAGTGGAAAAGGGACAAAGTACCTTTAGTGTCTGTCAGCTGTGTTTAAGAACATAACCCTTTTTTTACATAGTTATATATCATCCTGGTAAACCTCTCCTTGGACAGCAAACATCCAAAGCTAATGCACTCTTCTGCTGTTTCTATGAATTCTTTTCACAGAAATGCGTCATGTTTTACCCTTTTCAAGAAGGGTAACATAAACGCCTCCTCCTTTGTAGAACAGATTCTTATCAGCAAGTCCCAAACAGCTCTTATGAGACTCAAATCTCTCAAGATACCACAGTTCTGATCTGAGCATAGTGAAGACTGAATGAAAAGCAGTAGTCCTAGACTCATTAAACATTGTCCTGGGTTTCTCCATAACTAGTATTCCTGCTCAGAGGTGTTCCATACCACATCTGTACCAGTATCTTTTACTTCTGTCTGGCTTCTGGATACTTCCCCAATTTGCAAAGCTGCTTTCTGAAAGAACAATCAGGTGGAGTTCCCCTCCACACCTTTATTTTTTTTTCTTCCAGAATGAGAAACGGAATCCCCTCAGATTTCTGCCTCCTCCCTCTCCTTCCAGCCCTTCTTTCCTCTATGTGGCAGCCTGAGTGTGGAAGTCACTCAGCCACAAGAGGCTGGATATATCAAACAGGGTGTTTCATTGCAACTAGCTAACAGGACTGGGATTTTGGCTGAAGCCGTAGCAACTATTCTAGAGGAGTAAAATGCTGCCCTTAGAGATGATCTAATCCAGCAGGGATAGGGGATTTCTGTGTATGTGTATTGGGATAAAATCTACTGCAGGCTTTTTAAAGTAGAGTTGGTGTGGTTTTTACATTTTACTTATGTTCATTTTAGAAAGAAATGTATGTTTTAAATTGTTTAAATTGTAAATTCTGTTTCTGAGACAAAAATAAAGAAGGAACAATCAAACATTACTTCAGTGATTCTAACTGGCAAACACTGACACAGTATTTCTGCTACCATATTTTTTTTTTCTCTCCTCTTTCTTTGGGGTAATTATAGCTTTTTAAAATTCAGACAGCATTTTCAAAACGCAGGTTTGAAAATATATCCAATAACTTTGACTTCATATTGTATTTTTGAAGCCTTTATAACATTAACATATAAAACTGGAATAATGCTACTTAACTGCGTTCATGCGTTAAAGTCTGCTTACAACATGTATGATACTTTACTTCTTATACTGCAGAGTTCCTTCAGGAAGCATGAATACCTCATGCAGACAGAACAACAATTGGAAAACAAAACTAAAGAGCAAATGGGAACAGATTTCAATGTAGCAAGACAAAAGATTCCTTTCTCTGGAGGATATAGTACTGAAAGAGATATTGAATTAACAGCTTCTTGTACAATATTTAACTGTACAGATGCTTTAAATAAGTCTTTGCCTTGCTGCATTTCAACTAAAAAACACATTCACAGAGATGTAAGTCATAATTGATCATAACAAGCATGCATTATCTATAAATAACCTAATCAACATTCAGTAAGGAGTTGCATAAATGAGCCCTTCTACATATTGCACCTTATAATGAGCCACTACACAACTAATGACTTATTAGTGCCACGGGCAATGAATGATTAATTAGTCAATTCAAAAGTGACTTTTTAAGGGTATAATTGCTACCTTTTCTAATTTCTGAAGGTTAGACAGAATTATGCCATGTTGGCATACTAGACCTGATAAAGTAACAACTTTGTTTGTCAACAATGCACTAAGAGCAGGGGTGGCTCCTGAGGGCTGATTTCACTAAGCTGAGAATGCACTCTTGTTATGGGTTCCTCAGAACACATCTGAGTGCTTTACAGGGAATCTTGGGGAAATTCAGGACAGCAGCGAGAGCTGGAAGTGCCAGAGAAGATAAAGCACTCAGATCCCACAGAACTGCTGCTGTGCCCAGGGTGTGCTGCTAGCTTTGATTCTGGGACATAACTCATTCCCTCTTCCAGCTGCTGCTCTCCCTGCGTCTCCTAGCTTCTCCCGTTTAGCATTTATGTGTCAGCTTGGGAGGGGTATGGACTGGACACTGCTCACATCCCTGAGTGGACAGAACCATATTGCACAAATACTTGTAGGAATGGGGTATAAACATGCATAAATCTAAAAGAAATTAACAAAAGAAGAAATTTCCTTAGAAAAACTGTGTTTTGTGTACATGCAATTCTAGGAAGTCTTTCAAGGTATCAATAGACAGCATTGTCATTCCTGGTAACACACTGACTTCCATTAGTGTGATCCAAAATCCACATAAGACAATGGAAAGTGTTCTGCCAAATCCAGTGGCATTATGTAAAGTAATAATTAACAGAGAAGCAGAAAATCTTAATTTGATTACAGTGAGCTCTGTATGGGAACAGAAAGGTGTAGTGATCAAAGGAGCAGATTGCTCTGCAACATTTCTAGGGGGGAGTCGATTGAGGGACCAAAACAGGCAACATAAAATCTCTAACTGTATGATCATTCGGCCCTAATTCAAAATTGTGAGGCAGGAGCTTGACCAGTGTGTGATCTGTTCTGCAATTCAGCAGTCTTGCAGGGTTAATAAGTAGAGTGTCACTTCCAACACCCATCTAATGACCTCTTTTGAAAACCTCCAGGTACAATTGCTGACATGACATCAATTTCAATTAATAAACTGATGTCTTCAGTAAAGCAAACTTGCTTCATACGTGAAAAAGAAAAAAAAGTATACTTGGTAAAGTAACAATAGAAATTAATAGATTTTTATTAGGTTTTTGCTTAACCAAAACTAAGTTGGAACATTATTCCTAGTACAACATTATTCCTACTATTAGTGCAGAGAGCAAAACAATTGCTTCTCAGAGTAACCCATCTAACCAAAATCTGTGTCCTCAACTTATTCAGATCCCTTGCCAATGAAAGTGCTGCTTAAACAGTGGATAACCATGAACGGAAACATATCAATAAGCAACACATAAAGGGATCACACCTCTGTATCACTCATATGCTTTATTTTAGGTTGTTGAAAAATCCCTTTGTTGTGGGGCACAGCCACTCAACTGCCAGCATTTGACTTCTTCATATCCCTCCATCTGCTGCACTGCTGGCTGCAGGAAGCTGGGAAGTAGCCACTGCACTGCTTGCTTCAGTCAAAAGTCCAAATGGAAAATTAATCCTAATTTCCCACCTCTTTCCTGTTTCTAAGATTAAGTATCACTCTCAATTTTCCCCTTCAGTTCTCAATCATCTTCTTCAAAGTAACCCAAGATTAGTAACTAGACACTTCTAACTTCAAATACATTAAAAAAAAATCCCATTCTACTATGAATTTCTTAAAGGAACACTTCTTTTAAAAGGGAAACTTCAGATTTTGTTTTAAAATATATAGAAATACACATTTATTTATAACTCAAATATTTATGAGTCCAATATAAGTAAAGTTATTTGTTCATCATCTGAAAATTATGTCCTCTTTTCCATGCTTTATTCTCACTAAAGTTTGGGTGATGCTTAGCTTCTCTTCAAAATTTTTTCTAGTCTATGAAGGCAATTCCTATGGCCTTCCTTCTTATTTCTTGAAGTTTCTAAACAGGTTTCCAAAGAGGTGAGGTACTTCTGGGAAAATCTTCCCTGCCTAGGAAATTGTTTCACATACTTTTGTCTTGTATATGTGTTTTTAAACTATGCCTCTGTCTTTTCATTCTTTTGACTAAAGATAACGTGTCAGCTATTTTCCCCGCCTCCTGAATATCTGATTGTGTCAGACACCTTTGTTATATTATTTTGCTGTTTTTCACATACTGAACTTCACCAAGAACAGTTTAGCTACTTACAGTACCATCTCCTTCCCTACGCTCTCTTGAATAATTTCTGGAAATAAAAGACCTGCACTGGGAACAGAATTACAATGAGAGCATTTTATCTCATACATATTACAATGTTATATCCCATGAATATACAGAAAAAAAGTGGAAAAGGATTATCTAAATGTGGTCTAAGTGTAACATGATTCAATAGCTGTGGTCATTACTTGTAGCCACTGGCCGTTCATTGCCTGAGAGGTTTATTAGAATGCTGTTAAACTGGCTAAAGGAAATGTAAATGTAAATTTTGCAACTGAGACCAACAAGGACACAAAAATTTCATGTTATTCTCACAGTGTTTTCCCCATTCTGTTGCTGCCCATGAGCTGGCAGAGATTGTGACAATGGCTGTGGTCTAACTTGCATTTTTGACGAAACCAAAGTCCTTAAAAACATAATAACAACCAAGAGCAAAAGCTCTGCAATAAGGCATATGCATTTTTAAAAGTAATTAAAAAGGATTTGTCTTGCTGTTTGAAAATCATTAGAAACAATATTGTTCAAAATCTTAATTATGACATAGGTTGCTTTTATGTTATTTTTTCCTGAATAAAACTCTAATTAGTAGCTAATACACAGTTGCACTACACTTTGAATATAAGTGAATAGACAATAAAAACACTGAAGTTCATTAAAGTGATCAAAGAGAACTGCATACTCTCCACTCCTTTCAATAGCTGTTCTACAGAGAGCTGAAAGGTTTTTAAAAAGCCTGAGCAGTCCTTGCCATTAACGTACTAAGCGAGTATAATTACCCAAATCAAGAGAACACAACTTATTTGCAATGAACTTTCCAAATTAAAATCGTTTGACTACTAACACAAATGAGATTCTGTTCATGAAAGGATCATTATAATTAAGCAAAAACTATTACTTTAAACTACCATGAACCCTTAGGACAATGACCTGAGTTTGTAGGAGCTGTTCTTTGTAATATTGAAACCACTAAACCACTAACTCTGATTAGATGGTTTTCAGTTTAGAAAGATGTTACTCAATAGCATGGATTTAAATCCACATTAAATTCACTGTGAAATTTATTGGGTGCAAAGAGATCTCTATGGGTTGCCACTGCACTGAGTTAAAAAAAAAAAGTGAATAACTTTTTAACTACAGCTAAAAATTGCTGGGAAAACATCCTGTCCTGAAAATTATGCATGAAATTTCAAAACCAGAGAAACAGGAAACAGTAAATGTGAAAAAAGACAAATAAAGCAAAAACATGAGGTCACAATCAAAGGAGAGAAAAACCTATGAGATCCACATCTAAATCACTGAAAAACAAAGGACAAAATAATAGTAACTGAGAATCTATCCCTGAGATGCTTTTCTCATGGGCTTGCTATTGTAAAATACTAGTTTGGTTTTTTTAATAGAGAAAAGCAAACAGAGACACTTCATATGTATTTAGTTCAGTAAGAAAGATTTAAGACCATGTTTAACTGCTTTGTTAAATCCATACACATTTCTAATAGGTGAAATCTCTGAGAATAAAGTCAGCTCTTAAATCTGAGAATTTGTCTAAAAATGGTTTTAAAAAGTAGAGCACTGAGGGAAGATTATGTGAAAAACCCAGACTTTCTAAAGGAGCAAGCTGAGTAGTTTTAACTTTTAAAACAAAAATTGTGTAATAAACAAAATCATAAATTTATTAAAAAGCAATCATTAGTAACAAAATGCCAAATCACAATAAACATTGCTGGCTAAATTCAGGCTTGAGATTGCTATATTAAAGGCCTATTACAAAGATAATTTTTGCTTTTGTTTCTGAAGGAAAAAATAGTGTATATTTTGTTATGATTGTTTTCTGAACATAAAAGAGCAATGCTAGACATTTTTAGATCTCGGCTAAGATTAGTAAGGAAGAAGAAAAAGACTGTTAAAGTATGTAAGTCACAGATTATGCAAAGAGAGCCAGAGATGTTTGGTTTAGGTTAATAACTTCATAGTTTGCTGGAATGGGACTTTATTAATTAGAAACAAGACCTTTGGAGTTCATATTAAAATATGTTTCCATGATACAACTACGTCAGATTGTCTTATTTTATTATATTGATTATGATGTGGTATAATGGAGTAGTGCACAAACAAAAGAAAAGTATTTTGTTTCAACTTGTGGTTATGTAGAATGCACTTTAACATGAGCAAAAAACAACATTAAAAGTATTAAATCATTTCCCATTACAGCACAAACTGGCACAAAGCTAGCAATGGGAAAACTCAGGAAACTTGAATTACTCGTTCAGCAGGTCTTTTTGGGATCAGTCTCTGAGTCAGTTTTTCTCATTCTCTACATGACTGATTTTTCAAGTAATAAGATTTAAAAATACTTACAAAAACGTAGTTGTAAAATCATAAAATAGTCCCAAAAGGCTAAAATTAACCTATAGTTATGTTACATCTGTGTGTATCTACATGGACATTTATTGCCATTCTACATATTTGATAGCATCTCCAAGCTGCCCCCAAGACCAAATGTCAGCATGTAGCTGTGCACAGGTAACCGTGGCTATCCAAGCATTTCAGCACAGTCCAGCAGCTCAAGAATTTGTCTAGTTTTTACCACAAGTCCCTCACTGATGTCACTGGCCTGTGTGAGACCCTGTGCCAGTTTTACTCCACCTCAACTGTTTAAATCACTCAGCTGAGAAGTAATGCTGTTCTGAGGACAAATCCCGCCTAACAGCTGCTTCCAAAGCAGAGGGGTGAGTTTTTTTTTTTTTGCACCTACACATGAACTTAAAATAGATTGAGAAAGATAAGAAACCATTGTGCTTTCTGTCAGCAAATGGAGCGACAGGACTGACGCACTGTTGTTCTTAATGCTTTTAATTTTGAAGGGGTTAGGAATTACAGTAAAAGCCAAACCAAATTAATAGCACCCCACAGAATAAAGTCAGCCATTTCTCTCCCATTATTTATAATCTAAATATGCACACTAGTATTTTTCTAGTTTTAAAAACAATTGTTTCACATGGTCTTGAGGATGGCATAATGCCTGGAAACTGTTTCACCAAATTGCATACCATGATGATCTACTCTTTGGATAGTCTCCAGGACAAAGGCCATGAAGTATAATTAAAAGGAACTAATAATTAACACCCATAAAATGTAAGATCAAGGAAAGGAGTGATACATTTACTTAAATACTAGAAGTAGCTTTAGCACTTTTCCTCTGATGGGTTAAAATGTCTATGCTGGTGACTGCTGGTGTATGCAAATATGCTAAGATAAAACATGAAAAATGTGGCTTATTTTTTACTTCACTACGTCAAAACAATTAAATCAGTACATCTTAATGAGCACTTAACTGTTCCATATTTTTTTGCTACACGCAACCTGTTGCCACTACTGTAAAAGTGCATTTTACGTGGAGACGTTCTGGGGACTGGTGTTACTGAAGAACAGAACCACAGAATAGCTGGGCTTGTGTAATTCAACCCTGCTGCTCATACAAGGCCACCTACAGTCAGGTGCCCAGGACTATGTTCAGACAGTTTTTGGATGGTAACTACACAATCTTGCTGAACAGCCTGCTTCATTACTCAAAAAATTTCAAAAATTTACTTTAGTGTCAGTAAAATTTCTCCTAATGTTGCAACAGAAAGAGAAGAAAAGGAAATTTAAATCAACTAAACATGCTCCTATTTAATTGCTCATAAACTAAATATACTAAATGTACTATGTCATACTGTGATCATTCTACTCATACTATATATGAACTTTCACTTTAATGTATATATAGGGAGGGTTTGAGTGTCCACATATGTCTTCAGTTACTAGACACACCAGCAGGCTGGCCACATGGTTGTGCTTTCACTTGCACCTAAGTAAATCAAGAGCAATACTACTGAATTGCACTCCTTAATAGAGATGTGTGATGTGGTAAAGCTGAGAGTAATGCCTGGTCTCCTTGTATTTAAATTACCACCTTAACAACCATCTATTTTTAATGACCATAAATAGCTGAAATACTAGCATATCATTTACTAATGGTTACTTAGTCATTAATGTATCAACACAGCATGGTAAATAATGCAGTAGAAAACTCCAATGTCTAAAAGTATACCAGGGCCACAAATAACAAACCATGTATATTCTTTTAAAGCTTGTTTGTGATACAAACCTTGAGAAACCAACGACCAACTATATATTCATCTTTCTAGTCCATCTTTATGAATATACTCTGTATCTAAAAATATATTTATAAGCAAGGATTTATAATTGCAAATATTAAACTTAACTGCTTTCAAAAATACGTAAATGACATCATCTGCACTATAAATTTTGTGGAGCCTACAAGCCATTTTGGAGGCATTCATGGTGCATTTGTTTGTTTGTCTGTGAAACAAGACAAACATGAAGAAAATAATTAAAGGTGTTTCAAAAGAACTACAAACTCTGATTCCATAGACATAGAAACTGTTGTCTTCTTGATATGCATTTTATCTTTCCTTCATATCTTCCACTACCTTAAAGGATCTGCCATATAAATATTTCTAATGATCAGTCAATACTGACAGTGTTGTCATCAATCACCACGGAACAAGCGCTCTTTTACACAGTAATCACATAAATCCATCTTCCAAAATACTGTAATTCTTCCAGACACACCTCTTAATCTTTGGCAAGGTCATCTCGTCTCTTGAAGCCTTCATGGAAAAACAGCAAATGTCAAAACTCAAAGATGGATGAATGGAAGAAAAAAGTAGATACAGTTTAAAAAACTGTTAAAGTAAGCAAGCCTATCTCTTTAACAAGCAATGTATCAAAAGCATTTGTAATGAAGAGTCTGATATTTGCTGATAGTATCTAGTATTACTAATGCTTCCTCTACACAGAAATAAATCACAAATGTTCATTTGGAATATTGCCAGGAATTAAATAAACCTGCACATACTCAAAATTTACCACAATACTCTGGAATGATATTTTAACTTTTAAAAATAATTCTTGGGAGAAATGTGTGTACCTGGTTCATAAAAGTGTTTGTGAATCCTTTCTGACTACAAAAAGGAAGGAAATATGTTCAAATGTCCTTAAATTTACAGCTGCTGCTTCAGAGTCTAGGACATAATTAGAAGTATTACAGAATCACAGAATAGGCAAGGTTGGAAGGGACCTCAGTGGGTCTTCTGGTCTAACCTCCCTGCTCAAGCAGAGCCATCCCAGAGCACATGGCACAGGTTTCTGTCCAGATTTTGCTTGAATACCTCCAGTGATGGAGACTCCACAGCCTCCCTGGGCAATCTGTTCCAGTGCTCAGTCACCTGCACAGTAAAGCAGCTCTTCCTCATATTCAGGTGGAATTTCCTGTGCATCAGGTGCCGCCTGTTGCCTCTTCTCCCACTGCTTGGCACCACTGAGCAGAGCCTAGCTCCATCCCCCTGGCACCTTCCCTTCAGGTACTTATAGACATTGATGAGGTGCCCTCTCACTGTCTCTTCTCAAGGCTGAACAGGCCTATTTCCCATTGTCTAATATAAGTAATAGACAAAACTTTGGGGCTTTTAGGGCAAATCCTTGTGTGCCTTTTCTTTTAAGAATTTTCTGATCTTCTTCTGAGCACAGGATACAGCCTTTACACAGCATTTTGCCTTTATGTTTCTATATTAGGACTGTGGGTTTTCAGATGCAAAAAATATTGAAAGCAAAACAGAACAAAAATCTTTCATTGATTGCTGTTGCTTGTCTTTCTTAAAAGTCAAGAGAAAAAAGCCAATAAAACATAAGGAGAAATTATTTCTGCAACAACATCATTATAGACCAATTGCTAAGAAATAGATTTATGTTAAACTGTTTTACAAGAGAGATGGTCCACCAATGAGAATTATTTCAGCTGATGAAAAACAAGGAATAATAAAAAGATATTGATTTAAGAAACGATGCAACATATAGAAGAACAATTTTCCTTCTAACATGTTGTGCCTGTTTCTGAATTCACAGGTCACCTCAGTTTATCAATCAAGAACAAATAGTGACATAAAGAGACATAAGTAGGAATAGTCATCTTGGAAAAAAACAATTGTTACTTGAGTAGAATTTAATGGCCAATATCCTGCACTGGGGAAGGAGCTGTTGGCTCCTTGAAATGATGCTTAAGTTGCAGATAAGAGTCACTCAGAGCAGAAGATGCCAGGAAACAGACAAGGAGTGAACTTGCAAATTTTATCGAAGGGGCCAAGTTTCTGACTGGAGAGAAAAATTATTTTTTACCTTTAGCCATTAACAAAAAAGCCTTAAAAATCATCACAAGCTCAAAAACACAACTCAAAAGAAAAACCATTTCCTTCACTTATGGAAACTAAGGTAGATTCAGATGAATGTTGGTGCAAAACACAGGCGTGTAATAATCCTCATATTTCCCTATGACAACCAAACATACGACAATATTTCACAAAAGGTTTTTGCAGCATAGCTGAAAGATGTTACTGGTAATCAATATGACATAGTTATTGTCTGGAGAAATAGCAACCAGTTAATAGTCTGGAAATAAAGCCCACATACTTCGAGTGTTTACTTTGAGATAACAAAAAATAAAAACATAAACATAAAGCATATATACAAGCTGAACAGGAACACCTGTGATCCTGTACATGAGAGGTGTTCTGGAACATTTAAGTGCCTTCACTGCAATATTTCCTTCATAATATTATATCTTATCTATACTGCAGTAGCAAAGAAGTATTCCCTGCCAGCCAGCTTGATTCAAATTAGAAATGCAGTAAGGCAAACTCGTCTGAATTCCAAATAGTTTAAATTGATATATACAAGAGAAGGCTGCTTCTGTGTCTGTGTCACAAGACAGAAATCAAGAAAATAGATTCAGACCTTTCTCTACCACAGTTTTCATCTGTGACCTTGAAGAAACAGTTACAACCAAACTGTTATAGAACTGAAGAATATCAAATATATTTCTAGACAGGTCAAAATAAACAAAACCAGATTTTATTTTTCCAGACAGAATGCCGTTAAATCCATTGTTGCATGACAATGTGCATACAGAAGATGACACTGGATCAAAAACTGACCAGGTGAATTCCGGTAAGAAATATGTTACAAAGACTATGAAAATCTGGAACTAAAAGTCTGTGATACTCAGACTGCTGCTATTTTGAAAGGCATCCCATGGAAGATACAACAGCATTGACCGTACTCTGACACTCTGCTCCAAGTCATGGATGAAAGAAGATGTCAGACTACATGGATCTTTGGTGTGACCATTTTTGGTATTTGTACATGAATTTTTAACTTACTGTCTTGGGAAGGGCTTTTACTGTACATACTACAAAATGAAATTCATCTGTTTGAGAAGCTGAGTAAATATTGATGTAGTTGCCTCACAGTGAATGCTGGTTTATATATACATTAGTTGTTCAGGATCGAAATAGCTTTAGATATTTGTGATGTGCAAATTAATTATGGACTTGAATGTTATAACACAAAATACATTTTGGGATGAGTTACAGATGCTGTAACTCTTGGTGCAAAGACAGTTGCCTCATATGAGCACATGCCATTCATAGTGGAGGGGATACTCTGCCACCTTGTGCCAAAGGGTTGGAGTAAAGGCAGGGACTGCCAATGCCAAAAAGCTGACACAGCACAAAGTAGAAACACACCATTGCCATAGAAACTCACCATTCTTCCTAAGTTCAATATCCCACTGATTTTCAAAAAGAAAATCCATCCAGAAACGTTGTCATATTACCATGATTTAACAAGATATACTGAATTAGCTGAGCAATTTTAAATGTTTGTGCACTCAGTCTTAGCCAGTGGCAAATACAAGTTAATGTTGTTTAGCCTAGCCTGAAATGATTGAAGTTCAAGCTAAGCTGATGAATGGTTACATGTGGAGCAGTAGTAACCCAATTGTATGTCTGAGTTCCCATGTTCCTAAGTCTGCTTAAGTCACTTTGGAAAATTGGATTTTGCCAGTCATTTATAACA
This sequence comes from Dasyornis broadbenti, assembly GCA_013397935.1. NCBI lineage: Eukaryota > Metazoa > Chordata > Aves > Passeriformes > Dasyornithidae > Dasyornis > Dasyornis broadbenti. The sequence continues at coordinate 715,823 of VZRN01004072.1, read as the reverse complement.
AGATTTTTCAAGGTATTTAGACATTTTGCTCTCATCAAAATCAGTGGGAGATAGATGTCACAGTGCCTTTAAAAATCTTGTTTGTAAAGCCCTGTACTGCTGAGCAGAGAAAACAGAAAACTAGACCTGCACCTGTAAGTTGTTTTTGGACAATGACTGATTCCTGGGCACAATAACACAGTGATGACTAACTGAGGACAGACAGACACAAAAGGACTCCTTGTGAACTCGTATAAACCTCAGAGCAGGATCAGACCTCAAATACATGTGTTAAGGGAAAGGCTAAGAAGGAGAGGCTGAATTGCAATAAGATACAGCTTTGGCTGATTCTAAATTAAACTTTAATGGTTCTGAAGCATTTGAAAATAAAAACATACTAATAATTATGTATGCCACTATTTTTTTTCAAGGCAATTGTAGCCAGTTTGTTTCTTGGCATCATAGAAGACATGAATAAAAACTATATTTCATGTATTTTGCATTTCAGTATTTAAGGAAAGTCCAAAGGCATGACAGAGGTTGGCTATGGTTCCCTTTTGCCCTGTTCAGATGGTGACTTGAGAATCTGACAGTGACTGGAAGGTCGAAGGAGTCTGTCTGTCATTCCTGGCCCTCAGGGGTCAAAGAGGAAAGCTACAGCCTGGGAAAGGGCTGGGTGACAAGGCTAGCTGGTGTCTGCAGCAAATAAAAGCTGAAATTAATAAATCCAAGAAATAAAACATCACAAGTTCTAAAAAACTTATATAATAAGAATATATTTTTTTCTGAGCTATATGAAGAAAAAGGACATGCATTTTTAATGTACTGACCTCTGCCATTAAAAATTGTCCTTTACGCTTTCCAGTAGCTTAACTTAGAAATGAGTGGGAGTTATACACCTGTTATGTGAGAAAAGAGGGTGACCATAAAGCACCTCTCCTAAGAGGTACTTTTACAATATTATCTGAGATGTAAAGTGCAACCCCACCTGTCCAAATGCTTATCGTGCTTGCAGCTGTCTACAGCATATTCCCTCTATTAGCTACTTAGTAGCAATTGCATTGAAATAACCTAAAAAAGATATAAAATATAAAAATTGGACTATTAAAGCCATAAGTAAAGATGAACGTGCCAGAATCATTCTTTTCCTAAGATTTGCTACCCTTCCCAGTCTTTCAGAAGAACTGAGACGAGCAAGGAGCACTGCTTGAGCCTCACTGCAAAAGTGACAACCCTAGCTAGTGTTACACAGCATCAGAACACAAACTTTGAATTAACCCCAATATATTTGAAATGTAAAGCACACATAAAAGGGTAAAAACACTGTCATTTTTTATCTCCAGTATTGTATGTGTATGTGTTGCAGGTTTGAGGAACTTCACATAATAAAAATATAATTCCTCCATGGTGGAATTAATTCCTGTCTACGATAAATTGAAGGAGTTGCACATCTTAAAATACTCAAGTAATTATACTAACAAAATTATGAAAAGGTAAATATTACAGAGTGTTCAGAAATTAAACTGTGATCTACAGTAGGTGTATTATTCTTCTTCTCCACACAGTATCTAAAAAAATCTTGCAGCCTGTAATAGAACCTTACCCTTAATTATGCTATTCTTGAAAAATGACAGGTACAGGAATCATATTCAATCAGAAGAAAGACAGTCTCAGAAACATTTAAAAGGAAATGAAAATATAAATGGTAAAGGACTTACATTTTTACTCATCTATTTAATACTGAAAGTAGTAAATGAGGAGACAATCTCCCACTGATTTATGGATCTTTTATCTGTTACAATGTTCTAAGGTTTAGAAGTAGCAATTCAGACATAGCAATAAAATAAATGTTTTTCATCCTTTCCTATATCCTTATAGATGAGAATAATTAGGTAAAGTGAACATTATAATGCTTGTATGCATTCTAAGTGTCAATTTCCTTGTGTGAATGGAATTTCTCATGCGTATTAGTATGATGCAGGATATGTCATTGGATGCTCCTTATATAGAAATCACCATCTAATAGATACAGTGCAACCTTTCGTTAAGTCAGATATTAATGTTCAGCAGTCACAATTTGTAAAATTTTGCAGATTTCACCTCCCCTTAAGATGCCTGGATGCACAGCTCTTTGGAAAAATATGATTGTTCCTAATAGACTACCAAATATTAGGCTTATAATAAGCAGAAAATGGAAGGAAACTCCTCAAAGTATCGACAGCTTTTCACAACTGCATAATTTATTTGTGGTTCACTAATCATGACTCTAAGTGTTGCTATCACTTCAGTCTTTATCACAGAGCAAACTTGACTAGTGAGATGGCAAATGAAAGTCTTGAACCCTTCTATGGATTTGTAGATTTTTTTTTTTTACTCTAAGATCCTCAGTCTGGTTCTTGAAATTGTCATGAAAAAATTATTCTTACAGATGTCTGCAAATGAGTAAAATATTGCTTGTCTCTGGGGTTCAGCTGATATTCTTCGTACAGTGGCTTATGAAACTCTTCACTGCCAGACAGAATTCCTTGGAATTCAGGATGTTCTGATAGCCTTAATTTCTCCAGCTCTCCTATTGTAGCACAGAATAGCTGTGGCTTTCTACTTTTCATGCAACCAGCAATAGTAAAAATTTGTTAGGCATAGAGGGACTAAGTTGCAGGGCTTCCATTAGGCAAATGGAGACATTTAGTCCTACTTTCCAAAGCCCAATGCTTTTACACATCTGTCTCTCTCTCTCTCTCTCTCTCTCTCTCTCTCTATCTATCTATCTATCTATCTATCATCTATCTATCTATCTGTCTCTCTGTCTGTCTGTCCGTCCGTCCGTCCATTCATCCATCCATCCGTCCATCATCCATCCATCCCTCCTTCAATATTCTGTTCCATTAAGAGGCAGATTCTAATATAATACTACTTTGGGAGTTGTGAAAAACTGAACAGGTGTGAATGTGAGTGTGAATTTTAATGTCTCTGCATATTTCGGTGTAAGAATTTCTGTGCAGGCATTTATGCCTGTTTTAGAGGCATAGTTGGGAGAAGTCTTCTCATTTCATGCTTCCAGAAATTGATGGACATTATGTGACAAGAAGTGTACTTAGCTTGTTCTTGTGCTGCAACCTGCAACATAAGCACAATTTTGAGCTATGATGTAAAAGAAATATAATGTAATTTTAAGAAAAAAGTTTGAAACCATCACATTGCAGTATTTTAGCTATCTCTGAATGTAGGTTGCATGATTTCTGTAAAGTTTCATAGAATCCAAAACATTCTAATGATGATTGCATCTATTTACACTAATTATGTAATTATACCAATTGCACAAATAGAAGGCAATACATATTGACTGAAGCCAACAACTAATTACCAAAATAAAAACAACATGAAACCAAGCTGGGAGTTAAACTGAAAAGAAGTTAGGTGTTTATTCTTCAAGTATGTGCAACAAACAAGTAAAATCTCTCTAGTTCTTTTCCCTTTTGGCTTTTTACCCGAAAAAGAAGTCCCCCATTTAGACACAAACTCATGAAAATTTCTTTATAAGTCTCCCTAAGGCTTATTCCATATACCAAAGCTGAACTTGAAAAGATGCCTAAATGTTGACCAAAATAAGAATTGAATTACATTCAGTAATCTCACTCTACACACTACAGGACTGCAATATTGTTTTGCAAATATATTAGTGCAAAATCCTTCCAGAGAAGCATGGATATATGTTACTGGGGTATACACCAGTGTAAGGCCAGAACCCATGATTGTGAGGATTTATCTATTCAGCACGACCTGTAAGCTATTCCTTCCAGGATTTTTTTAGGTGCCATCTGTACCATGAATACGTAAGAATTTTGTCACTTAACATCGGTGAAGTCTTATCCAATTTGTTGTTTTTCTTAAATCTCTTGTTAGTGAATGTGGGATGTTCTATTTCAAGAATTCTATGTAAACATACAAGCAAACATTTAAATAAGAAAAATGGATAATCAAGTACTTCAGTTATACCTTAATTCACCATTCAACTAAGGGTCATATTTCCCACGCAAAACCAACCTCAGAAATCTCACTGTATGTAGGTAATATAAGCCAATTTACGATCCTTTCCAATGTGTTTTCCTCCTGGTAGAACGACTACCCATTTTTTTGGTGCCTGATTTTTTTGGTGCTTAGAACTGCTTCTGGAAGAAAAAAACCAATTTATATTAAGAAAGTATGTCAGTGCTGTCATGATGTATATATTTCAGTCTCATTACAACTAAGATTTTGGCTTAATGTGTCCTATTTGAGGAATTACTTGTAGTGAGTTAAACATTCATTTTCCTCCCTTTCTCCAGAACAAAGACTACTACTGAATTTGGGTTGATGTAGGGAAATGAAAATTACTCTCTTCACTAAGTCGTCTCTCTGCGTTGACAGCTTACAGATTGTTCCAATGAAAATTGGTGATACTTGTTCAGGAACATGTTAGACAGAAACCCTGAAGTCTGTAGACCCCTCATGCAGAACAAAGTTTCCCATGCCAGTCTAAGACAGTGACTCTCTTTCCACGTCTTGGCTGTATATGCAACACAAGGCACAAACAGACCACTTGTAAGCTTTACTGTCCATAACAGTTTAAAGGAAGAAACTACAGTTCATGATGAAATATGATTTATCTATTCCAAATTACTTGTAGTTTCAATTTTTTTCTAAGGAATTTCATGCATACAGGTGTCATGACAGAGAATCCTTAAAATACATATTGATACTTTCTTTTACTTTTTTTTTCTGTACTAAGAAATACTAGCACAGTCTTAAGGACACATACTGTTAACTTTTAAAAGAGTTGCGGTAGTTTTAATTAGGGCACTTAATGGCATTTGCTACAAACATTTAACCTTAATTGACAACTTGTCAACATGATCTACCATTTCCTATTTTCAAATGACTATGGAAGAAAGAAGTGAAAATACCACTAATGAAACTGTTAAAGGACTTGCCATTAGCTCATGCAGGTAAAGAAACTCCTCAAATGAACAACCAGACTTTCAGGTTTCCTTTGAGTTCATTTTTGCAATTTGTATTTTTAAGTCGGGAGAGTGGATTTCTAAACTTCAGGATTTGCATGAGGGTCTTATTCTGTCTTTTCTGTGAAACATTGAAACATTTAAATTAAATCTTGAAAGCAGTGCCATTTTGACTAATGATTTAATTTTTGCAGTAGAAACAACAATTGCAATGTACATGAACAATTTTTTAAAATTATTGTCATTATTATTTCATTATTACTGGAATGCTTGGAGATTTTAACTAACTCAAGTGATCCATTTTGCATGTCATTTTGTTTTTTGACTTCTATTGCCTGCATTAATTTAAGAAATGTTCTCTCTTTCTCTGCTTTCTATAAGGTCCAATGAGGGAAAACAGATTATCAAAAGCAGGAAATTCAAAAGAGAGGGAGTGGAAGTATGAATTAAGCAATTAAGGAAAGATCATTATGAAGCGTTTATTGCAACAGCTGAAGATGAATTAAGTTGTCTAGCAATTTCAAAGAGTTATAAACCAGTGGTGACATCCTCATATTGCAAAAAACTATCAAAGTCAAGATAGAAGAGTATACCAGGGTAGATAATACAAGTATAATAAAAAATGGAGAATAGCTGAGTTCAAACCATCAGAGACAGACAAATTGGATAATGTCTTAGGTAACTCCTTCTGCAAAATAAAAAATCTAGTTTGATGGTCATTATAAAAAAACAATTGACTACTTTGAACCATACGGTTTTGGGGTAAACGAAATACTTTATCTGTGCATAGAGATGAATTCCATTTGAAGGTATGAAGAACTTTTATTAGACCTTTAAATGGTTGCTAAACATCAAGGAATGCATTTTCAATGACAATAAGAATAATGGATGTCATAGTATAGTCCCTAACCAACCAACCTTCTTAATCCATGTTATAACACTAAGGCTCAGATTCACCCTGTTTGCACTAAATGAAAAATATATTTTCTGTGTATTTTCTGTTTCTAGCCAAAGGGAAAAAAAAAGGAATCCCTAGATGACTATGCCATCTAGGTTCCGCTGTGTCTCAATGGAAAACCAAAGGGAAAAAAAAGGAATCCCTAGATGACTATGCCATCTAGGTTCCACAATGGAGGTAAATGGGAAAAATTGTAGATCCAAGGAGTTTTCCGCGTTGAAATATAGTTTGACATAGCTATGCTTCAGTTACCTGTCTGCTTACAAACTGTGAAATGTTCTAATCCCTCATTTACAAGGAATAACTATACACTTTAGAAGTGGATTAAGGTAAAGCACGTTAAGAGCTTGACATCAAGTTTTTAAGCCACAGTTGCCCTAAAGAGCCTCAAGAGATAAATTTACACTAATGCAAAGATTTTACCAAGACGACAAGTGTGTGATTGTGCAAATTACTCTATATCAGCTGATTTTGGATAGCTGTCAATTATATGGTCTTACCTCAGGACACAGTTTGACAAACTTCTTGACGTAAGTAATCACAAGCAGAATTTTAAGGACATGCTTGAATCCTTCTGAGACTCAATACAATTTGAAGTTCAAAGCTACGCATATGCTTAAATATTTTCTTGAATATGCATGAGCTGCTCAGCTGGGCTGTTCAGTGAACATGTCTCCTCTTAAAATTGTTTGCTAGAATATTTGCAGCAAGTGAATCCACTGGGGGCACAGACACAGCCAAGTTTGGGGTTTTTTTCTTTTTTTTTTTTGTTTCAAATAAATGCTCATGAATAAGTTTTGCAGTATTTGCTTAGCATTTCTTAAGGGAGTAATAACTGCCAACTGGCCTTACCATCAATAAGGAAGTAACTAGATGCTAAATGTCAATATATATTGCTCTCTCCAGACTACACATGTAAATGAAACTAAAAGGTAAATTACTGAACATCTGGCTAGAACTATATTTTTAAGAAGTCTGTTTTAGTTCAAGTCAGAAAACTGGAGAATGTCTCACCTCTACACATAGATCTGCTGTATTTAACAGCTGCCTATTCCCAAAAACTTTGATTGAGCTGGGAGCGTAAGAGGGCACTTGAAGATTCAGCTTGTGTGAAAAGCGTGGTTGCAGGGTGACAAGTCACAGCGAAGAATGAGGGTTTCCATGGTTCAGCAGCTGCACACGCTGATTGCAGTGACCTATGCTTGTGCTACAGAAATCAAGTGACCTATGGAAGAGGAAAGGAGCCACAGTGTAGCTTCAAACCTGCAGCAAACATAGGGCTGACACAAATCCCAATAGGATTTTCAAATTAATTCCAAAGTCAAAATATAATTTTTTGTTAACTATTGTTAACTTTGTTAACTATTTCTTTCTTGTTCATATACTGTAAGGTAAGAGTGTACATAATACAAGACTTAGTATGTTGTTGTTATGTCTTTCACATCTGAGTCACAGTTATGAAATTAGGTTGGGCTGGTGTTTGTGAAGTCTTTACTAGGAAGTAAGTACACAGTGACAGGATGATAAAAAGTCAGATACTTAACATGTACCATAATATTTAAGAAAATAATTTCAATTATTTATATAACTTAATAAACATAGTTTTAAAAAAGTAGTATTTCCATTAAAAAAGCGATCTCTTAATTTCTGGTACATATAAACTCCTGGATTTTTCCAGAGTACCAAATCCCATAATGGACAAATCTATACTGGGAGAAAATACCATCAATTTGTACTGAAGTGTTGCGCAATTCATTGCACAGTCACTATTACTGATTGCTGTACATGAATCTGGTTATTCTTGATCTTAATATTCTGCCTAGAATATACTGATTAATTATCCAAAACCCATTAAGGAACATTGTTCATCATGATACTTAAAATAAAATTATATGAAGAATATGATAAGGTTTAAGCTTTTTATTCTTATGGTAGGTCTTGAATGTTAGTGTATTTAATCCAAAAAAATGGAGCAGGGAAACAGGAATTCTAGCCTGAGTTTATTCTTAACCATAATGCCGTAAATCAGCATTAAGAAGAAGTAGAAGAGAGTGATTTGTTCTTAGGTGTTAGTGAACTATTCTGACATTGAATATACAGGTAAAAGATTTATGAGACTTACTGATATGCACTGGCAGTCATGTGAGTTATGATCTACCTGGCAAGTATGTTAATGAGTAAACAGATCTGCTAATTAGAGTTAATCGTGTCAGATGACTGGCCAACAAACACACTTAATCTAACTCTCTGATTCCTTTGGGGGAAAGGTATTGCTGAGCACATGAGGTGAAAATTTTAAATAAACCTCAGAGTGGAAGGCAAATAAGTAGTAAAGTGCAAAGATGCATTCAACTTCTACATGGTTGAAAGCACAGAACAGATTACAGACTTGACAGAAATTTTGGTGATAGAGAAATACAGAGGTAGATAAAAACAGTGAGGGAAAAAGTTTTCTTGATCTGTGGTGCCTATAGGTAAAAATGAGTGATTTACAACTTTCACATCAAAACCAATTGTTACATGGTTACTAATACTCCATTTGCAACCCTCTGACATTAGAACATAGGAAAAGATACTCAAAATGTCTACATTTAGATATAAATAAGTAAACTGGGTACATATATCATTCTTCTTGTGGATGAAGAAATAGAAACTGTTCTGAAAATCTTTCTGTCTGCTGTCATGGCAGGTAGGGAAAGATTGCTGTTGTAAAGCAGTGTGGTTGCCATCAGTGTTCAAACACCTATCTAATTAATATAAGGGGCTTCCAAACTATGCTTGCTTATTGATGTTCAGGCTCTGAATTGCAACGAAGAGCCTGGAAGATTGTTAAAAAATTGAGAGGAATGTTTACAGTGCTATGATTCAGACTCCTTTTCCTGAGAATAAACAGTCCATTCTGTGGAGAGCAAAGCCATCAGCAAACACTTGAAATTTATTAAATACTTTTCTACAGCTTATTTTCCCACCTCACTAATTGCTTCAGCTGCTGCTACAAAAGCATTTAAATTACAGCAGAAAGGAGAGGTGGCCTAATCAAATCTTACAGGGAAAAAAGACCCCTGTGATACTCATCTGTGATGTGGCTCTTATGTGACACATATGCTTGTGTGACTTTTCTCTCCACAGTCATTGCTGATTGACATTCTGGCTATGGCACAAAAGGAAAAACTCCCATTATCTTTAAAGAATATGATTTCACCTTTTGCTTTTTACATTATATAACTGCAGAGCTTCATTGTAGGAGTGAGTGTTGTGAACCTTTTTCTTCTCTGTTACAATAAATTTAAACTCAAAGAAGACAACCATAGCCTTAATTCTAAGTGTCACTTGAAAACAGAAACCAAAACAGAATGTGGACAGGTTTGATCAATTTCAGTTGAGTCAGTGAGCACATATAACAAACCAAGAATGTGTTATGGTCTGCCTAATTTGTTCTAAGACAGGATAGTCACTTTCCTGAATATTGTGATCAGAGCACACGTTCTAGGAGGTTCATGGAATTTCATAAGTTTCTCTTTGCAATGATCCAAGGGGTACAACTTAGCATAAGGAAAGGTTCATAAGCATGAGGAAATCTATACTATCTCAGGTCCAAACTGTTTTCAGCATTTCAGATCTCAGGAATATTTCTAGTCAGGTGGGACTTGCAAATGAAGTAGATGATATCTGTAAGTTTTTTCTCTGCTTACTGCACATGTGCCATGCATAGTGTTTTCTAAAAGAACCATCAGCAAGGAGGAGGCAGCTACCCATTTAATTTGTCCTAGGTTAGGAAGAAGACACTAAAACATGCAAGGGATTGTTCCTTTCCTGGAGGCAGCTTATGAGGAGCTTTGGGAGTGCCCACTAGCACACGTCGCTCACAGCACAGGTTCCCCCAGGAGTTTCTGGTGACCCAAGAGTAAAGTCTCTCTGGGCTTCTACGGAAGTGGTGTGAAAGATTTTCTGTCCAAGCAGTCAGTGGGCGTTGGTGATTAGATAGGTTTAAAGAGGAGGAAGGTTTCATAAACATTTTATTTTAGACTTACTTACTAGAACTTTCCATATTTCAGTTAGCTCGTTGCAGTTTATTTTCTAATAAAACATAGCTTTTAGGAACAATTCTACTGTGTTTTGTTTGAACAGGTTAAAATAAGATAAGTATTTGCACCACAAGGTTATATTTTTCCAAGAGTTGTCAAAAGATCCATTTTTCACAAATATGACTGAAAGAAAAAATATTAGGACTTTTCATTTCCCTTTTCAGCCACCAGGAACAGGAATCTGTGGCTTGCTGCTCCCAGATGAATACCCTGGCAGCTGTCTTTTCTGCATTTTGTCCTGCAACACAATCTTTGCATTTCACATCCTTCTGCAGAGTAGCCTCAGGGATGGAGGTACCAAAACAAGGTTTAAATCCATCTTAGCCCTCTTTAAACCTAGTTCACAAGGGTAGAAAGAAGAAAATATATATCTTGTATTTTAAACTTACCCAGACTGGAATTATTCTGTTTTTAACATCCAGATAAAATCTTGTAATAATTTTTTACAGTTTTTTGATACAAATATCTGAAAATGGGCTCTTATGTTTCACTAAAATGTTTTCAGACTTTTAACAAACTTCCTATGCATTCTATGAATAGGATAGAAATTTTGATAGACTTCTAGAAAATGTTGTCTTGATTCTAAAGCTTATTGTCATTTAAGGTCAAAATATTTCTCCTCTCCTCTCCTCTCCTCTCCTCTCCTCTCC
>VZRN01004072.1:625047-705048 GCA_013397935.1 Dasyornis broadbenti | reverse complement strand
TCCTCTCCTCTCCTCTCCTCCCATCTTCTTCTTAAAAACCAACTCCCCCAAAAACCCTAAAGCAACACTTTTCCACACTTTTAATATGCCATCATTTATATTCCAGTCAAGAAAAATAGCACTTATTTGTCCATCTGCCAAGTTCAAATACCTTTATCTCATTTTAAATCAGACTGTGACAGGAAAATAAAGATATCTTTTTTTTCAGGAGTATGGCAGGTAGATTGATAAAAGATTGTGAAGCACTGAAATTCTGTATTGATCCTTCAATAGTACTAAGTAGAGAGAGAGAATTTAGCTTGTTTTGAGATGAAATAGCAGAGCAAAATTAGTAAAGGAGTCTGGTTTTTTATCTAACATAATTAAAAATTACTGCCTAGTTATTTTTATTAGTCTGCTTTTCCTTTTTGTTATTTGTCATTTTACTACTTGGAAAATAATTTTAGGGATCTGTTAAAAACTTACATATAACTTAGAACTCACATGAAATCAGGTAGTTACCAGGAGTCTCTGGACAGTTGCAGTACCCAACAAATTGATTTTGTCTGAATAAATGTCTAACCCAAAACACCTTAGGGTGAATGGAAAGTCAATGACCTCTGTAGTACATAGGAACAGAATTCAGTTTTCTAACATTTCCAAAGCTATGTCATACTGTTGTTTGCCTGCTTCTTGTTCTATCATCCAGTTTCATAAATAATTTTTAAACAGAATACAGTAAGTAAAAAAAAACCAAACAAACAAATCAACTACAGCTATGTATGTTTATGGAGATCAATATCCAAAATTGAACTTGTGAAATACTAGCAGCAAATTAGTTCTAAAACAGAATTGAATTTAGATACTGAGCTATGATTCATAAACATAATTAAGCATTAAACCTTTGCCACAGATATGTTCATTAAAATAAGAAATTTTTGTATGCTGTGCACTTATTGGTAAGGGTTCACCTTATTTTTATACCATTCTATTTTATCCTTTGGCTATTTATATATCTAGTGCTGCTTTATTTATTTTATTTTCAATCCATGAAACACTTTCATGAACTGTGTTCCATACATAAATTAAATCCTGTGTAAATAATGCCTGAGGTGGTGAGATCCATTCCTCACATCAGACCACTAATGAGACACCCCATCTGAAAGACTGCCGTTATCTTTCAGAAGAGTTGTATGGGGCTCTTTTTCTTTTACAAACCAGTACTTAAAAAAGAGAGAAATTATGATGTCTGATTTTACAGGAATTGTAAACAGAACTGAAATAAAACATCTCCTGCTGGTGCAATAATGAAACCACAATGAGATTATACAGCAGTTAAATGTATTTTAGTGTGTAACACACGTTTGATAAATTATTTGAAGATTAATAACCATGTCTTCTTTATAAGAGTGGTATGACAGATATGAAACACTGAGCTCCATAAATGAAAGTTTATAATTCATTTAATTCTATGCTCTATACCTGCTCAACATCTAGAGGATTTACAGAGTGATGTACAGAACAGTTCAAAGCCAAATGAATCTGTGAAGTATTCTCTAAACAAAGTAGAATATTAAAATTTGTACACAGATAATTACAGAAGGTAGAATACAATACAACAGATTCGGCACAGATTGAATCTTCTGTGATCTGCAGCTGGGTCAAAGTACCAGCTGGTCTTTGGAAAAGGACTGCAGAATTATTGTACTCTAAAATAAAAATAATTCAAATAATACCATTATATAGCATAGCTTATTACATGTAAAGCTTATTGTTTCATCCCAAATGTACTGATCACATTTGTTTGTTCCCTTTTCCCTTCACTTAAGTAATTTGTGGAACTTAAATGATGCCAGTATGTTCAAAATATTGAGTAATAGAACCATAGAATACCAGGTTGGAAGGGACCTCCAGGTACATATGGTTCAACCTTTCTTGGCAAATACATGGCCTAGCCAAGATGGCCCAGCACTGTAAAGCTGAATCTTCAAAGCGTCTAGCTATGAGCATGTTTATGCCAGATAATGAGATTCTAGTACAAAAGTATTCAGTAACACACAATGTACGTAACCATCTTGCAAAGCTAGTTCATTATCATTATTCACCTTTCCTGATGCAGTTACAGAATACATTGAATCTTTGTGGAACAGCAAACTGTCACTCCTTTGCTGAGGTGTTACTGCTTCACGTTTGAGATCTGACAAATAAACTTGAGAATCTGGGTCTGTTACAGATATGTTGTGCTATTATCTGTATTTTAAATCTCTAGCATGTTTCTCAGGTACCAGAGTCCAAAATCAATATCAGATGTTAAGAAAGAACAATATATGATTAGAAATTGTGTTTGTTAAAGGTTAAAAGAGAGGATAAACAGCAAATTATTACTATAAAGCAGAATCTGAAGATATACAATTTTGCCAGTAGAGAAGCTTGCACAGTAAGTAGTTAATGAGTTGCTATGCCAGGGCGTGGCTGTACAGAGGTAGGACAGGATCTTTTGGGGGCCCACTTCCCCATTCTGGTCCACAGTAACCACTCTGCATAACGGACAGCACAGGTGTGGTGTCAAGACACATGAACTGTTGGACTGAGGATCAATCCAGTAGTGGGGGATCAAAGACCCTCAAGGCCCTCTGACCCCTTTCTAGAAGGATCCAGGGGAATGAACTCTGCATGCTAAATAATTTGCACGAGAAGTGAGAAAACTTGTTCCAGGGCAGGGGAAACTTCTATTATTTCTCTCACTATTAGAAGATAGGGGATAAACATGTATCAATTTCCATGCCAAGTGTGTAGCTTTGAGAACTGCTTTGGATCCTTCTGGCTTTTGCCATTCTTTTTTGACCATGAGCATCTACAAATCTTGGGTGCTCCCTTCTGTTTAGGAGTGGGAGGCAACACCTCGACTTGTGTCACGGACAGGATGCTGCTGTGGTTGAGAGGATCTGAGTGGGATGTGGCCACTCTAATGGGTGGGAGATGGTGGGAAGTATCCCTTAACTGTTAAGGTTAACAATAGGGAGGGATCTGAGCAGTGGTGAGTCATGGTGACCCAAGAAAGACAGTGCTTGACTGCTACCCCACTTTGGAGAGTTTTAGAGACTATGATGCCTGTCCAACATCACTACTGGCATGTAACGGGCAAATGGAAGTTCAATAGTGAAATGGGATCTTCACTTCGGTCTTCGCTGCTTTTTGGTTTACTCTTACAAGAATATATTTGTCTATGACTGCTACAATAAATTCCTATTTTAAACACACTATTTCAAGAGACCTTTCCCTGAAGCTTCCAGTTGGTAAGGGAGGTTGCAGTTAAGGGCAAATTTCAGAGTTGCTGTTTTGCTGACTGTGACATCTTTATGTCCAAAGTGATACCTTTATGGAAGGTCAATTTCCAGCTAAGATTTCCTTATACTTTTTAAGAACCCTATGATCTTTTCTGTATTAATGCAGCCTTTAAGGTACATGTGGGTTCCTTCTTTTCCTAAGGGGATTCAAAACCCTTTTTGCAGCCTATTTTCCTGTCCTTTTTTCCAGTTTCATTACTGAGCATTAATGTTCTCAGGTTCAGCTTGTTGTATTCAAGTACAGTCATAGAGAAACTGATATCAATGTTTCTTTGTAGAATTTCACTTTGGATGTCAAGTATTAGACTATTTGCAACTCTTGGGCACTAAAGTTAAGCTTTTTCTCCTTGATACTCAAAGAAGTAGTAGAAACTGAATCAGCAACAAAGAAAGAATAAATGATTTCAGCAGCTAGTAAAGAATCAAGAGCAGTGTCAGCAATGCTACAATAGTGCAATCTTCTTTGTTACAATATCATTATCAGAATTAGCTAAATAGCATGATTATTTGTTAGCAATATAAGATTTCTCAGTCAAAGAAAGAACATTAAAGATCTTTAAAAACCTCTTAAAATATTAACTTATTCAGAATTAAATTCTGTGCAGATTTTCTAACTGTGCACTTTGTTAATAACCACTAGGATGACACAATTGAAAAGTCACCCAGAAAGTAAGCCCTATGTTTCTTTTTTTTCAATCACATAATACTATACTACAATAGAGAAAAATTGCTACATCTTCATGAGTTCAAAGAATTTCAGGCAAAGAGAAAACTGTGAACATTGAGGCCTACATCCTGCCTTGTTACCGATAGGTAAGGCTTTATAAAGGTAAGGCCTTGTAACATGGCTCCAGCCTGTTACTGAGGCTAAGTGGAAAGGAACTATGGGAGAATGACTGAGCTGGAATAGAGAGACGTGTGAAACTGAGAGAGAGAGAGAGACTGCTGCATGACTGTCGTGTGTCCACATCATGGCGTGTGGTGGTTGGTTGACTTGGGCTTGTTGTGCCTTAAAACTGTGTAAACTGATAACTGGCTAATTGCTTAAAAAGACCGGGTTTTTGACAACAAACAGTTCTCCTTTGCACCTGCCTGGGGTCCCCGTGTTGTTCATCAACGCCTCCAACGCAACACTGCCTAATATAATGACACAACTAATCTAGATTATGTCTTGTTATTATTACTAGTATTTACAGTAGCCATGGTTGAAATAGATGTATTTAATGAAATTCTCATTTCATTATTTCAAATTCTATCACATAAACTACACACTTTGCTAAGTCATTCTAAAGTTACTTTCTAGACTATTCAAAACAATGTCTGTGAAAAATGATCTAGAAAACAAAGTTAAAATAATAACCAGACCGACTCCCTATGAACTCAGCTCACTTATGGTCACCTTTACAATTTAGTACCTAAGAGTCTTGATTGAAATTCGATCTCTTGTGGCTTTGTGCCTTCACCAGCACAGTGCGAATCAAAAGACCTCTTAGAGTTGTTTTGATTTAGCATTTGCAAGTTTTCAGGTGAACTTCCAACCAGGCTCCATAACTCACATTCCAAAAGGAGACAAACAAACAAACAAACAAAAAATCCAAACCTCAGGCAGTCTTATTTGGTGATTAAATTTGTGAATCTTCACTTCTCAGATTTTAATCTGTTATATTTTTTTCTACTGGACTGAAATACTCCCTGCTATCAAATTTCTTTGAATTTCTATGATCAAAGTATTCCTCTTCATAACGTTAATGGACTAAGACCCTTCATTTTCTTTCTGTGCATGTTTTCCATTAATTTAATTGTCCCTTTATCATTTCAGTTAAGCTGATTAATTTTGAAAGGCTTTCTGGAATTTTGGTGACAACTGAACACAGCAATAGAAATGGTCTCACTACCAAGTACAAACATGCATTATCAGTATACATTCTCAAAAAAAAGTATATATTGAAAATACGTCATCTTTGTGTCTTCATCCTTATTTTTAGTAAAAATAGCATGAACACTCTTTGAAGAAAAGTCATAAGGAGAACACAGGCCCTAAATGTTGAGCTAGTCTTGGTCTATGTGATGCTCTTTGCAGAGTCAGCAAAACGGAATTTAGAAATGAAAAATATTTGTTGCACAGGTATAGGTTTATAACATCTAAAATCAGTGCTTTATGTAGTTTCAGCAAATTCCATCAAATGGAGAGACAAACAACATTAAAACAATAATAACATGACTGTGCGGCCATATTCTTTCCCTTCAGTTTACCACTGAAAAAGGATCATTACAACCCTTCATATGTTTACATACCAGTACATGCTGAAGCCAAGAATTTCTGCTATGTTAAAGTACAATTTGAGTTAGGCCAAAGAATATCTTCTTGAAAAGAATCCAGACTGGATCTGAAGACATCTGAGACTCTAGCAGTTTCCTGTAGTTTTCTCCAGCAATTTGTTAATCTCACATTTGCAAATTTTGGCCAAGTTGCACTGATGTGCTGTACTAAAAAAATTATGCATAGGTACTTAATGAAGCAGAATTATAGGTATTTTCTTCTGATATAAAACACTTTCTGGGGAATTCTATTGAGAAAATTTTATTCT
Source organism: Dasyornis broadbenti (assembly GCA_013397935.1). Lineage (NCBI taxonomy): Eukaryota > Metazoa > Chordata > Aves > Passeriformes > Dasyornithidae > Dasyornis > Dasyornis broadbenti. Next base: position 699,134 of record VZRN01004072.1, on the reverse strand, counting down.
CTTCCAGCACCATCAAAATCATAAAACTGATTAAATGTGTGAGACTTTAAGCAAATAAACAAGTCTACCAGTGCACAAATTTAATTTTGTAACAATGGAAACTTTGATGTTAGCAGCATAAATGAAGTTTCCCCATTTCAGGCATGTTGTGAGGGATCATATGTATGTCTACTGCAGGCAAAAGATCCCATATTGCATCTGTAAAACTAACTGTTCACTTAAATGATTTGTTTCTGCTTCCCAGACTCCAAAGAATGAAATAATTTAGATGGGAAGTGTGAGATCCCTCCCACCTAAATTTATACATTTACTGTGTAGATGATTTAAACTCCTTGTAGGTAGTGAGAGGAATGTTACCCAGAGGTATAGTTGTGATCAACCCAGGGCAGAGGGAATGGCAAAGAAATCCATTGCTGAGCACTATTTTCTCTTGACCACAAGTAATGTCTAAGCTAGATGTCAACATGCATGTTATGGATACCAAAACTGGTGAGATGCATTCTATCCATATTAAGAGTCATTATGAAATTGGTGGGAGCAAGTAATTGTGTATCCTGGAGCTAGGCAGGGGAGGGAGAGAGATTGGGCGTGGGATGGTGGGAATGTGTATTAAGGAGCTATGATTAAAGAGGAAATACTTATCAATCTTCTCTATGCTTGAAAAGGAAAATTCCCTTCAAAACATCTCCACCACCTTAACTGTATGAGCTAGATACAGAATGAAGATAAAGTAGACAGATGTTGAAGTGACTTCAGGAGAAAAATTGCAGATTGTGGAATTCTTTTTCCTCTTTGACAGCTGGGTAATCTCCAAGAGGGGAAGGGAAAGAGGTAAATATAAAATATAATGGTAACCTCTCCTCAGGGCATAATAAATCATTATTATAGTGAAGAATTCAGAGCTATGCAAGTGTGTGCAGAAGATGTGCAGGATGAAGATGGAAAGTTAAAACCAACTTAATGAAGAAAAGCTATTATCTTGTCCATGAAGGCTGCCCAGTTTATGTTACACTTGGTGACAACAGGACTTGATTCGATTTGCCTGGGAATGGCATTTCCCTGCATTGGAACAAATGCTTGCAAACTCCATTTTCTGTCAAAGTATGGCATTCCAATAATGGTTTGGTTTGGAAACAAAATATCGACACTTCTTGTCACAATATGATTGCCCATTTGCTTATCTGCGTGGGGAGTAGAGCAAGGGCTAGGGTTCCTTGATTGCCAGACTTCTGGCTGCAAGGGCAAGGCTGCTCAGCATGCAAATATGTGAAAGGTTATCAATAAAGCTGTGGATTACCAACGCCTTACACTTGCTTCATGCTTGTGTTTGCAGTAGAAATGCCGCTAAAGTCCTCCTAACAAGCATGACGGTTGACAAAAAGCACTGCTGCCAATTGTCAGAAGGCAAAAAGCACAAACATCCTGGTGATTAGAGGCTGATCAGCTGAGACGGATAAGAGTCTAATATTCTGAATTAGCAAGGGATTGAATGGAATTTGACTAATGAGAATGTAAGCACTTTACTGAGAGAAAACATGTCCTCAGCTGAAGTGGACACACTTGAAAAGTAGTTCCAAAATTATAGAGGTAGGAAGGCAAAAGGCTTGTTCTGATAAAACTGCAAGGGATATTTGCATGAATTAAGATGGTTAAGAAGCAACAGTTTCCACATAAGAACATAAGTACCCTGTGCTCAACTCACACTGCATTAAAATACAGTTTTTTATGCTGTGTCTGAATATTTACATGGCATCCACAATGGTGGTCAATGGGTTCTTTGGAAAAATAAGGAGTTTCTTTCATCTGTAAGAGTGAATAGAAATTTTTCATCTTTAACAGACCTGAAGCAAGTGACATGTTGCAATTATAAAGCAATTCCTTACTTTATTGTCCATCTTCTACTATGTTAGGATTTAGAAACCTAGAGTATTAAACATAAATTAATGGTTGCACCTTTCAAGTTCTTGGAAGCAATCTGCTCTAAGAAGACCTGATCTAAGATGAGCATATGAATTGTCACGAAGTCCCTCTTGGCCCATTAGCCTGTCTCTGGTAACTGCCAAGAATACAGGCTTCAGAAAAAGAACAGAGAGTAAGAACAGCTTACGAATACCGCATTCCTTCAGGTGCAGCATTTCAGATTCCTGCAGCACATAGCAATAGCCTGAGTGACAAAATTGCATCTAAAGCATTCATAGCCAACCTAAGACATATTCTTCATGAATTTAATTATTGTTTCTACTTATGAATATGAGCAATCTCCTAATACCACATACTGCATGAAAACAACAATTTTTCTTTGATCAATATAGATCTCTTGCCTTATATTTTAACTGTTTGTTCCCTAATTCCTCTATTGCAAGAAACAGAGAAATCTTTCTACCTCACCACCATGCCGTTCAAAATTTTCAAGATAGCTATGGTGTCCCTTTTCCAAGATGAATAGCTACAATCTGTTGTCTTTGCTCATTCAAAATCTTTTCCTTGTCTCTGATATAACTTGTTGAACTCCCAGGTAGTTTTGTACTGTCCTCTTTAAGAACTTGTCCAAGACTTTTCTGTGTCCAGCTCAAAATATCAGACTAAGTTAAAGATATGTTTTATCTGTTCTAATGATTTCTAATGTTCTAAAGGTTTTAAGTTAAATTATATGTCAATTTTTATGTGACAATCTTCTGGAGATACATAGGTGCTTGCAATATTCATAATAAAGATGCATTACAGGTATGTTATGCATTTCTTCTCAAATTCTACCTAAATGCATAGCATTATATCTACATGAATAGACAATGTCACTTTGGTTTTGTTGACTTCTAATCACTGAGCTATGTTTTCAGAAACTTGTTCATGACGACTCTTTTCAGAGTGGCAGAAGTTCATGTAGAGCACATCACTATGTAATTGTTCTTAGATGTTTAGGGGTAGTTCTGTTTTTATCACTTTTTGTGTGTCATAACTTGATCAAATCTTTGTTTTTATTGTCTAGTCACTCAGTGTTTTGGAATTCTTCTGCAATTCTTCAGTTGTAATTTTAGCTACCTTGAGTAGTTGGAAGTATAAATACCCCTCTATTGCTCTTTTGCCTTCTCATTTTTTTCTGCTCATATATTATTGTGTTAAATTTCATGTTCCTGGCAGAAACCCCCATGACGCATACAGAAGAAAATCCATTTAAACAAGACAAATTGTGCATTTGTTGAAATCAAACAATAATCTGGGAATACAATGATTATTATTAATATTGATATAGTATTTTTGTGCCCATTTTCAGTAAGAAAATTAAGAAAAGAAAACATTTCAGTATTTTTTTCTAAGATTTCCCTTCTGTTAATACTGTGTACAGCCTAAATGGCTGTTTTCAGATGCTGCTGTCATCGCTTTCTACAAAAATGCATATTCAGTATTACAAACTGAATTTCCTGGAGATTAAAGTCAAATCAAATGCATGAAAGAAACAAGAGCTGTAGCTGTTTAAATTTTCCTAATATTCATAACCTAACATAATATTTAATATCCATTTATACTTCTGACAATCAAATGGTTTTTCCATTTTCATTAAGGATGAACAATTTTATGTCAAAGTATTTCCTATGTTGTGAAATCAAAATGTTGCATGAGTATGACAAGGATTATCATAAATTGTTACTGAATCCAATATCATATCTATGAAAGGATAAAGTAAGGTTAATAAAATTTGTACTTAATTTCTTTTTAGCTTCTTTTGGGGTTTTTTGGATTTTTTTTTAGTTTTCTCTTTTTGCTCCTACTTGTCCTTGACAAAAATTTCCCTTGCAAAAAGGTGCCTCTGCCCTTACCAAAGAAAGGAATTGAACTGTGTATTCAATGACTCTTGCTATCAAGATCTCTTCATCTTGACAGCAAATACCTAAAGGAACTGGAGTGTTCATGATTTTTCCACAATCATTTGTTTAGTGGAAACCATCAACTCCTTGTCTAACAGCATGACTTCAACATCACCTGAGAGAACAGAGGAATTATTTTCCTTACAGCTTTAGATTTCCGTATCCCAGGGCCAGTATGGTGAAATGCCAGGATTAACTGCACTCCAAATACAATGCTTTTATTTCAAAACAACATTTTTCAATCATTTTTTACAAACACATTTTCTCTTTCCTGCATCTCCTTATTCTGCTCAGAAAAAGCAGTTATAGGAGTTACTTTAACATAAGTAACTCTGACCACATAAAAAAGAGTAATTACCTGGACCATTGAGAGAATGTAATATCTTCTTATTTTAGCTATTTAAATACTCTTTGAAAGTGTAAGCAGTAGCAATAACAAAGGAAACACAGTTTATTACCTTTTTTATACTGTTTTTTTAACAGCTGCAAATCCAAAAACACTGTACTGCAGGATCTGGCTAAGTATGTATCACCTTTAATCATTTCCTGGATGATTATCTCCTAGTTTCTTTAGATTTCAACACTGATCATCATTTGTCTTAGCCTAATGTTTAACTGCTTACAAAATATACAGAGAAAACTATAATTACACCATGCAGTCTAACTTTAAGTTCATACGTGAAATATGCATGAGATCTAAACTTCTACAAATTCATACTTGCATTTTGAAGGGTGAGATTATGCTTTCTAAATGTAAAAATGTAGAGAATGTTGGAAAGAGTCAGAAGGGAGAAAGATGATTTTGGTACTTTTAGAAATCATTGTTTTAAGATACAATCTAGAATTTTTGGTTGGACATTTTCTTCATTCAGAGTATTAATAAACTTCCTAAAAATCTCACAAACTGAGAGATTGTGTAAGAAACTATATAGTCACAGTGTAAATTTAGGAGGGACTGTGTTCATAGAAGACTGTAATATTATGACAGATATAGTTCTTGCCCTAATTCAATGTATATGTTAATTAAAGGACAGAATTTTATAATGTAATTTCTTTGCTTATTATAGACTCTCTTAGACTGTTCACTAATGGGACGTAAGCCTAGACTTTGAGTTAAATATCCTTTTTAAATACCTCCTTGAATCATAATTTGGAAGTTTCCCGGAGACAAAACTTATTTGCTTTAAATGAACACTTGTTGAGTTAATAAAAATGCTTTTTACCCTTGTATAGACTACCTGGCTCCTGAGTGCTCTCTAAGCTTTATAATATGCACCTGTCTTTGGGGGTGGTACTTGACTATGCTGCTGCCCATACAAATAAGATTCCAGCTTTTAGTCACATCCTGCATCTGGAGCAGCTGAAGATCATAGGAGACCAAAGGTCGAAGAAAGGTGCAAATTAACATGTGAGAAGAAAGACAGGAGGCTGCCATATCTGCTCCAAGAGGAGATTCACTGAGGGTCTAAGGTGAATGTGCAGACAGCCCTCCTCCTCCTTCTCACATTCATTCAATCCAGTGAGGTTCATACTCTTAAAAGATCTAGTAAATACATGTCTGCACAGTCCTTCCTTAAGAAGAGAGGCATGCCCCCTTCTGCTCCTCGTCTTTGAGTCCAGCTTTGAACACCACAGACCTCAGCAGGTTCTTCTTAATCTCTGCAGAACTGCGTTCTTCATAACATTTTTCACCTTTTCCTGCCCTTGGAGAGAATGACTCCCTTATCTCTACTCCCATCTTTGGATGCCCAGAAACAACGGCATGTATGAAACACAGATATCACCTTGAAACAACCTGCCTCATGGAGATTCCAGCCTTACTCTCAAAAAGGTAGAAGATCCTACCTTCCTCTTTTGGTGACAAAAGTGAAAACCTAGCCCTGTCCTTCAGAGGTTAACCAGTGTGAGAGATTTAGCAGAGTGTAAAACCCAGCCCCATGCCAAAGAGAGGCTGGAGCTGCTCATCTGCTGGTGATGATTCTGGATATATTAGGTTGTAAAACCTCATCTTGTTGTCTGGGTGCCAATTGCTCAGTTAAACCACATTGCCCATAAACTTGCTCATGTAGTCTTCATCTTTCTTCATCTGATAACTCTCCATTTTCATTCTTCACGCAATGGAGAATTAAAAAGTATGTGATTTTTTTTTGGTTTTGTTTACTTTGTGGTGGGTCTCCTATTTTGAGTTCATTAGATCATCAGATTGAATTAAGAGCCAAAACAGGCTTCTCGGTGCATCGTGGCTTTTGTCTCCTCCCATGAAGTGTGAGATTTGCTGAAATTAGCACACCTGCTGGGCATTTACCACACAGAGTAAATTCAATAGTATTACCTGGGTATGAGACACGACAGGGAATCATATATACATATATATGAAATGTTATGTTACATTTTTCAGCTTCCAAAACCCAGTTTGAAATCTGATATCTCATTATGATACAGAGGTTTGGAGAACAATAGGGGTTAGCTGGCTGCAGTCTCATCTGACCAGCCAATTCTATTTCTCCTCTTGTGGATGTTCCTGGTTTTATAAGGTAATGTATCACAATGAGAGTGTCAACTGCATCATGCTACAGCTGTGCTAAATCCTTCTTCACACAGCGATGTCCATTATGGTGTCCTGATACTAGTAGGCTGAGTTATGAGCTGGACTTGGAGTGATCTGGAGTGCTGAAGCAGTCTGGCAGTGAGCCAGAGACATGGTACAGCAGCGTGTGCTTGGTGGAGTGCAGCAGATGACAGCCCATTGCTGGAAATTGCAGTTCTCCCGTGCTGTGCAGTTATGATAGGGTGAAATGACTTGGCAAGTGGTGGCTATGATTTTACGGTACAATTGAACTGCAGTATGAAGCAGGATGAAATTGCTTAACAGCTTTAGTTTGTCAGGATTTGACTTAAACTGTTTTTTTCTAGTAATGAACTAGGTCAGAGTTGTGTGGTTCAGCACTCCAGGAATGTGGGCATTTACTTCTTTAGCTACGAGTCTAGAGGTGCCTAGGTATTTTTAGTTTACTTTTGCTTGTGTTTAGTTTGAAGAAATAGCATGAATTTAGAGCAGATACTATCATGGGACTCTCTAGTGTATGATATTTTAGTTCAGGAGAAAATATTAGTGTTCACACAATTTCTATCTGTGTCTTCTGTGGGCTTTCTGCTTTCAATACTGACTCCTCACTAGGTTATTGCTGTACGTATGGACATGTCCTAATAAGTAGCTAGGCTTCACTGATCATTTCATACAAACACATTTACTCTTACTGGATCACAGCTGGCAATTCTTTTGATGAATTCCTGGAATTGCTGTCTCAGATTACACCATAACAACAGGGAAAAAAAATCTCACATGAATCCTAAGAGTTGTGAAAGAACAAGACCATCATATGGTTCAGAGCCTCTTGTCCTGCTCTTTATTACACTATTTTGCAATTAAAAATTATGAATCCTGTTTATATGGAAGAAATATTTTCTTGAGGGTAGGTAAAGTTTAAAGAGATGATTTTTGGTGGGTTTATGGTTGACTTTTTTCACTTTTTAGACTTTTTTTTTCTCTGTATGTTTGTTTAGTAAAAAAGATTTAAAGAAAACCACTGTAATAGCCAATTATTTTACATATTAGAAAAGAATTCCCTTAACTATGGAACCTGTCTGTATCCTATAATGCAGAAGGGAACAAGAAATTAAAATTGAAACAGCAATTGTAGAAAGAAGAAAATTTTCCTCCAAGAAGGCGAGATTATTTAGTTCTTTAGTCACCAGAGGCAATATTATCATTCAATATGTGGATTGTGGAGTTTTTCTGTCAAATGTTCTCAATAGCAAGTTGTCACTGGGTTCTTCACCAAATAACACTTGTCTAACCCACAGTAAAATATTTAACTAGTCTTGTCTAAAGATAGCAAAAGCATGGCCTACACTACTAAGTTTCATATCTGAAAAAACAGGAAAAGAGCATGTTATTTCATGAGAAGAATTTTAGACTTTATCTTTTTTTTATTTGAGAAAGTTTCCATTATATTTTCTCAAAACACCCGAAACTGTAGGAAAACAAAATCTGTTTTTTTTTATTGTTCAAGTGTCTGGCAAATGTTCTAGATTAGGAAGACTGCCAAAATACCTACATATCATCATTATCTCCTCACTTTTTATCTCTTTCAGACATGAAAAAGCAATTTTCTTTCATCAGTGTCCTGAATGGATACCAGTAGAATATTTAATATAACAGAATGCTGTAAAACTGTGCATCATCAAGATGCTACTCATATTTCAACCGACATCTCCACACCAAATCCTAGCAATCTAATATACCTTCGAATTAAAAAAGATGACAGAAACTTGAATCCTCTTTAGTGTGAAGAAATTGCCCAACACTAATTTCACTCAGTTTGAGGAGAAAGAATGAAGGAAACATAGGATGACCTTGCCTATGCTCACATGTATGGCCAGTTTTATGATCCAGACTATCAAAATTACATAGTGATTCCACAACAGCATAAACATTAATATTTATGTGACATCAAGAAATCATCTGTCAAAGAGTGCCAATGTACTTTAGTGGAAACCCATAATCATGTTTAGAGAGTCTATCCTACCATTTTCTGTTCTAACTTTCCCAGAACCCTGAAGAAAAATCAAAGTGAAGTGGTTAAAAGTCAACTGACAAAGTAACACCAACAGATGTCATCTACATAGACCTCATCTACCTAGCCTTCAACATGGTCCCACGTGACATCCTTATCTCCAAATTGTGGAGATGTGGATTTGAAGGGTGGACTACTCAGTGGATAAGGAATGTGCTGGATGGATGCAGCTAGAGATTTGTGGTCAACGGCCCGATGTCGAGACGGAGGCCAGTGATGCGTGGTATCCCTCAGGGGTCTTTCTTGGAAATGATGCTCTTTAATTTCTTTATCAATCACACAGATAGTGGGATTGAATGCAACCTCAGCAAGTTTGCAGATGAAATGAAGCTGAGCAGTGCAGCTAGCAAAACAAGGATGGGATGCCATTCAGAGGAACATGGACACATGAGAAGCAGGCCTATGAGAACCTGATGACAAGTAATACACTCATGTCAACCCCAGACATGAGTACAGACTGGGAGAAGAACTCATTGAAAGCAGCCCTGCAGAGAAGGACTTTAGGGGTTTTGTGGATGACAAGAAGAAGAGAAGTTATAGCTTCACCATCCACTGAACTGTTCAAGGCCAGAGTTTATGGGGCTCCAACTGTAACTTGGAATCCAAGTACACCACTAAGTATTATTCTTACATAGAATCATAGAATCATAGAACATTAAACTTTGGAAGTGACCTTAAAGATCACCTAATCCCAACCCCTCTGCCATGCACAGGGACACCTCCTACTAGACCTGAGGAATACATAATTTATAAACAACTATACACCTACAAAATATACTCTCACATACAAATAGATTAGCCAAATTGAGTATAGTAAAAAGACATAGAAAATAACACGAAAGTTTTTTCAATATACATTGCTATCCTGGTAGCAAGGGTTTGTAGATTTTTTTTTCCTTTTTAAACGGAAATATGAAATTTGAAATCAAACTATCCACAGCTTCTGTCCTATGATAATTGCAATCACTGGGGACTTCTGAGTTACTGTATTGCAGAATATATCTTGTAATATATTAATGCTTAACTAAAAGAGTAAACTAAAAGCTCTAATGACTTTTTTTGTTGGCAGAAAACAAAAAAAAGATGCAGTATGTGTGGCTTATGAATTGGCTGATATTTAATGTAAAAATAAACAGGCATCATAAACAACCCTTTCTTAATTTTAATTGGCTTTATTCTAATTGAAATTGTGTACACAATTCCTATTAAAAAACATAGCACAGGATGAAACCAAAAGTTGCCACAAAAATAATACAGTATTTTATGATTTAATTCATGTATCACCTCATTCATAAATCAACCAAAGCATTGTTCTCTAATGGGAAAGATTTTTCTGGATAGGAGCCTATAACAGCAACACAGTCTTTTTGAGTTTATATTCTTTGACTACATAAAGCTTGGAACAATAATATATTTTGTCTAAATGCTTAATGAATTTAATAAAGCATTTGTGATATTAGTCTACTAAAGTGCTTTCCCGTATTTATCTTACTTTTTTTTCTGCATAAAGATTGAGGAGTTTATCTAAAAAAACCCCTCTTTATTTTAAATTTTTGTTTCTCCTGGAACTAAAGGAGAATGATAGCCTCAATATTAGGTTTAGTACACAGAGAAAGAAACAGAGCTTGAGACTAGTGGATTAACATACTCTTTATTCAGAAAAAGAAAATTGCCTTAGGAAGGATTTGAAACTTAATAAATCAGTTTTAAGAATAAAGCAGAACCCTTTTTTGTTTTGCCACAAAGCTTCTTAAGGATATACTGATGTATTTTTACTGTCTACATGCAAAAAATGCAAACCGAAATGGTGATTATAATAGCAGAGAAACACTTTTTTTTTGGACTATTCAAATAGTTTTAACCGGAAAGCTGTCAACATCTATTTCCAATCATCCCATGAAAACCTAACTGTGACAGATTGCATCCAGCCTGCCTGATGTGAATTTTACCTGCTATGTATTCACTGATGATTTAAATCTCTGATATCTATCTCTGTGTGCTTCTACATACATATCTTATCTTTCCTTATCTTAAGTTATATTGCATATAAAAAACCTACTCTTGTGGCATGATAATGATGGTGTAGTACAAATATTTTATGCTAGGACATTTTCTTTCTTACTTTTTTTTTTTTTCTCCATTTAATTTCTAGGCAGAATCTACGGCCTCTCTGGACATTTCAGTTCTTCTAGGTGAACACCTCTCATCCCTCTGGACCATTTCAGAGGAAGCCTTGGCACACTTACAGCATTCAGTCCATTTCTTTTTGACCTATTCCATTTTTCCACTTTCTCATTTTCTTGATGGAATTTGGATTCTCTTTCTTTCATTTTTGGACGGAGTACTTTCATTTGCCTCTCACTTGATGTTCTGCTACAGCAACTAAGTCTTTCCCTTCTCCATCTACACATTCTCCTACTCATTACCATGTTGTCGGTTTTCAGCATTCCTCCCTCACCTCACACACGTGGAGGTGTGATCTGTTATTCGCCTCCTTTGATTGCAACAGCCATGAAAGTGCTAGAGCAGGAAAGATGCCAGCATTTCAACTACTGTGTTGTCTAAACCTGAGCAGATGGTTTTCTAATCTCCTAGGAAGAGGAGGCTCAAATGTGTGATAGTTAAATTCTTTGAGGTGAATTTGTAGAAAAATGGAGGGTTCTGAAATACATGGTACACTGAGGGCAATATTTTAAGGGGAAGTTGAGGGGTACTTTTACTTTTATCCCTCCCTTTCTTTGGAGCTTCACTCTAAAATTTAGCCATCACAAAGGTGAGGATTTGGCCAATTTCACATAAGCCTGGCAATTGTATGTCCAGGTGAATAGCACTTCATCCTTCCTACTTAAAAATCACAGAAGCTTTCCTCCCTAAATAGTGTCCATCTCCCAATGCTCTCTCTTCCTCTCATCGAGGACTGTTCTTGACAATAAATGGTTGTGTAATCTTGCTTCAAACTTATGACAAAAATGCTAAGTTGTGAGAAAGAGCTGTGAAAAAGTACTAAGCTAGAAAAGAAGGGTAAAATGACAGGCAGAGGTAAGTTTGTTGAGACAGGGATAGTTGGCATCTCTATGATTCCAAGACAAAAACACTGGCATGAGAAGGTATAAAGATGGCATATCAGCAGCAATGAGGATTAGCAATGGAGGCTGTCTGGCCAGCACAGACTTGCTGCATGATTTACAGGGGATTGTAAGCATATTAATATTCATTCTCCTTTTTTCCTTTTTTTTTGTCCAGATTTTCTGTTGTGCGTAATAGCCAAAAATAACTGTTTTATACTCTTTCAATGTGTACATCCTTCCTGCAGTGTCTTTGTTCATGGTAAAAGTTGTCCAAACACAGTGACACTGAGAAGGCAAGTTACAGACATCAGCTGAGCAAAGACATCAGCCCATCAGTCAAGGCAATATGTCAGGTGGTGATTAACCGGGGAAATTTACATAATAGCTACTGAGTAGGAAGCTTCTCCCTAGAAATAAACATCACTGAGAAAAATTTGGGCCATAAAGATTTTTAATATATGTAAATGTAGAGCTGAACACTTCACTATTATTCTTCTCTCAGTGATCACTAGACCGCTATGCCACTGGTACAGAAAACAGAATGTTGCACTAAGGAAGCAAAGAGAAAAAAATGTACTTCGTCAATTCCATTAAATGACTGATATGGACCCTCCTTGCCCCAGTCTATCAAAAAATACTATGCACTATAAAAAGGAGAATACATTTTCTCATTGCAAGCATATTGTACCTTAATTATAAGACTCTGGATTCATAAATTTCTATGTAGGAGTTCTTCCCTCATATATTTGATATGACATCATCCATGATGATTCAGAGAGCCACTTTCATCCATAAGTCCGCAAATTAAATCCTCTCTGTAAGTAGCAAGGACAGAACTCAATTTCATTCAAATTTTAAAAGTCAGACAACCACGTAGATCTATGAACGACTAAGTATTTGATCAGCCCTTATTCAAGTATATTGCAAATAATGAAGGTTTGTGCAAGGCAGTATTGCACAATGACTGAGACAGATTTCTGTAGGATACATTTATTTTAGCACTTTATAATAGTTGCTGCCCTTACATCCCCAAATAGATCTGAAATAATTAAACTGTTATTAGATCACATTATGACTTTGACTCTTTTACTCATTAAGGGATGCTCTTTTTTGGGGTAGCCAGATGGGAAGGAATCTTTTGCATTTTAGAAGACAAATACACCCAAATGAACATCTGCGACTACAAAATGAAAACAAACAAAAACCAAATGCATGTGCCCTCTTTGAATCACAAGTCAATATCTATGAGGCCTTGAAATTAACCAATTAAGACTGAATGCAACTTTTATTCCTTGTATCAAATAGTATTTCCCATGAGGTTGTTTCCTGAAATTTAAAATTTTACAGTGAAAAAATACTGCACATTCTACTCCCATTTGCTACTTAATATATCTGCCATGATCTGCCTCTAGAAAGAGAATATATCCATAAAATGGCAAATCATTTTTGTAACTGTCTGATGGAACTTCAATGACTTTAACATGTTTTCTGCATTTGTGACCTAGGTTTGTCCAGACACTGTGAATATTTTAAAATTTATTATATCACGGTATAGATTTTAAATAAGAAATTTATATGGCTACATGCAGAAATACGTTTCTGGTACAACAATAACAATGAATTTTCTACAGTCTAGTGTTTTTTAACAAAATTTGAGGCCAAAATACAGGTTAAAAGTTTTCATGCTGCATGTCTGTTTCTTAATGGCTGTTATTGAAAGAACAAGAGGGAAGGGACATGGAACGAAGAATAAGAGGGAGAGGTGTTTTGAGGTATTTTCGTAAAGCAGTGATGGCTAAAGAGGGGAATTCCAGTGGTTCCCTGGACTGTAAGATGGAGACCAGATATGTGGATAGATGACATGAATGCAGTGTCTGATTGCTTGCATCAAGAAGAATAGTTTGAGAGGGAAAATACCCAGCTGGTGTGAGCAGCTGAAGCAGTCCAGGATAGGGACATAAAGGAGAAGCAGTGCTTGTCGGGCTTTTAGCATAAGAGAATAGATACAATAGAGATCCATACTGGGGCAGGATTCCTCTTTCAGCATTCTTAAGAGAAACAAGAAATCCTAAATGACATCTTTCCCATGTTTATGAACACCTTCAAAACATCCTGAAAAAATCATGGGTGTACCAATGTGACTCCACATCATAGAAATTTTTAAACTCTACTTTACATTTTAAACTTGCGACATCTGAGACAAAAAAAGCTTACACTGCCTTACAGGACTGTTACTCTCTTCTGAAAGTCAAATACATGAGGTTTATGTAACAACATAATTAAGATTGAACTTACTGCTTTAGCTCATTCTTTCTGTGTTTATTTGCATGATCTATTTTGTTTTCCAGTCACTAGGGTATTGGATATCTTCATAATCTTTCAGATTTCTACCTTCACAGCATTCTTGTGAACTGCTAATCAGCACTGGCAGGGCCACGACTGTAGTGCTGTGTCCACTTCTGAGCTCCCGAGGACAAGAGACATGTGGAGCCACTAAAGAAAGTCCTCTAAAGGGCCACAAGGATGACTGTAGCATCTCTCATATGAGGAAAGGCAGAGGCACCTGGAGCTGTTTAGCCTGGAGAAAAGAAGTCTTGGTGGTGGTCTCATAAATATGTACAAATACCCAAAGAAAGGAAATAAAGAAGATGGAGTCAGGCTCTTTCCAGTGGAGCCCAGTGACAGAATGAAAGGCACTGGGCACAAACTAAAACACAGGAAGCTCCCTTTGAACATCAGCAAAGACTTTTTATCTGTGATAGTGAGCAAGCACCAGCAGAGTTTGCCCAGATAGTGGCTTCTGTATCCTCAGAGAAATTAGCCACCTGGACACGGTTCTGGATAACAGGCCTTTTTTGAAAAAGTGGCTTGCACCAAGTGACTTCCAGAGGTCCCTTCTGACCTCAACCATCTGTGACTCTGTGTGACAATAGTACCGCGTTGTGTTTCTCATTTCTACATTTAAAAGTCTCAGTTGTAAGGATGGGTTCCAAACTACTTAAATTCACCAGATCTCTTGCAGTCTGACCTGGAATTTTCCTTAGTAACTACACCTTGCCTACATTTGACCCTCTTCTGTTCATGTAAGAAGGCTGAAGTTAGAGTAAGAACTTTTGACCTTGATATTAATGTAATATGCCTTATATTCTCATCTTACAGGACTTACAAAAAATTGGGGGGGAGGGGAGGGAGGCTGGGGAGGAAGGGGGTGTTTGCTTTTTTGGGGTTAGGTTTTTGTTTGTTTGGTTTGTTTGTTTGCTTTAATTTCTTGCGCATTACCTTTTCTATTTGGCCTCTGAATTCTCTCTCATCCCTCATGCCCCCACTGCTGTTCCCCAGAGCCTCCCCAGCCCCTTGCAGCCACTTGACACCTGGTAGGCATAAGAACTAGGTAGACCCCAGGGCTCTGTTTGTCTGCAGTTGAGGACAACCCCATGTCCTAATTCTGTCACACATCCCATGAGCTCACTATCACTGCTTATTATAAACTGTGGATCTGCATGTAGACTTGTAATGAGAAACCCCATAACGTAAAGGTTTGCATAAAGGTGGACCAAGTTTTAGTGACACTGCACTTTGGCAGCTCTCATTGACCTCAGTGGTGGCTTTTTTGTTAAAAGGTGTGCACAACACACTTTTAAAGCCAAACACACAAGAGAACATTTGAAAAGAAGATGACTAGCCCTAAAAAACCCAGCAAAATAAATGAAAGGAATGAAAATATAACCAACTTATTTAAACTTCATTTTCTGAAATAAAATTTGTGTTTTGAAGTTAAACAGTGAATGCGTTAAACCCTAATTATCACAGACATACCATATATAAACAAACATTTATTTACACATATATATTTCCACCCATCTATCTTTAGCAAGATGAGCTATTTCCAGTATTTGACACCTGCTATTTACAATTTAATACCTTGATTTAAATGTGTATATTCATCCAGGTACAGTATTTTGATACAATCTCTGCTACAATAATAAAGATCTTGTACTACAATTTACTCTAGTTGTTTCTCACCTTTTTCAAATAGCAGATATTTAGGGCTGACTATCTCTGAATTGCCTGTTGAAGCAACACTGAGTACGGAGCCCACAATCTTAATTTAGGTCCCCAAGTTAGATGCCAGAAGTTGGATGGTGTGAATACCCCCCTCAGAGAACAAACCATAAAAAGGAACAGCAGCTATGTATAGAATGCAGAGAAGACTAATATAAATGTCCTGAACAAAAATGCTCTATGCCTATATTTGGCAAGTGAAAGCTTGTTCCAGGGACTTGCTCATGCACTGCAACTCCAGTGAGAGCTTCAAGAGAAGCTCTGCACCTCCCAGCACTGGGCCTTAATAGATTGAGCATTTCTATCTGCTGCCGTGCTCCACCTTGGCTGATCTCAAGCGGAGTTATTATAAGAACAGGGATTACACATCATTTCCCTCTACAGTACTTTGAATTATTTAATCAACGTGCTTTATTCCACAAGCTGTTCCAGCCACGCTTGTGAGGGTTTAAATCAGAAGATTGCACTGTTACATGAGCAATCCTTGGAGAAACAAAGCCTCCTGCTGTATTCTCAGTTAGAAAAATGCCATATTCGGCTTAGAGCCATTGCACAAATGATGGTTCCTGGTCTGACACCTGACATATTATTCTGATATTCTCCCAGGTTTCATTATGATGTCATGTTGATCATACTGCTGTTAGTAAATTTTGGAACACCTCACTTCCTGCTGGCAGGTATGGTAAGAGAAGATCCAGCTACAGCTGACATTACAACCATCAGGAAGATAAATAGAAAAGAGTTTTACTAGCCCAACAAAATTTCCCAGGATTTTTAGCTTCTGTGCTGTGTCTCAACATTATTATTAATGTTACAATGGATACTTCAATTATGAACATGAAATGAGATTTTTTTAAATAAAACAATTGTAAAAAAGGTGATACACTTTTTTCTTATTCTAAGAGTATCACTACAGTCCTTCTCTTTCACCATCAACATTAGTGACCATTTTTAATTTTTAATTCTACAGCCCATACTACTATTTATAAAATAGTCATGAGAGTATGTTGATAGTAAAAGTAATATATTTTTCTTTTTAAAAACGATTTTTAATTCCATGGTATGATTTACTCTACTTATGATTTCCTTTAAAACAGAAACATTTATCCTATTATTGCTTTCTGACAATTCGATTGTCTGGCAATTTCAATTGTTTAACAAATAAACCTTACCATGTCTTGCAAAATTTATTTTCACAGCCAAGAATGCAGTCTAAAAGGAAGACAAGGAAATTACAAACAAGTTTGTGATGTTAATTTAAAGCCAATTTATTTCAACATTACTCCTAGAATTTCAGGACAGGACCCTATTATTTGGATTCAATAGAGATTATCAATTTTAAAGTGCCTTTCAATTCAATATTTAGGGACTGTTGCCAAAGGACCTCTTTAACTAAATCAGAGGCCATATATAAAACCATTTATTTTGGAAGATTTATCTAACAACAGTGTAACTTTTGAATTTGCCTGAATCCTCTTGAAAGAGAAAATAATAAATGCAATAAGAGGCAGGTCCATAAATGGTGTGTGCATTTTTGGCCTCAGTTAAGAAACAAATGACTTGTAATTCTGACTAATCAGAAGGAAATCAAGGAAACAACCAGATCTGTGAAGAGGATGAGCCATAATTTGCTTGTTATTCTGGCCAGATACACAGGATTTTCAGCCAGCAGCAGCAGCTCACATCAGAAACAGAGGCACTGCTATTTAGTCCCATATTTGTCATTGCCTTCCTCCATGATATCAAGAAAATTATTTAATTTCTCTCACACTTGGTATCCCCTTGTGTAAAATGACTTGACAGTTTTACATATCTCTCTAATATCAGGAGAATAATTTTGTCAAATATTCTGTGATCCATTTATAAAAAGTTCTAAAAATGTTTTATTGTCTTAGGTTTAACCTAAGACAAAGGTTGTATCTGGTTTCTGTGTTGTGTATCATTTATGTTTATAAGAAATGCCAATTTGAATACTTCCAGCAAAGTGTCACCCTCTGGACCAAGTTAATCTCTCACCATTCACCCTGAGAAGAGGATGTCCATCCTGTGTCTTCCATTTCTCAGGGAAACATTTTTTTAAAAATTAAATTAGATTTTCTTTTTTCCTTGTTTGTATAGGATACAGAAAATAAAATGTTTAAGACATACAGGATTTCTCAAAAGGTGATGAGATTTCAGCATCAAGGAATTAAGCTACATGGAATATATTTTTCTTTCCTTAATAAAGTCCAACAAAATGAACAGTTCACCCCTACCTGGTGTCCAGTATCATCTGCTAGGTTTTTCAGGTGTTAGCTTTAGAAATTGTTTTCTGTGATGGTATCTTGGCCAAGATACAGGTCTTCATAAATTCCTAGCTCATAAACCCAAAACAACCTCAGCAATCATTATTGCTTACATAATACAGATTTCAGGGCTTCCCTGAGGTTAGTTCTTGTCCAAATGTCGTTCAGAACAAATGATTGTTACCCACAACCTCAGTACTGCCACTGACAATTTTACTTTAGGTTTTATTTTATAAAGAGAATACATAGAGCTTCTTCAGTCTTTTACCGTAAGCTTTGCTTTTCACTTGCTTAAACACTTTATGAAATTTCTCTGTACTCTTTCCATATCAATATTCTTCCTGTAGTTTTCAAATGGGTACAGGATTACTGGGGAGGAATTTTAGCAATACTACAGACTGAAGCAATGGAAGGACTTTACCTGTGGATTGATATAGGTCTGTGCATAAAGTCTGAGGACCTTATTTGGATTTTTCCTCTTTACTTTCTATAAAATGTGCTATTTATTGCAACATTTATCAATATTCTAATTTCTGTGTCAACTGAATTTTTTAATATATATTTATTCACTATATACTAACTAAAAGGAGACTGACCTCTACAGAATAGCAGAAGATTCCTTCTACATGTTTTTTTGAGACGTGTTATCTAGCCTTTTCATTTATTGGTAAATACTTATTTCCCTATTTTTCATATAAAAATAATCAGCAATGCTAAATCTTTGTCTTTCATTATTTTAAATTTAAAATATGAACAATATTTATCAAAAGAAATTGTCTTATTAAAATGAAACTGTGTTTGAAGGGAATTATTTTTATCTTTCTAATTGTCTTTTATTATATTAACCTTGGTTAACACTTTCTTAATTGGGGTCCATTTATTGTTGTATTGCTTTTCCTGTAAGTTTATATTTCCCAGGCTGGCTTATTTACTCTTCTTAGATAATGATATAACAGCAATTATCTTCCATGTTTTTGGAATTTCTCTAGTTGTTCCAAGGAAAAAAAAAAGGACTAGCTATAATCAAGAGAGGTCCTGTATTTCAAGGCTCTTAGACGCAAGGGTACTACAGACGGTAACTTCAAATTGTTTAAGTTCAGTAGCTTCTGTTTAACCTGTAGTTACAATTGAAGCACAAAATGCTTTTCCATATCCTGTGATGTAACTAGAGCATTTGGCTTTTTCTCCAGAACAGAAATACTGAACTGCTCTTTTTCTTCTTCTTGAGAATTATTACTATGCTCAAAAACTTCCATTTTGAGTGATGTGTATTCTAAAATCACACCTGTATCATAATGAAACTGTAGTCCTGAGTTTTTTATGCTAATTCATGAAGTTATGCAAACCAGTTTCAGATATTTTGAGACAAACCCCATGAAGATTTTAACAAAGCTCTGTGCACCTTTGTGAAGTAATGAATATTCTCTAACAATCCTAATTGATAATCAGTATCTCATCAATCAATATTGCTGGGAAATTAAGAACTCTTAAATAAGTTTGTTTACAGATGCACATGCATACACAAAACACATGCACAGACACTTTCCTTTTATACCTGTGACTGACAGAAACTGAGCCCTCGCCTAAAAATATCTTTCAAAAGACTTCAAAGAGCTTAGAAGTTTTTACAAGAAGTAGAGAGATGTCCCCATTTTCCTTCCATATGCTGGGGAGATGTGAATAATTAAAGTTCAATTCACAGGTGTGTCGTATCTAATGCAAATATTCATAGTCATTATTTTGATTTTATGGTAGTATTGCATTTGCAGTAGACACATGTAAAGGATTACATGAAGTGCAAGGCTCTAGAGATACTGGAATATGAAAAACAAATTATTATAATCAGGATATGTAGGAAGCATCAACACATTTATAATATCAAAGAAAGACCCCAAATTAACTTGAAATAAGAACAAAATAAGAAACAGACAACATTAAATGTCTCTAGGAAACACAATGCCATACAATTTAGAAGAAAACTAGGATAGATAACAATAGCTAGAAGCCAGAATGGTTTAGGATGCACCTGTGCGAAGAGTTTTTTTCAGGTGCTAAATATAGGAGATACATTCATACTTGATATAATAAAAGACCAGACCTTTTACTTCAAAGAATCTAAGAGGTATAAATAGAAAGAGAGAAAAAAACCTGTGTATGTGTGTGTGCGCATGTGGTTTCAGTTTATGAAGATGCAAGTCCTTCTGACGCACAAGGGGATAAACCTCTAACAGGCTGCAGTGCTCAGAGGAAGGAACTCTGGCAACATGTGTCTAGTGCTGGATACCTTGTATTTCTACTTTCTTTAATGGCATAGTTGAATATATTTAATCTGCATGTTGCCTAGATCAACAGATAGCCTACACTTTAAGCAGATATGACTTCACTGTTTTATTCTTTTGTATTGATTTGATAGAATCCTCTTTAATGAGGCAATAAGACTGTCACTTGAAAATTCTTAAAAATCCATTTATCCTGATAAAAATGAAATCAGACTTCTACATCTGGACTGTCTTGCAATTATGTGAAAAGCACAGAGAGATGTTTTGATGCCATACTACTCTGTGAGCAGTGATGAGATCAGCACAGGACCTTAAAGAAAACTTGAAGTTCAAGCTCTTATTCTGTCTCTTTTTTTGCTCAAGTCTGCTTGTAATGGTATATTTACTCCTTAGTAGGAATTCAGAATAGGGCACAGTCAGAGATATACATGATCTTTATAAACTGGAAAAACATGTCTGATGTTCAACATACTTTATTTCCTTTCATTATTTTTAACAACATTTAAGATGTGCCCAAAAGAAACAGTATTTTGCAGAAGATTACTCGGGAAGATGCTCCCCTGAAGGAGGCCTTTACTGCAGTGTAAAGATCCTATCTAGGTGACTGAAAGCAGCTAGCCGTGGATTAGATGAAGTCAGCAGGGAATATGCATTGGCAGTTCCTGAGTGGCGGATGACCTTTGGCTGCCCCTATGATCCCAAAGCTGCAGTTCAATTTTCCATTTCGGCTTTACCCAGTGAACAAGGTCAGCCTATACTGCCTGCGACAGATTGATATCTTAGATGCACGGACATTTCAGGGGGTGCACAGGGTTCCCTTACATAACCCTCTCTTCTCTTTGTGGGAGCTTTCTTTATTCTCTTTATTAACCTACTATTCATTCCTTTTCATATTATGTATTTTGAAAAGGCAAAATAAAAACATTATTTTAGCAATGATTTAGTGACAGCTTTAATGATGTGATATAACATCTTTTTAGTTTATTTTAAAGATTAAAATCCTCGCTGTTGCTGCAACAGGATGGTGTAAATGAAAGTTAAAATGTTGACTGATGAGATTGTTATATATCACTTTTGTGTGATGTAAAATCATTGTGGCTGTTTTCTCAAGGGCTGTGTTTTTATGAGGCTGAATTACATCACTGCTTCTCAGAAAGCATTTTTCTGCATGATCAGGAGGCACACAGGGTGAGAAAGAGATTACTGTCAGCAGCCAATGGGAGATGCTGCTTCTTAGCATTACTCCATGAAGACGTGCTCCTAAGGGCATGTTTAATTTTGAGCATCAGTGGTCCCACTAAAATCTTGAAGACTAGTCACAGGATTAGCGTTCTTTTAGGATGTCCCTGTACATTTGGGACATTTGGGGGACAGTGGCATTTAAAAGCATGTTTCTCCTGCCCCTTCCTTCTCTCAACCTTCTCTTTCACAGGTTTATAATGCAGCAAAACAATCGCCTCTATTCACTTATCTCTGCTTCAAGCAACAGCACATCAAGGACAGCAGTTCTGATGCTGGTTTCTTGCTGCAGATGTCACTTATCTTAGTGTGTACCTCCATGTGAGTTTAGAGGGAAACTGTGCCCACCCCAGAAACGCTGTATTAATGCTTCTAAGAAGGGCAAAGACAACTTTTTACATCAGAGTGATGTTTCTTATCATAAATAACCCTTTCCTTCCAAAACTCAGGTTGACTGGTTACACAGAAATTCTGTCATTGACAGTGTAGCACAGCATATTTTAACAACAGCAAAAATAAGACTTAAAAGTAAAGGAATTACATGGTGGAAATGACTGAAGGTCGTTTAGTAAAGATTTGATTGTGTCCAAAAGATGCAGTCATTTGTTGGATTAGTATGGAGTTCTGGACTTAAGAAAGAAAAAAGGCCCTAGCAAAAGGTTTAAGAAAGAAGAGCTCATGGGCTTTTGTATCTTCATGTATAATTAATTTTTTCATCTCCCACTGCTATATGGAGCACAAGAAAGAAGGCAAAACCACAGGTCTCCCTTCACAGACCAGCAGATCTTGAGAGGGAAGGGGAGGAGAGGGTGGTAAAGTGAGCATGAGGTCTGTGTGTAGAGCCAACTTTTCTGGCAGACAGAACAGGCAAAGGCAGGGATAGAAAGAAAGGTTGTTTGCATATGCCAGCTGTGCCTTTAGAGACAGAACAGCACATGAGCTAATTGCAAACTGTCCTGCATGGCTAAACTGCACTGACAGACAAAGAAACCTATTTGGCGGTGTGACATTTATATAAAAACCAAATTAAAGCTGTTTAAAGTGGACATAATACTGAAATGATCTGCTAGAGCTGAAACAGTCAGGTATCTCTTCTGTCTTAATCAATACACAAGACACATCAAGGTCATGCTTCAGAAACAGCATACAAATTAGAGCTTGTTTTCTTACAGGAAAATCACATGAAGCTGAAGAACATACATATAGAAAAAAAAAAACCTGATGAATTCTACTACTAACAAAGCACTACTTAAGGCTTTGAAAATTCTTGACTGCGCTGTTAAACTGAGAACATGGCAACATTAACATTTACACTGGTGAAGTGCATTTGCTTCTCAGCTCATTTCTTCTCCTTGCAAAGGGTTCTGGGTAAAGGGTTGTAAGAAAGAGTGGGTACAAGAAACTTGCTTTGATTAGGGCAGAGCAGTGTCTAACCAGGATCCTACATGAAGAAAATGCAAGAACTAAGCTTATCCTCTGTTATAAATTAATGACTTTCCTTCAGATCTGAATCAGTCAGCTTGTTCTGGGACACTGTCTCCCCAACACTTGTCTTTTATAAACCTTGTAGCTGATGAGTTTTTTTTCCTCACTGTCCAACCATGCAACTGCCTCTGTGAAGCCCTTATTCCCTGCCAGCTTTCTAATTCTGGGTGCTGTTTCTTCCTGCAGGTCTGCTTTCTTGTACTGCTGGCCACCCAGCAGCCCTGAGTCCTAAAGGAGGTGCAGTAAAAATCCTCAGCAAACTAGGAAACAGTACAGAGAGTATCAGATTAAGATGAATTAGTGGTGTCTTAGGAGGGATAATGCCTTCCTGTTCTCATGATCCTTCTGTGCAGTAGCATGGACTCTAAGATAACAAACCAGGCTGATCTTGTACTGCAGGACTTTTCTATGATGCAGATAAGGCTGGAATCTGCTGCTCTAGATGCATGTAATAGGAACCAAGCACCATTTTGCTCCCTTGGACAAAGGTAGTTGGTATTTTGCAGTGTTAGTTTGTCTGTCTTTCACTGGATAGGTAAGTGCAGGGGTTCCTCAAATCCTTGCATGCTCTGTGGACTGCCCAGGCCCTGTCTGAAGGGCAGTCTGCAGATGGTCCAGTCATGCCCACTTGCACACCAAACTACTCAGTGTGCTTGGACCTGAAAACGTCAGAAGAGAACATCAGTTCAAAATGCAGCATAGAAATGGTACCCAGCCAGAATTTACAGAATACCAAGAAACCCACTCCCACTCCCTTCCTTTCCACGCCATCCCAGGCAGCAACCAGCACCACAGAGCTGTGGGCTACCACTGATCCCATTAATGCTGCTTGGCTCCTTATCTGCCTCTGACAGGATGCATACAGCAATCTCGTGCTTAGTGGCTGGTGGAGCTCTGACCACTTCGAGTAACAGTCTTTGAGACTGACAGCCTTCTGTGCCTGAAGGGATCAGAAATTTGTCTGGGAAACAATTTGAATCCTAGCTCTGACACTGCTTGCCTGTATGACATTAGACATATCAGCATCTTACCTCAGGGTGCTGTGTAGGTGACTGTGGAAAATAGTAATGCATCATCCTAAATCCCCCAGAGACTGGTTCATACATCCTAAGCCCAATTGCCTCAGAGAGAAGACTTAAATCATTTTCTAGGGGGTATTAAGCTCTGAGAGATATCAGAGTGTTTATGAGGTCTAAGCTGAGCACTCTTGCCAATTCTATTTTGAGAATAAGCTCTGCTACCTTTCAAGAAAATGGTTTGGAATGACACAAAAAGCAACTCTGAGGAGGCCCCATTTCTTTCCACTCTTTGCTAGTTTTTCTGACAAATGATGTGACTCAAACCCAGAAGACTGTAGTAGACTGAAGCTTCACCTGAGAGCTGTATCGATCAAGGGTGACATGCCTACCTAACAGCTCCCAGTCACAGTTTGATTTATGCTCCTATATGCTATTATATATAGTACATTTCTATACTCTCTGTCCTATATTCACTTATACTTCTATATGTTTTGTTCCTATATGCCATAAAGAAGCTCTACCTGGTTTAGCAGAATTAGAACAGAGTAACAGCAGTTCTTCTAGCTAAAACTATTTCATTTTATTCGGAAAGATTCAGCAAGTATAAAGACATTCCTACCTTTTAAAAAAGTGTTTTCTTTGTGCTTCTTCAAGAAGCCTAAGGATAACTGATCTGGTTCTCAGTAGATGAGAAGGATGAAAATTCAAGGAGAACTATGTTGAGCATCAGAGGAAGGAAAGTAAGAATCTGAGATGTCAAGCATGAGAAAAATATAGAGAAATAAATTTGAGAGATTAGAGACAAGTGGAGAACAGGGCAATGCTTGGAGTGACAACAGTGATGGGAAGACAGTGGGAACCAAAACAAGTTTCATGTCCTTCAACCTAACTTTGTGCTCAGAATAGCTGCAAGTGGAGATTAAGTTGCTGTGCTTCACTGAGACTGATTGCTATTTATAGACACATATTTGTCCTAGTTCTGCAGCATTTATGCACTTTTTTCTTACATTAGAACAAACACTAAAACCTGAAAACATTTGCTCTCAATGTACGACGCACCATGGAGAACATATTTAAATTTTTAAATGGTATTTTGATACTAAGCTACTTTCAGTGATTTTAATGATTTCTAGATAGGTAGAGAATATAAGGTTTTAGTTTACATAGTGTAAGAATTATCATTTGTAAAATGCTTTTAAAAGCTGAATTAATTATATCTCATATTTGGGAAGTAAGTTTTTGACATTAAGGATTGTGTTGTTTATTTTCACAGAGAGAGATTTTAATTTTACTTATTTTTCAGGTTCTCATCTTGCATCTAGAAGTGACCATCACTGTTCAAAAAGTTGAAAATTTCAAGGTATTCCTCATATTCCTTAGTGAAAAAACTTGAGAAATACAACACCCATCAATTTACTCAAGAACTTAGCTTTCATTTTTTTTTTAAATTCAACTCATTTATGAAATTATTTAACCACATCACATATCAGTTTTTAGTCAGAAATTTTCATCATTGTAAAAAATTAATGATGACCTGATATAGCTTGTTTCAAGAATCAAAAATAGAAGACTGTGCATTCACGAGACAACCATTTAGTATCTTTCTGGAAACATTCCAGTAAAAAATGGAGGCGCTCAGTTTATCAGTAACCTGAAATAAAATGAAGCACTCTTGAAACTTTCTATATTTAAATCTTCAGATGTTCACACAATCAGATTTTCAATGAATGATTTAAGTAAATTTTACCCTAGTGAAAAGGAAAAGGAAAATGATCTCTAGAAGAAAACAAAATCTACAAAGAACAGAGATGAGTAACTTAGACTGTGACAGGTAATCTGCATCAATTATTAAAAATTTAACACTGGCTTAAATGTTAGGTAAGATAAGAAAGGCTGAATTTGGCTGAGAAACGCATTCCAGCACAACACTTTCAGTATTTGAAAGTATTCTAAAATATTATTCGACCAGAATATGGAAGTGGGACTGGCAGAAAGGAAACACTGGAGCAGTAGGCAGGAGGTGAGAGAGGGTAGTAGGAGTGACAAAGTTGGGAAAGTAGATGTGAGAATAGCCATGAGTAAATGCAGAAATGTAAGATGCATAACAGCAATTGAGAGCTGCCTTAAGAAGACGAACAAGATATAGTGCTAGGAGAGTTTAGATGAAGGGGTATCTATAATAAATGGCAATATGATAAATTAGGAAAAACATGGGTCTTGGTTCCTATTTAGAAGATTTATAACCTCAGAAGCCTGAAGGCTCATCTTGTTATTGTTCCAAAAAGGGGACAGGGGTGGAAAAGACTTATGCCTTATTATTTGCTCTGCTGTGAGAGAAAATAGCTATAATCACCAATTTATACCTCTATTTAGAGCAGAAGGTTGTGCTGATTATTTTTGAGGGAAAAAAAAAGACATGGTCATCTGGACTGATGCCTAATGATTAAATAATGTAATAAACTATTGACGCATCTTTTCTCATGTAAAGAAGAGGAAAATGAAGTGTTACAATAGCTCATATTAGACATGAGACACAGCCAGCTCTTTGTACCCTATTCGAGAAGCACTCGGCTCTCCTAGCTGTGCATGCAGAGCCTTGGCACGCTCCCTGCCCTTCTAGTTCATCTCAGGTATTATGAGGAAAGAGACAATGGTGGGCACAGGAAGAGATAGGAGGACGAGGAGTTGAGTGAGACTTCAAGGAAAAAATAGAGGAAAGACTGAAAAAAAAGAGAACTGCATACATCCAAAGAAAAATTATTTAAGCCGATTTACACAGTATGTCTTGCCATGATAAGAAACATGTACCCTTAGAAAAACGTCTTAAAATCCATCATGATTTTTTCCCATGAGTTTGCAGGACTGTTAAATAAAAAAGCCATGTGGTAAATTGTGATGCCTTATTATAATCCTTAATTTCCTCTGTGATGTAGGGATATTTATCCCTCTCATCTGTTGTGGTCTTTTTAGTTTAAGAGCATGAGTTCCCTAAGGACTAAGAACTGAGAACCAGACTCCCACACAGTATAAAATGTTGGAAACTCCTTGAGTCCAGCAGCACTTCTGTTTCAATGGCACCACTAATAACTGGTCATGTTTTTTATATACTGCCTAACGCTCTGCAGGGTACCACAACAATGACTGTCATTATGAGTTCAGGAGAAAAAAAAATCTGCACTGTGGAGATACACTATTTTTCCACTCAAGATAAAGAAAGATATTTTTGCATTCTTGAAGAACTGTGAAAAACATGCAGTAATTTAGACTTGATCTTTACCAATGTTTAGATGTGTGTCTTGAGTATTTTTCCTAGAAGACTTCCCATTTATAAGTCTACTGTCAAAATATTTGATGGTGTTCTGGACTTTCTGTTTTCGGTGAAAAATCCACAGATATATATTAAAAAAATTCTAGAAAATTTGCCTGAAAATTATAGTTCAAAATTACTTTCGTCCTTCCCATGTTATTACAGCATTTTGAAGAACATCTGTGCTTATGTAGTCACGTCAATAAAGTAATCTTGAGGGGAAAAAAAAGCCCCACAATCATTCCTTATGTTATGCTTTCATGCTGTTTTTATAACCGGCTCTATAATAAAACCCCGCAAAAACACTGATGTAAGGATTTAAGGTCTTTTCAAGACAGTTTATAGGAATGGATGTATTATGCTCACTTGGCGTAATATGGGACAAAAAGCAGGCAAGGAATTGAATATTTTTCCTTGAAAAATATTTTTTACCCCAAAACCATATCTAGAAATTCCATTTTTTAACCTGACTGTACTATAAAAGGCAATCTCATGAAGAAAATATCCTGTAAGACGTTTTACATGTAAGACATTTTACACATAAGACAGGTTTTATAGTGACTCTATGGTATATACAGCATATGGTAAACCCCCAAAACTCTTAAATAATAAAAGGATAGAAGACAGTCTTTTTCTGCTCTCATATGTTAATGGATTTTTAGTTATAATGTTTACACAAATAAAGGTCACAGAATGCTAAGATCCATAAAATGCCTTACCGTAACAGTCATATTTGAGAAATTTGTGTGATTACATCACATAAAAGTGACCTCCCCTTTAATTTACTGGTATTATCATTCCCAGTGCGAATGACCTCACTTTGAGATATCTTCTTAAATCACAGCAGTTTAGAAGACACCCCCTCATTTGCTTCTTACTGTATTTTTTGAGACATTGTAATCCAATGACTGTTCTAATACCGCTTGCTTTATGCATCTGTAGGTGATCTACTCATATTGCTTACGCTTAAGAGCAAAATGAAGTGACCCTCCTCCAGAAATTTTTATTATAACAAGTTTTCTACTTCGCCACAGCAACCACAGCACAACTATTTTAAATAGCCTCAGCACTACATTAGAACATTCCATACCTGAAGGACATAAAGTGAAAAACTCTTTAGAGTATAGTAGAATAAACATGCACCTATGTAAGTGAATTTCTAATTTTTTTATCAGTAAAAAACCCAAGTAGAAGCAATGTCCTTCCTTACTAAATCCTTAGGTCTTGAAGCTGAGTTCTAATATTTACCTATGATTTTATACTGTTTCTCAGCCAATTCAAATGAGAAGCAGACCTCAAAAAAACCCAAACAAACAAACAACAACAACAATAAAAACCACAAAAAACCAAAAAAACCCAAAACACCCCAAAAAACCAAAAAACCAACCAACCAAACAAAAACCGCAAAAACCAACCAAACAACCAAAAATCTCAAGACACAACCATGAGCAAAGAGACTCACAGCTGTTCTTACTTGTACTTCAGATACATCTTGTTCCCCCCAAAAAGAATACTTTCATTAACCTATTTCTCTACGGAGCACAGGAGCAATAATTCTAGAGCACAATTTACCTTCTCAAGTAACCTAAAAGGGTATATGGACAGAAGGGAAGACAACTGTGTAGCCGCCTGGAATATAACACAAATTGCCTCTAGCAAAGGAACAGAAGGAGCTAATTACCTTGGAAGGTGCAAACTAATCAAGTTAGGGTGATAGCCTCTCACATTATTCACATGAATAGTCCAGATGAGGTTACAGAAAATAGTGAGAAGTTGCTGATGAAATGGACAGTAACACTTCACAGCACCTGCCCAAAGGGGCCAGACCTCAGTCCCAACAGCCATTCTGTCCTACTGGTCCTAAAGTTCAGATGTCCCACCTAGCATTGCATCTGAGCTGAACCCCGTGCATAATACAAAAAACAAGAAATTTTTCTTTCCCCACATGACTGTGGCAACCTGCTTCTTTTCCAGATGTTCACCTATCCCGAAATGTAGCAATTGTATTTAAAGCTTGAATAAACAAAACCCCAATCTATATATCATGGTTTGGGTTCAGCTGGATTAATCTGTTTTACAAGATGTAGTCTTTTGCCCTTCCCTGATTTAAATCATGGGCAGAAAAGGATCTTGAGCATCTCTCTAATAGGGCTGTATCATGCCCAAAGGGCTTAAACCATAACTCCTTGAAGCAAAAGGTTATTTGTGGACAGCACCTACTTTGGATGGGCAGCTCTGCATTAGTTCCTTAAGATTAGTACTGTATTGCCTTTCCTTATTTTTTTTTCCATTTACATTAATATAGAAAGATGAGACTTACAGAAGCTTGGATCAATGCAAAAAAGACTTCCTACTTATTTAGAGAGACATAACGTTGTTCATTTTCCAAAAAAGGAACAACTGTGATTTTCCTTGTCAAGCTCTTTTACAGTAACATAACTCCCTTCAGAAAAGTGATTTACATCATCATAAAGAGGAACAGAGTCACTGACAACACTGAAACAAATAAACCAAATCTTAATGAGTTTGCTGTGTGTGTTTTTTTGAAGGGACAGGTGAATAATTCCAAGAAGGACACAATTATGTGCCATTAAAGGCTGTTGCTACTTCAGCCTGAAGGGGCTGGAGGAGGTTTGCACAACACCACAGCTGGGGCAGGCAGGTCTGAGTGTTGTTTGCATTGCTCTCCCTACACAGCAAAGGCTTGGCCACCAAGCATGAAAGCTTTTTGCTCACTAGATAAAATAATTAAGATGAAGTATACGGGGATGGGAAGTGCCTTTGAGCAATGCACCTTTTTCCCAGCTGCCACACTTGAAAGGACCAGGTACTCCTGCTTTGCTGAAGATACTGACCTGGAATTTTTCATAATGGGTAAGAGAGGAAGTAAATTGCCAGTTTCTCAGATGTTGGTATGCACTGATCTTTCCTCCCACTTCTATTTGGCAAGACCAAATCTAGAATCATACATGCTAAGGTTGGGGGGTTTTTGTTTAGTTTTGTTTGCTTGTTTTGGTGGGATTTTAATCTTGGTTTTGTGTGGGTTATTTGGATTTTTTCTGCATTCTGAAAATCTGAGCTTGATCAAGTGATGTAGCTCAGATGATACCAACTGGCATATCATCAAAATTGGAGTAAGACTGTCTATTTTGTATTTCATATCTCCATCTGTAAACAAGGAAATGTACGTTTTTAATTGACCCTCAGGTAGGTTGTGAGTGAAGTTGAGCCAAATGTTTCAAATCCATAATCTATGGATTAAAATCAATCAACTGATTATATATTACCTGTTGACTATAAATAGCTTTTAATGATACATTATTTGCCAAAATATTTTATTGGAATTACTTGCAATTTTTTTATGGCAAACAAAACTAGTTAAAGATGGTATGTACCTCATCTAAAATGAGTGAAACTTCCAAGAATTGACATATAAAAATTTCAGTAAAGCTGAATTTTTTTTTTATTATTTTGTCGTCTGCGTAATAGACTAAAAGGAATTCATTTTTTGCCAAGCACTTCTTGTGATGATAAACTTTATTAGTGTGAGAAGTCAGAAACATGTATTAATTTTCTGAAAATAAACAGTAAGGTTCTTTTACATAGCTTGGTGTTTATCCAACTCTAAATTTTCAAGGAGATTTAAAAGTTTATGTCAGAGATTTAAACACTTTATCAGAGATAAGGGTGATTGGAGATAACCTTCAGCTGTGCCATAGTTCCTTTAGATTTTGATTCGTCATTAATAGCCTGATTTAAAATCTGTTCTATTCCTGAATACTTCCGTCTTTAGTACTCATTAAGGAAATGTGTACATGTTTTGGAAAACAAACAAGTTATCATTGGAAATTTTGTTGTTTATAAAAACCGATTTTTTTAAAAACAAACTGCAAATAGTGGAAGAATTTTTTTTTTAATTGCTTTTATTCACAGCTATTTTCTGTATACATTGCAAAAGTATTAAATTTAAGAGACACGGGAATAATTACTTCAATTTTCTTTCCTTTAAAACAGGCCAGATTCAGATTATTCTTCAAATTATAATCCCATTTTCAGGCCTGCTTTCATATATTGACAGTTTTAAATTTTGGCGAGACACCATGCACTTTCAAATATCTAAAATAATTTCTTAATTGCCTGAAAACACCTACATCCTGATAGAGGAAAAAGTAGAAATGACACAGAAAAATCTTCATGTGTATTTTGGAACACCTCAGAAAATGTCACAGCTGGGATTTATTGGCTACAGTACTCTCACTGATTTCAGTGCATTTTGAGGGCCATCTTGAGACCCTCTGAAAGACCAGATTTGCAGTGTCACTAATTATGTTATGATTGTGGTGGCAGGCATAGCCAGAGCCTGGTGGGATGCCACATGCCTGCAGACACCTGCTGGCTTCAGTGAGCAGTCGGAAGCAATTTGAAGGTGAAGCAGGTGAAACCATGGCAGGTCTGAGGCTGTAAAGCCACTGACTCACCAGTGCTCAGCTCATGAGCTTTTCAGGCCAGCTAGACTTTGGGGCTGTCAAGATAATATATCTCCACAGGCCAACTACTCATAAAGTACTGACTGTTCAGTTTGAAGAACCATGCACAGTTCATGGTTAGTTAACCACATCGATTTCCTGTAATTATATGTACGAAAATAGTTATAGAAATTGAAAACAGCAGCGCTGCATGTAGAATTTTACATTTAATTATTATTAACTTTGTAAAGTTGCTAATTCATTCATGGAAAATGTCTTTCTTCAGGACGTAATTTCAAACTGAAAGTGATACATTGGTTCGTATTCAAAAATGATGCCCATAAAAGGCACTAATGTGTTTAAAATGAGAGTGCAATTTTATATATCTTCTGCAGTTTAGATCACTAGACCAGGTGTTTGATATGAGTGTGCACCACCTACAGCTTAGTGCTTTTACTAATAAGAAAGTTACGGGTTTTAATGTTTGTTTTTTTTTTTTTTTTTTGTAGTACTGGTAAACTCGATGTTTGTTAACTTCAGTTTATCGTTTATTTGATTCACACAGTATTGTTAGATTCTGGGGTGTGAGAGAACATGTAAACATTCAGCAGATGGTTTTGTTCTACAGTCTAGCTCTGTGTTCCTTTCACATGCTAAAACATGGCTCTGCATGTGTCTCAGCACAAAATTCTGATTCACAAACATCAACAGAGTTTTGCTATAGAGTCTGATAGGACAATATTTTCCAGGAAGTTACACTTGATTAATGATTGTTGCAGTATGACAGAACAGGGAATAAATTTGATGACCTATGGGAGGTAAAAAAAAGAAGAGAACTAACAGCAGATTAGTGACGGACAATATACCTGGCTACTCATTTTTTACAGAACTATTTAATACTTTTATTTTCCCACAGAGATGTATATTTATGAACACCTAGGACTGCTGCTGTTTTGTAGTTTCACATCAGTTTTCAGAGCAACAATTCAAGTTAGAACTATGAGGGTCAATACTCCAGACATCAGATAGATTTCACTGCAAGTGATCTTCAGATCCATTTTGAGTCCACATTTGTATAATCAGAGGAGTAGTTTTGCCTCCATCCTTCTGCTAAGGTTCTACAAAACTCAGCATGACCTCAAGAAAAGCTCTTTAGCCAGAAATAATGACTGCTAGAAAATTCTCAAATCTACATTTATATCATGCCACTCAATCACTCCACCAAAGATCCAGTTCACAGTGAAACAGAGGTGGCTTGACTGTTTTAGCCCCTGGTAAAGCAGTTAACCTTATGGTGCTGAACCCTCTGAATATCATTGGAGCTAAATATTTTCCATTTAGAAGAGTCTGTCTTACTTTGTATAAGTGACTATTACAATTTACCCGCCATTTATTTCAACTCTACTTTACTTTCAGCTACAAATGAGCTGTTCACTTAAACTGACATAAATTTTCTGCACAGACTAAAGTGGAAGACACGAACCATTTACTTCAGAGAAATGTAATATTACAACTATAACTATATCACCCCTTCAGTCTCTAAAAAGCCTTTTAATGTTCCAAAATTATTAATAATTTCACATGTTTACCAAAATACAAATCAGCTACCACCAGTCTTTGTGAGGGAAAAATATGCATTGTCCAGGAAGAAGTACATTTCGTTTGAATTTCACTGTACTTGACAACAGAAGATATAAGATAATGTCTCAAAAGATGGACATTAATGTCATTCACTCTTTTTTTAGCTTTAGAAACATTCTATTCTGCTGTGCCAGGCCAGGTATAAAGGATGAGAAACTCCTCAAACCTGGGAGTCCAAGTCTTATTCCTTGGCTGACCAAATTCAGAGCATTAGTCAAATGCATACAGACTATCTCCATTCTTTTTGTGCTCCAATGCTTTAAAAGGAAAGAATGATTCAATTATCCATGCTCAAAATGGATCACAGACTTTTAAAAGTCCATGTGATGGCTACCAGGATAGGGATTACAATCCCATGCAGATGCCTAGCTCAGGATGGAAGTTAAATTTTCTTGAATTTCTAAATTCACTTGCATATCTTAAAAAATACTGCCATTTTAGGTGTACTTGGAAGAACTCTACATAAGAGTTAGCTGAACACAGCCTGGAACCACGATAGAAAGCAATGGTGGTGTGTTTCTGCACAACGAAGAGGTGTTGAGTTAGCTGGCCTTGAAGTGCAGGTCAGATCAGTGATTTGCTTGTGCAACACTGAAATAGTTGTGCTGTTTTCAATCTAGAAACCTTTAGGTAACACTAACATATGGGTTCATGTGCTGTGTTTTACTGACTACAAGAAATATGACTTATGAGCTAAAAAAATTTTGTTCAAAATCAGGAAATCAAACTTCTTGAGGTGTGAAGTTGAAGAAAATATTATGACAGAGATTATTTTTTTTTTCCCCCATTCTTAGAAGTACTTTTACACTGCAATATAAAACAAAGATAGTACAAGACAGAAATAAAGATAGTAATAACTCTGTAGACAAAGATAGTAATAATTCTGCATTTTACCAGACTCAGAGAAAAATCTTAAAATTACCTGTACCATACAACAAACCCTTCTTGATGGATTTAAACATTTTGAAATAGAAAGTCCTGCACTGAAATCTGTTTTCACATCAAACTTAAATGTAGCTGTTTCCACATTAGAGTAAAATCATGATAGCATGTAGATTAAAAAACAAATGAACAAATACAGAATTCTTGCTTCCACTGGTCTCTGATTCCTGCATTCTTGATTTTTTTTTTTTTCAGAGCACTGAAATAAAATTAAAACAATCTAGATTTAAATTGACTGTCTGCCCATTTTGGTTTCTTCTACTGTCTTGACAGCTTTCACTTCTTCATGATGTTTTCCTAAATTCAAATTCCTGGTAATTCCTGGTAATTCACCAAGGCCAAAGTGCTAGCTGGTAATAGAAAAAATAGAAAAGAAGATGATGTGAGACAGCTCTTATTGTCCTTCTTGGGGCTGAATGCAATGTAAGCCTCCTGATCCTTAGTGCAAGAGGCTATCAGACCCTAAGGGCTGGATCCATTTCACACCGTTTTAATCATCCCAAAATTAGTTACTTCATAAATTTCAGTTATCTATGCTCTCTTTATAATCAAGGGAGGGAAACAGATACTCCCAGAGGGTAATGAAAACAATATGCACCCTCATAAGATGCTTTTTTCCTTCTTCAGTGATTGAAAACTTTCATGATTTACGTAAAATATCTACACCCATATCTATAATCTTAATTGAGATTAACGTCAAGCTAAAACCTGAAGCTAAATCCTTAAGTATGCCATGAAATTGTACATTACTATGCTTATTTACATTTCTTTTTATAGATTTCTGATGTATGGACTGAAAAGCCAAACTTCAAATAAGTTACAGTCATAAATCATGTACCAATTCATGTACTGTGAATCACGTGCCAGTTTTAATTGACAAATCTGCTTGTATGGATGTGGCCTTCATAGAAACTTCTATCACAATTTCTATTTTGAGATAAGTGAAGATTTACTTCAAGATTGCTAGGGATATTAAAGTCTGAAACTTGATTTGATCTTGAGAATGACAGAGAGACACTGACTCATTAATCTGTTTAGGAGCCTCTTGTGTTCTTTATTTTGTTAGGAACAGGAAAGTTATGAAAAGGAAAAGAAATCTGATTTTAGAGCTGCTAAAGAGGTTAAAAGAATAACCAGTGCTTAGTTTAATTGGTTTTAAGTTATGGTCTTTCTATGACATTGACTTTGGATTTTTTTTTTGGCACTCTGTTTGGATGCTAGGTCACTGCATTATTTCAGCACTGTTGTACTGACTTTTTCAAGTGTATCATGAGCCCTAAATGTTATTTTTATGTTTTTTCCTGAAATAAATGTTATTTTCTGTGTACAATAAATACCAAATATCTGATTTTGAAATAAATGTTAAATTGATATGCAAAATCATAGCCCCTGATATGAACTAAGAATTACTATAAGTAATTAATTAGGCAAGTTGGGTTTTTTTGTGATAAAATGTTCAAGTTTATAGAGACAATTATTGTAAGTAAAGCATGCAGATTTACAATTGCAGTGTTTTTGTATGTTGACCCTGGGATTCTGCATGTTTCAAAACTCAATGCTGAATATTAATAAATACAGCACTATAGGGTTTTTGTTTTTTTTTTCCCATTACCTAATGGCTAAAATTAATTTTAAAGAACAGTTATACTTTTATAAAGGTAAATTTTATGGAAACATTATGAAAATATTGGAGACAATCTTTCTGCGACCAGGTCCAGTCCCAAGCTAGCCAATTTCATAGTCTTTCTACTTTGCATTATTATATGAAGACTTCACAGTAATTTAGAAATCATATTGTATCAAAGTAGAAATAGTTACTAGGGCATACAGATTTTATCTTCCTGTAGTTTCTCCTTTTAGGTAAGCTTTCTTGTTTCATTTTAGGTGTTATGGTAGAACCTACTAAATTTCTTCAACACTTTCCGTTTCTGTGATCTCATATGCATCAAGATTTCAGAGGCAGAGTTAACCCTAACTTTTGTCAAGAGTAGCTGTGGGATTTCTTTGTGGGCTTTCACCAGCCAGCTTACTGAGACCTCAGTGCCTCCGACTTATCCAGCCCAGGGCGGCCTAGCTAATATGGAAAACAGTCCAACCAATTCTGCCTCCATTTTTAATGCATCTCCCGTTACAATAAAGTTAACAATTCACAACACGTACAGTACAGTATGGTTCTAGCCTTACCTTAGGCATTTTTAAAATAATTTCATTGCATTATATATGTCTATACTATGTATATGCAAACTATTGAATATGGCTACATTACTTAACAGTTTGTGACTGTAGTAGATTGCTTTGTTTCACAGGCAAAATGCATTTTTTAAAAAAGTTAAAGTATGAAAAACTGTATAGAAATGAAGAAGAAAAAGGGTAAAGCTTGTCTGTGTGAAAGCAAATGTCTTAGAGTTAATTCAAAGGTGTGGACCCACATGAAGATCATGGTCAACCATACAGATAAACATCCTATAAAGAGATCTGGAATAACAAAAAACAGTTACCTCTCTTGACAGAGGATATAAAAATTAATGATCTGCATTTATGTTATAGATGGTAGATAACTTAGTTAAAGTATTCCTGGATTGCTTAAATACTGTACAATGGACATAGTACAAGACAAAGAAAAAAATTCCTAGGCCATTTGCCATCTTATTGAACAATGATAAATCCAGGAAAACTGGATGTGTAACCATTGCCTGCTAATCTTATTCAAAATCCAGTAGCATATAACTGATACAGAAGTATTTAATATGAAAGAGTTTTATGAGAAACTGTACCTCCCACAAATATAGCATTACTTGCCTCAGAATTTTCATCTGAAGTGAATTCATCTAAGTGAATAACCACATCTTTTTACGTATTAATCTCTGAACATGATGCATTGACTCTAATACAGCAAAATGTTTCTCTAATATATAGAAATAATTCCAGTACATGTACAATGCAAAAAAGAAAAAAAAAATAGAAAAAGAAAAAAGAAAAAAATATCTAATTAACTATGAGCACTCTTCTGATGGAAAAAAACTTCTTAACTGGATTTTCAAATGTCAGCCCACAGTTTATTAGGTTTAATTTAACAACATATAGGAGGTAATCTTAGCCTACACAACATATTGTTCTGCTATCTTTTGGGTAGATAAAAAACCCACTTCCTGTCATTAATTCAGTTCCAATAATTTAAAGAAAGTGTTATGTACATTGGGTTTTAGTAATGCTTTAAACCAACATTACCAACTGAAAGATATGTTTAATCATTCCTTGATGCTTAAAGATTTATAGTAGGTCTTATGGTTATGACAGCTAAACTTGATAATGGTGATTTCAACGAAAAGAGGTGTGAACAAAGAATGTAGGAAGTTTTAAGACCACGGCAAATAACAGCCAACACTTTGATGATCTAGCTAAAATGTAAAGTGACAGGAAAAAAAAATCTGTATTTTCTGTGAGAAATTGTGACAACCTCTGCTGTTTTACTCTTTGAGTGTAAGAATCCAAAGCTTTAATAATTACTATAACTAAATGCAATTTACTTGTAATCATTGATCCTGGAATGAATTTTATGATTTTTGTTTTGTTGATCCTTCCTAAAAATAACATTTGAAAAGTGACATTTTCTAATTAATAATCATATAACACTGCTAAAAAACATAAAAGCAAACCAGCTTAACAAGGTTTTGACAAAGCCATCCTGGCTCTAGCTGGCATAGTAGTTAAAGCCTAAATTCACTCAGAAAACCAGTTACCTGAAATTAAAGGACATCACAGGGAGCTTCCTGTGTCTTTGTTGATCAGTGCCATTAAAACCTCAAACCCACTGGCCTTTGCTGCAATCTCGTCTTAAGGACTGGATTCAGGAATGTGCCCAGATTGTCCACTCTCCTGTCCAGCTGTAACATTTGTTCCCACACCCAGTTAGTCCTGGTGTGTGTACTCCTGTTGCCCCCGCTGCAGGCGCTGGCTCTCCCCACTCACACAGCTGGGCACTTTTGCTGGCCGTGCAGGAGGGGCAGGTACACAGGCTGCCCGCTCAGTGATGCCACTTGGCTTGGCTTCAGCACAGTCACCTTAAATCCCAGCAGAGCTGCTTTGCTGCAGTCTTAAACTCCAATTTCCTGCCTCTTTCTGTATATTCTCTCCCCTCTGATTTTCTGTCCTTTAAGGAAGTGCTTGGATTTATCTTCCAGACGCAGTTCTGTTTTGTCTAAGTAATTATCTAACAATTGACACAGAGGTTTGAACTTGGGCTGCCACTCCCAGGGGAAATTCTCTACAGATGAGCCATAAGCCTGCCCTTCACTCTTTAATATTTAGAAAAAGGAACAATTCCACCAAGCAAGAAACCACAGTTTGTGGAGGCCAAGGCACCTGCATCCTTCTTGGACTATCTTTGTTCAAGGCCCTCTTTTAGGTCAAGTAAACAGGGAAGCTATTCCTCCCACTGTAGCTTTTTAAACAGAGGAAGGGCATGTTTCCTCTAGATGCTAGGATGATGCCTGTAAGGAACACAACTCAAGGGTGAAGTTGCTGAGAGGCTGGAAACATTACTGACCTGACTTGGCTACACATATTTCCTCTCCACCATTATCACTTGCATTTAATTACAGCCGGCTGAAGCTGCTTGGAGGCTATGGATATTCAGCAGGCCTTGGGCCTTGATTCTCAGCTTGTGATATTTGCTGAGCTCAGACCTTCCTGTCCCATTAAGACAATAGTGAGGCCACATGGTCCTGAGCAGAGCACACCAAATACGATCCTGAAGGAAAAATTGAGGTGAGAAGCTTACTTGAAAGAGGCTTGTGCAGTGGATGAAGCACCAGGTAAGCTCTCAGCCATGGATGAAAATGCACAGACAGCCTACTTTCATGATCCTGATGATTTACATAGCACAGAATGTAAGTTTCCTACTATGGAAGGGAAAGCGGCCTCCAACCCTCCCAAATTTTCTCACCTTTATTTCCAGCTAATTAATAAACAAACCATCCCCATGGATCCAAACAAGGACTCCCAAAACAGTGAAGATTTCCTGCCTGGAATTCCTGGATAGTTTATCCCCAACTCCTAATTTACTTATACTCAGTTTACCTTTAATAACAAGTTAATATAAAGTTTGTAATATAACGTGGTCCTGACAATTAGTTTTCTGTGATCGAATATGAATCAGCTTGGTATAAAAGAAACTGAAAATCCAAAGAGACCCATAAAGCAGAACTGTACTCCTGGGTGCAAATTCAGGTTTTGGATTGAAGAGCAATGTTAGTTTAAAGTACACCGTTCTTGTTTGTTCTACCTCTGATGGACATTTTGTTTTTCCATCTGGTTTCTTTCCAACATTTTTCTTCTGAGCATTTATGGAGCACTCCAAGGAGTCAAGGAGAGAACATTTTTATAAATAAAAGATGTGTTTGTATAATTACTAGGTAGAGAAAATAACTATTTTTGGGTTTAGTTTATTTCTTTTTGAATGCACATATAAGGCCTACATTTTTTACTTTCCACTTCTGGTCAATGGCCAAACCCCTCTTTAGATTTTTGATATATGAACAGTATTTCAAAATATTATATGGTGTGACAGTACTTATAGAAATAATGTTACCTCTCTATGTTTCTCTTTAGGTGGCCAGCTGGAAAGCCTTCTGGATTCTGTGACATTCTGTAAATTGCTTGGTAAATTGAAAAAATTAAAGGGTTGGATGTTTCAGCTGTACAAATATTAAGGCATTGGGTAAAACTGATTTACTCATTTTAGGGTTATGTTTAAACAGCTTCTTTCCTTATTTCTGTCATAAAATTCAGCTGCAGGTGAGAGCGTGAATAAAGATGACGGGACTTCTAGGCCTAGCATTAAAGCAAAAATAAAAGAATGAACTTTTAATACATTTTATGAATTATTTAACTTTTTTTATTGATATTAAAATGATTTTCTTAATACAAGTATTTTTTTTACTAAAAGCAAGTAAGATGTGGTGATACTCTTCACCTGTATCTTAATGATGAAATACTACAAGACCTACATATAACAGGGAAGTGCATATCCAGGTTCAACATTTATCTTTATTTGATCTTTAGTAGAATATTCATACTTTCCTGTAAAAATACATGCTTCTACTAGACATTCAAAACTGAGGTGCTGTGGAAGGCAATGAGTTTGTGCATACTAAGTCACACAGTCTTGACTACTACAAAATTAGCAAGATATTACCTCAGAAGAATGTGTTTCAGCATTGACAAATTAAATCTTTTATGGATCCATGCAGTTTTCTCACACTTGAAAATTTCATCTCATGTGTAATGTACTTGCTCCTCATATTTCCAGTTTGCATCTGCTCACTACTTTTACAGTAAGAAGAGCTATGGTTTGATGGCTTAAGCACCACCTTTTGACTCCTGTGTCTCTCACCTTATTCCATCCTCTTGATGCTGTCCCCCTTCACAGAAAAAACTCAGCTATCACCCTGGACAACAACAAGTTCAAGATAGTTTCTGAAGTTTTAGTTAATTACAATGAAAGGGGGGTAAAGGGAGCATAGAGAATGTAACAGAAAGTGTATCAGAAAGGTTAGGAATTGGTACAAGAAACTGCATTGGGATTTTGCTTTAAGGGCATTGAAGTATGCAGAAGGATAGAAGGGATACTGAGAACAAGAATGGGTTCCTAGTTTGGTAAGGTGAGGAACTCAGAAACGAGGTAATTTTTTTGCTTTTACAGTGAAATCTGGACCCAGCTCTAAATCTTTACATTGACTTAGAGGAAGGAATGAAGCAGTTAGTGAAAAGGGAAAGGAAAGACGGTTACTGCAACAGGGCAATAAAAAGATGCAAAATGAGTATAAAAAAGGACCTTCAGGTACCTTGGGTTTTCTTCTAGAGTCCTGCCTTCAAATCTATACCTAAATTAAAGGATCTGCCTTTAATCCACTTGTTGGATATCGGAGATATGTGATTGGACATCTATTTTTAGAATTAGATGAGAAACAGGATACTCTGTGTGAGGCCAAAAGCTTATTTGATGTTACTCTTGATTAATTGGTAGGCTGGGCTGAATTCATTTTAAGATTAACTTTGTTTTATTTCCTTCCTATGATATTATGTCAAGGTGAAAATGTATTGACTTGTATTAATTTATTTGGTCCTGGCACACTCTGTGTATTCAAGTTAATTTATAAATGGGTTGTTATAGTCTGATTTGGCACATCACCTTGACAGTGACTTTTGAAAGGTACTGGTTAGTTCAAATGCCATTGAAACTCTTCATGCAGCTGATATTTCTTTCTTTTTTTTTTTTATTTAATAGAGCAATCTGATGTAGGAATTTATTATTATGTTGCCACACAGTCAGAAGGATGACCCTTACTTTAGCTGAGCTTCGACTAAGGAGAGAGGGTTTATAATGATTTACACCAGCTCAGAAGCCAGTCCTAACTTCTTAGCCTTCTAACAGTAAACTCAGTCATTCAAGGAAAGATGACATAATTGTTTCTGTTCTACCACCCATTTCCTGAAAACCCTCTGAACAGTCTATCATTTTCTGAGAAAAAGAAATCTGGACACAGAGCTTCATCCTTCATTTCTTGCTTTTGGTGTGTCGTGGTTTAGCTTGGCCCAGGTTTTTCTAGTGGGGGGGGGGCCCACAAAGATGGCTCCTCGGTGAAGCTTCTCGAAGCCTTCACCATGTCCAGCTCTGAGGTGATGGACATGCTGCTGGCCAAGCCTGCGCCAATTAGAGATGTTGGTTACGCCTCTGTGAAAAACATATTTAAGAAGAAATCAAAACAATGGGTGTACGCACTTTTCCTTAGCCAGAGGAGGAGGAGTAGGTGAGAGTATGTGAGGGAAAACAACATGGAGAGACCAAGGTCAGTGGAGAAGGAGGGGGAGGGGGAGCTCCAGGCGCCGGAGCTCTGCAGCCTCTGCAGGCCGTGGTGAGGCCCACGGTGAAGCAGGGGGTGCCCCTGCAGCCCATGGGGGCCCACGGGAAATGCTGAGATCCACTTGCCCATGCCGAAGCGAGTGGATACCCTGAAAGTGGCCGTGGTCCAGATGGAGTCCCAGTGGAGAAACAGGCCTTGACTTGCACCCTGAGACTGAACTGAGTGCCCCACATGGAGTGGGTGGGTGCCTGAGAGAGAGAGAGAGAGAGAAGCCCAGCAGAAGTCCGGTAAAGAGAAGAAGCCTTGCTCCCGAGATGGAAACGGCCCGGCTCAGAGGTCTGTACCCCGTGGAAGATGGACCCCACGCCGTAGCAGTTTTGGGGAGACTGCTTGCCTGTGTGGGGACCAGCATCACTGTAGCAGTGTCGGGCGGGCTGCCGACGGTGAGACCCATGGCTACGCAGAGGAAAAGAGCCTCTCCCCCAGGCAGGGGAAGATGATCTGGGTGATGAACTGACCTACCCCCCCATTCCTTGTTCCCTTGTGCAGCTGCTGGGAAGGAGGGAAAGGGGTGAGCGGAGAAATGGTGGCCTTAAAAGATTTGTTTTACTTCTCATTTGCTCCTCTGACTCTGTTAGTAATAAATTAGATCACTTTGCAACCTAAATTAATCCTATTTTGCCTATTTGAGCGCATCTTCTTCCGGGTTTCCTTATCTCAACTCATGAGCCCTGGGTGTAGGTGTGTTAATTTGGGGGTACCTGGCATTTGGCCAGGCTCAAACCATGACATTGTGCAGAAAATAACTTCTGTGCAAAATGAATTGCAAACTGTGTATAATACAAAACACTAACGAGCAACATAGTTGTATGCTACACAAAAAGGAGTATAAAAAGACAGGGGAGAATATAATACCTTATTTCATTAAACTTTAGTAGTATGTGACTCAAATATTTCAGTATTTTAGTGAACCACAGAGAAAAGTTTTCTCCATTAAAAGAAAAAGAAGTAGATCAAAAAGTGGCGTACTTGCATTGTAAACAACTTCACCACCATAAGGCCTGAAAAGAGAGAATCCCCCCCATTTGCCAGTGAAACTCCTCTCAATCAGGACAAATTTCCAGCTGAAATTGCATTTGAATTGACACCATTGCACTTCACTGAAAAATTCTCTCTGTATAAGCAGAGCAAACTCTAGGAAATGGTAACATAAAAGAACCCTCCAACAGCCTCCTTGCCTTGATTTCAAGGGAAGTATAACAAAGTAAAACATCACTGGATCTTCTGGAAATCAGACTACTGATGACTGTGCATATCGAACATTGGGCAATAAAGCTGCTTTATATTGACAGAAATATAAACATTTCTGTTGAAATCCTATGTTGTTTATCTCTCTAG
Organism: Dasyornis broadbenti; assembly: GCA_013397935.1. Classification (NCBI taxonomy): domain Eukaryota; kingdom Metazoa; phylum Chordata; class Aves; order Passeriformes; family Dasyornithidae; genus Dasyornis; species Dasyornis broadbenti. The sequence goes on along the minus strand of VZRN01004072.1, from coordinate 655,578 downwards.
CTACTTTTCTATAGGGAAAGAAAGTATTTCCATTTGAGTTGAGCTGTTATCTCTGAAAATGAAGGGTTAGCACAGAAAAAGAAGAGTAAAAAGGTGGAGATGAAAAGAAAGAGAGAGAGACAGACCATACTGAATAGGAAATATGGGTAAAAGATGGGAGGCAGAAGATGAGGAATGCATAAATGGTGCACAGAGTGATAGGGATGTGAAAAGTAGATTGATGAGACTAGAACATGGTACTGACTGTGAAAGCTGTGTCTGAGATAAAATTCATAATGTTTCTAACAAGAACCTTACAGTTCTGAGTGGAGATACCAAAATGTGTGATTTGCTTGCTTAAATTATATCACCCAAGAAGACAACATGTTATACTAGAGTCAGTAAAGCTCTTATTTTGTTTTAAGAAGCTATGTGAGACTCTGTCTGGGATCCTGGATGGTAGTAAGTTAAATTATGTGCTCACAGTACAACAGTACAATGTTTCTATCCACACTAATATAAAAAAGAATTGGGTTATGTATGATAACAACTTAAAAATAATTTCAAGGGTTGCAGAATTCTCTCTACATATATGTGAAGTCTTTGCATCCAGAGCAAAATCATAGCAGGACAAAGAACTACATTTTAACAAATATTAGTAATTATCCACAGTAAAGCCAGTGTAGTAATATTAGATCATGCATAAAAGAGCTAATACAAGGTTCACTACATCATTTTGTATTTTATTTAATACATATCACTTCTTTTTTCTTTTTTTTTCCTTTTTTTTCCCTTTTCTTTTTTTTTCCTTTACTATTTTTGGATTTTTAGGTAAAGAAAGGCCGAAATATAAAAGTGAAAATTAAGCTAGCATCACACGGCATCTACAAGTGCACTAGAAGAAAAAAAAAAACACTAGGGGAAATATTGAAGTTGCTGGAGGGTTCAGGCTGACAGAGGACATGGAAAAGTCCAACATCTCAAGGCCTACTTTCCTTCGGTGTCTACTGAAGCAAAGGTAAGACTTCAGGAGTTCCGAGTTCCTAAGAACAGAGGGGAAGTCTGCAGCAAAGACTTGCACTCAGTGGAGGAAGATCTGCTCAGGAAATATTTAAACAAAGTAAAATCCACAGAAGCTGATGGGATGTACCCAGGAAGGGTGAGAGGTGGGAGGGATACCTGGTGTCATTGCAGGGTCATTTGTAACAATTTTTGAAAGGTCGTGGCAAATGTTGGAGACTTCTGAGGACCGGAAGACAGCAAATGTCACTCCTGTCTTTAGGAAGGGCAGAAATTCAATCAGTAGAGCTAAGGGTCAGTTAGCCTCACCTTGATCCCTGCAAAAAATGATGGAGTAAATAATCCAGAAAACAATCTCCAAACATATGAAGGACAAGAAGGTGAGTGGGAATTGCCAGTATGGAAATTGTGAAATATTCTTGACTGACCAAAAATACTTCTGCAATGAGATGACTGGGTTGGTGCATACAGGGTTTGATTTGTCTTGACCTTTAACGAGCAGTGCTTACAGCAGTGTATCCCATAAACTCCTCCTAGACAAACTGATGAAATATAGGCTAGATAAAAGAATAGTGAGGCATTTTGAAAACTGGCTAAGCTGTTGGGCTCAAAGAGCTGTGGTCAGGAGCACGAAGTCCAGATGAAGGCCCAGCACTAATGGTGTGCTCCAGTGGCTGATACTGGGGCCAGAGTTTCATTATTTTCCTTGACCACAGGACAGACTGCACCCTCAGCAAGTTTGTAGATGATACAAAACTGAGGGGAATGGCTGATGAACCACATGGTTATGCTGACATTCAGAAGGATAGCAGTAACCCGAAGAAACAGACAGCTCAGAAGAAATCATGGTGTGTACTGCTACAGGCAGCACACCTGCACAACTGTGGACTGGTTGGGACGCAATTTTGCAGAGAAGGCTCTGGAAGCCCAAATGGACAATGAGCCTGCAACACACCCTTACTGCAATGAGGGCAAAAAACCTCTCCAGGGCTGGACAGGAACAGCATCACATTGCCTGCAGGTTGAGAGTGTGACCCTTTGCCTCCTCAGCGCTAGAGAGGTCACATAGGGAATGCTATGTTCAGTCCTGAGCTTCCTGGTATAAGCAGAGTTTAAGCATAGTGGAACAAATCCAGTGAAAAGCCACAAAGATGATGAAGGTATTGGAGCATTTGAGCTACGTAGAAAGGCTGAGAGAGATGGTATTATTCAACCTGGAGAGATAATAGATCACAGGCATCTTATGCATGTGTAAAAATACCTTGTAGAGGTAGAAGTCAAGAACACGGGCACAGGCTCTTCTAAATGGTGCCCAATGACAAGGGCAAGAGGCAACAGGCAGAAATTGCAACAGTGAGGGCATTCACTTATAAAGAAGAAAAGCTCTAACATGTCATTTTCCTATGCATAAATACTAAAACAATGAATGCATGTAATGATTAAACCTTGATTAACAACCACTGTCCGGTACCCTTTACACTTCAACTATACATTTCTGCTAATTTTGACAGGACTACAGGCACCATTTAAGGCTCCCTTGAAGCATGCACTTCTCTGCTACCAAGCTTTCGTTTGAATTGGATATTTGAAAGGCTGAAAAGTCTTCCATTTGTTGAGGAGAAATTGTTCTTTGTCAGTTGACTTCAGCTAGACTCAGATTGAAAGATCATAAAAAAATTTCTAACACTATGGAGAAATTAAAAGAAGTGTGGCATTTCTAAATGTCCTTGAAACCAATCCAGAAGGTAATGTCATTTGTATTAAAATTCTTCTGTATATCTGCAGACAACAATGGTGGGTCTTTACAAAACAGGTCAGTTTTGAAATGCAAAATTCCTCTTTATTCTTTTTTTGACAGCCTCTTTTTTCCTTACTTCCCATTTTCAGTAAGAAACCTAGACAAGAATGGACTGCTTCCCCCCAGCCCTGCTGCTTTCAGCACAGCTGTTGCTTTCTTCATGATCATTTAATGGAACCAGGGAAATAAGGACAAATGATAAAATGGATAATATCATGAAAAGAAGAAGAAGTCTTTATACAGATAAACAAAATTTAATCTGTGAGGAAAATAATTGATGAGACAGGAATAGCTGTGAGCATTCCTGTAAATCCCTCAAGGAGTAGTGGCAAACAACACTACAACTCCTAGGGGACTTTCCTGTGTATTGTTAAAAGATAACATATGCAATCCAAATCTAGAAAAGTCAAGGGATTTTTTTAAAGATTAAAAGTGGTTTTTTTCAAGATTGAAAATAAACATTTTATCCTGAAAGGAAACTTCATAATGAAAGATTTAATGCCCAATAGACTAATCAACTTTAGAAAGCAAACAGAAAAAAAAAAAAAAAAAAAAAAACCCACCTACTTTCCCCTTGAATCTTTTCATGCTGTTAAGCAGAGAGTTAGTTAGAAGATCTTTGACAGCAGTTCCAGGTCCAGACTACAACACGTAGCTCTGATCTTTTACTGTCTGACAGTGCTAAGTTTAGCACTTACATTGTTTGAGATTTATTTTTTTTTTGGTCTATTTTCTAGAACACTGGAGAAAAAAAACTAGGAGGTCTGTCAAAGGATTAGGAAACAAACTTTCTGGTGCAGTGCTTTCTCTGTTTCTCTGCCAACCTACTTTGCAGCATTAAGATGCAAAGAAGAGGGTCTTCTGAGTGAAATCCAACCAAAATTTTTTAATCTTTTAAAGGTTATGCATTATGCGTCCACTTTCACATCTCAGAGCAAATAAAGTTTAGGATGGATTTTCAGTGAGGCATGTTTTTAAATGCCATGATTCTTTTATAAGTAAATAATTAATAAAGAAATTAAACATTTAAAGAGTAGATTGTGAGCCCTGCAGTGTGCCTGGGTAGCATTTGTAGTGAGTGGAACACGTCCTACCTGTGTCTGTGGAGTAGGGGTAGACAGAGGCCTGCTCTTTCTGTTGTCACTGCTGGTGTTTTCCTGAGTAGAAAGGGGCAAAGAACGAACAGAGACCACATCCAACCTCAAGTAAAAATACCAAATTCAGCAGCTCAAGAAGTTGTGGCTAGGAAATGCTTGTTTGACTTTTATTTTTCCCTACCTTTTCTTTCTATTAAGCTTACATTTTAGGAAGAACTCAAACATATTGAAACACCTCCCCAGCACCTGGATCAGGCACTGGATCACATGGAACAGATATTAACCACATCAGGTAGTGCTGTGAGATGTTTAGATTCTTGATGGATGAGTACTGGGCAACCTTATATGGAGCAGAAATGGAGCCAGCAACTCCAGCAAAAGGAGCAGTGCCAACTGCTTCCTGGATTGAGGGAGAAGCACAGATCAGACTCGAGCTGCGACTGCCTGTTTTTATAGGACAGTAAACTTAAGGCCACATAAAACCCCTCTATTTTCTTGGTGAAGTTTTTACTGCTTTGTCAACTTTCCTCACGGCAGAATCAAGCCCTCATTAGCTCTGTGCTAATGAGACGTTGCTAAAGATAGATGAGAATTACTATTCTCATTGAATAGCAATTTCAGCAGGCTGCGTTGATACCTTTATGTAGGGGTCATGGAAATAATATTTACAGACAGCCATGTAAAACACTTAAATAGTGAAATTACTTACTGATGTGATACTGACTAAGCCACATAGCAGACTTTCAATAAATCTACTTTAATTTCTTTTTGTGAGAAGGATCATCTCCCAAGTCCTGCAGTTTTATCTGCCTAGTCATGTTCTTAGGCAAGCAGTTTTGACCCTAGGAAATGGGACACTAGCTTATGACTTCAGACCAGGGTACGGGTGGGTTTTTCATTTGTCTTTCCTTACTCACTTTAAATCTGGTGAAAGAAATACGTTACTTTTATTTTGGCTAATGGACTTAAATGATAGTAGGACTGTGACTTGGCAAAGAAGTGCAAGCTGGAATGTACAGGCATGGAAAAAAGCCTGGAGAGAGTGACCGGGGACAAATGAAGACAGGTGTTGGTGGCATAAAAAAGAGGAATGCAATAGGGAATAAGGTTAGAGAGATAGCTTGGGGCAAAACTTTGAGGGTCTTTCAAGGCAAGGACACAGAGTCTGAACTCAAGGTGAGGTATGTGAGTAAAATTAAACAGGATTAACTTCCTCTATGAGCTCTCCAAATACACATTATAACATATTTTGCACTTCTGTTTTTTAGAAATGAAACTTAAGTAGATAGAAACTCAGTATTAGTCAGACAGATTCTAATCTGCTCTCAGAGATCAATGTATCTTGAGTGTCTTAACATAAAACAAAGTAGAAAAAATATAAACAGATGCACTTCAGAAGCTAAAACAAACTGAGAAGAGACTCCAGGTACAAGGGCCATGTTGGGCAGTCTCCAATTGATCATTTGCTCAAAGGGGAGAGACTTTGAAGCAATGTACTCAGAAACAGCCATGTGCTCCAACACTCAGAACTTGCTCCCATTTTCCGTCAGAAGCTGTACCTTCTCCAAAATCCTAGAAAAGAGAATGAGGGTAGGAGTAAAGCAAGAATCAGAATGATTGTTGAAATAAATGTCTGCCAAAGCCTGAAGATAGCAGTTGCCATGAACCAGAGACTAAAACTAATATTCATGGAAAAATATTTGTTTTTCTCTGTCTGAACTATACACAGCACTGATAGAAGATGATAAAGTGCTGGAAGCCTCATCATGTCTTAAAACACTGGATTCTGGTTTTACTGTCACTTCATAGGGTCACTTAGTAATGTGCAGGACAGCTTTGCTATGTGATTTACAAATTTTGGCAGATATGAGGCAGTGCATGGTTCTAAATTTGCCCTAACAGAAATAGTCAGCTGAAAATATCTAGAAATCTAAAAGGTTAGCTTTCACTTAAAAGTTGGTACTGTTACCTGAACAAGGTTCAAACCGATAAGGATATGTTTGAAAAATATCTAGAGTAAGCTACCAAAGACTTTTAACAGAATATCAAAATTGTGTCAGCCGCAGGGGAATAAAAGGTAGATGAAAGTTTAGAGAAGACACCCTGGCGGACAACAAGCTCAGTATGAGTTAATAGTGTGATGCTGCAACAAAGAAGCCCTCAGGATGCTGGGCTGCACCAACAAGGGCATCACCAGCAGAGAGAGAGTCATTATCCCTCTCTGCACAGCACTTGTCAGGCCACACCTGGAGTACTGTGTTTAGTTTTGGTCCCCACTATAAAGAAAAAATAAAGGAAGTGGACAAGCTAGAGAGGGTCCAGAGAAGGGCCACAAAGGAGAACAACATTCTGGGAAGCCTGCCAGAATAGGGAAGGGTAAGAGAGCTGTATTTGTTCAGTCTTGAAAAAAAAAAAGATTCAGGGAGGCCTTAGCACCTTGTTTCTGTGGGTGGCTACAAAGATTGAGATGTCCTTTTTACAAGGAGTCACATGAAAAAGATGAGGGGTAATGACACAAGTTACTCCTGAAGAGATTGTGAATGGACACAGGATAAAAATTTTTCACAGTAAGAGCAACCAGCCATTGGAATAATCTCCCCACAGAAGTGGTGGATTCTCCAACACTGGACATTTTAGGATTCAGCTGGACAGGGTGCTTGACCATCTTGTCTAGAACGTGCTTTTGCCAGTACAGGTTCTGTGGTTCTCTGGTTCTGTGATTCTTCTAGGGAGACTATCCACATTTAACATTCAAGAATGTTAAAATGGTTGTATATGTTCACAGTTATTCCTCATCAGAATATCACCTCATATGTAAATGCCAGTTGTAAAAACTGGAACTTTCTGCATGAATGTACTAGATTTGATTTATGTTTCATTGGACTGGTTTCTTTTATCTAGACCTAAGTACCTGAGAGCAGAAATAAGTCCGGAACACACAACTGTGCTAGTCATCAGTACAGCCACCTTACAAATGGAAAAATGGGTTTTCAAGTCATTGACTTAAAGGAAGTCATTTGTTGGAACTCTTCTACATCAAATGACTACATCAGAGAAGGAGATTCTACAGCCCTACAACCCAAGTATTGAGGTCAGAGACACATGTTGAAGCTCCTGCTCTCTCTGCAGGAGAGGTCACTGACTTAAGGTTAGGACAATAGCATCCCATGTTTCCTTTGAGCACTTCTGCTGCTGGGCTGTTGTATGGAAGGAGAGTGGCAGCAGATGATGTAAATAATTGTGATCAGTCCCTTCAGATGCCACTTTCTGTATTGTATAACTAATTACATAAGAATCTGTTTTCACTAAGATGACTGGGACCTAGATATCAAAAACTGGTTTGAAATATCAACTCTGACCTGAAGAAACAAAGATTCCAAGTTGGTTTTAGTTCCTACCTCTGTCCCTTTCTGTGGCTGCCTTTCAAAGCACTATTGACAGGGTTTTTTGCTGGTAAAAAGATGTCTTTCATATTTTTAATTCAGTCTGGAATATACTTGAGATTTCTGTGTGTAGAAAATCCACACCAATATTTAGAATGAAACTTTTAAATTGACCAAAAAAAAATTGTATGTGGAAAAAAATTAGACATTTTTATAACTTTCTCACAAGCTGGGATAAAAGGATTTTTTCACATAAAGTGTTTGCCATTGTGTAAGATAAGAATAACTGACTTGTCTAAAGTTATCTCTTATGAAAGAGTAATGAATCAACCTGTAAGCTCTGATCACACTGAACATAATCTTTCCCACCAGAGCAGTCTTTCTTTCCTAATCATGCTTTTCAAAGTCTCTTGTTTTTTAGCAACACTTCTTCCACTGTGAGATGCTGCCAGGGATATAAAACAATGCAAATTAATGCTAGCATATTGTGATAGTAACAGAGCAGCTCTCTTTCTCAGACTAGCTGGACAAACACATATATGTGTACTTAGAGGGAGAGTAATAGATATGTATATGTGTCTATGTACACGTTTATGTACACAGATTTATTCATACACACATACAAAGATACTACATTTAAAGTAATGGATGCTACTGCTTTAGATCCTACCAATTGCTTCAGCCTTGTCTCCTTTCAACTGTAAATGCTTTTCATATCTGCTGTTTCTGATCAGCAAACCAGCAGTATCTTTTCTGGTTTAGATGTTATCAGCATGATACTTTGAGGAGGCATCTGCAATTTGGTATTGCTTCGGAAAAGCCATAATCTGTAATTAGTGACGTCAGTCAACTTATTAAAATGTAATTACAGAAAGCACTTTAATAATAAAACACTAGAATTAATATTACAGGTCTCAGTGCGATAAGCACAGTGAAAAAAACTGTTACCATCTTTTTCTTTTGGTTTTGTGCCTGATTGATATTGTTTGAGAATTTCATTCGTTTACCTATTGAAATCATCTTAACCATAGCTTACACTTTTATTTCTCAGTAAATTCATCTGGTGTAGAAGCTAGTAGATTCATTAGGAATAATAATAAAAAAAAAGCCTTGACCATATTATTTGCTGTCATATTAGAGGAAGTCATCCTGAAAACTGTGTGCTAACTACAAATGTAGAAAGCTAAGGACCCAATATGAAGCACACCCACTGAGACCTTCATGGCAACTGAGGATGGACACAGGAATAAATAAATAAATGCAAGGAGATAAAATACTCAGACAGGATGAGTCATTTTGTATCAGTGAGTGCCAGCTCTACATTTGCATTGTGGAAGGTCAATTATCTCACACTGAAATATAGCTGAAACTATGAACTCAGTAGCTCTGGGCACTTAACACTGTTTAGATCTGTACTTTAACACTTAATTTAATATTTTTCCTGAAGGGAAATGATTAATAATTGCATTCAGTGAAGCATGCACTTTAAAAGATTGACCCTTACAAGCTGTTGTTTTTTTAGGATTAGAAAAAAAGTAGCTGTTTCCCCAGACACTATCAACTTATTTTACATTTTTTACACTTCACAAAACTGCTGAATGTAACATGCTAATGGCAAAATTTTAAAGATAACTAATTAGAAGAGTACTTTGCAATTATGTTTTAGACCACTCAGCAACAAATAAGATGTTATTTGATGTTGAGCCTGATACTGATGAACATTCAGACTTTCCTCCTATTGAAGTCAGTGCCATGTGTCCTCTACAGCTGAACATGAGCCAAGGAGCATGAAGGAAATTACATCTGTTAATTCTTCAGTTTGCAATACTGAGACATACGCTCTGGGTTATTTTGAGATCCTTGAAATCTCTTTGAAAGGGTTCACTTCTACATAGGACAGGATTTTGACTTCAGCAATACCTTACCAGACTTGAGATATATCCCAGGTGTATTTTGAGAAACAAGAAAATTTAAGCAATAAGAAACCCTTATTTGGGTCTTCAACCTGGCATTCATAGTTAATAAAACTTGTCTAGAGATAATGCTAACTGGACAGAGAATGGTGCACAAAATGGACAGAGATATTGGTTAGAAACTGTCTTTGAGAATCTAGCTGCTTCTGCATAAAATGAGTTGTTCTGTCATCATGATGTTCAAGAAAAATGTTGTCATGTTTTCATCATATCCCAAGTGTGTATCTCATGTCCTGCCAAGACTGCTCACAGTCATGTTGTGTTAGTATGTTCATAAATGGTGTGCCCTGAAAGCTTAGCCACCAGCCTCAAAGATTTCCAGAGAGCCATTTCTGGGTAATAACTGTTAGTCCACATCTGCAGTAGCTAATCTTGACACTGTGTTAAGTGCAGGAGGCTCTCTGCCTCATGCCAAAACTCTCAGAATACAATGGAAAGAATAGACTGTTCAATCTACTATAAAAGTAAATATTGTTAAGCAAATGACCTTTACTCTCTTGAAAACTACTCCTACTCACAAATGTATAGAGAAGCATATAATGCAATTATTAACATGTGATCTACTCTGTAATCTGAGTATGTGGCTTGAATATTATTTTTCAGTAGAACTGAACATAATTTCCATCAGCAGAGTGGTAAACTAAAAACTGAAACTTGCAGCTGGGCATTGCATAGTGCCATGCTTTTAACTAGAAGGGGAAGGTTATGGTCAGCCAATATAATTTAAAAAACACTATTTATTTTACTGCTAGTGAATGAAATGTGATGTGTGCAGACAGATGTTGCACAGCATACTTCATGTCATTTCACACATTCTCTACAGTAAATGAGCCTTCATTGTTTGAAGTATTTACAATGGAAATGAAATGAAAAAAAAAGTGCTTGAGAAATACAATTTACATTTCCAGGGTATAATTATCACCAGATTTAATGACACAGTCCTTTCACACAGTATTCCTTCAGTTCCTTAAAATAAAGCCTAATTCTCTGATGCTCTGCACATGTTTGAAATGAGAACGTTGTACAGTTTTGCAGTTAGGGGTCTGGCTTCTCATCAGCTTCTCTCTGTCTCAACCTACCAGGTGGCACAGAGCAGTGACAAACGTGTGACCAGCAGGTGATACCCATAGTGTCATAGATACCCTGGTGGTTGGATTGCTGGTAACACTGTTTCCTACCCCTTCTCTCCTATATATTCCTGCTTTCTCCAGGGTTAAGAGGACAACAGATGAGCCAGAAGAACATGCACGCTTTTTTCTACACATCCTGCTTTACTCAGCAAGTAAACAGGTCCATTTCCCAGCAAATAAGAGATTAATGTCCCTTGCTGTCACTGCATACATATTTATTTTACACAATTCAGAGTCTGAAGAAACTTAAGTGGGACTTCAGAAAACATGTAATGAGGCAGAATTTGGTCTCTGCTTAACTGATATGAAGATATACTCAATCAATGAGGTGGCCTTCATTGGCATTCTGATGCTTGAGGATAACAGCAGGCACTAAGATGACTATTTCCAGCACCATTAACTTTCAGGGATATTTTAACAGAGACTCTGCAAGGATACTCCATGGCTTTCTTCATCATGTCTATTTCTGATTCAGTGCTCCAGCTATACAGTGCCAAAACGATCCAAAACCTGTGCCAAGAGGATTTCTGCTGCTCTGTAAGTATTACAACTTCTGAACTGAACTAACAGTGCCCTACTTTGGTGACTTCCCGTTTCAAGCCTCTTCTCATACCAATAGCACCCAGAGTTTTTGCTGTTCTTGCTGTTTTGTGTTGACATTGAACTGTTTCTATGACTAAATTTTGAATGCTTACAGACCATTCACTTACAAAAGAGTGGTGGATGACACTTGCTTCTCCGAAGACCTTAATTTGCTTCAGTTGAGAAAGAAAAGGAAATACCATCTAAAATACCTTACGGAACTCCAAATCATCATTTTCACCAAATGCTAACTCCCACTAACTCCTTTTAGCAAAACTGATCAACAGAATAGAACAATGAATTTTTTTTCCACGATGCTGTCAGCCACAGATACATATTTATTAAACAAAGGATAAGCCTGAAGTGAGTAAAGTATAAGTCCATAGCAAGACAATTTCCTTTAAAATTATGATCTATCAAAGGTTTATTCCTGAAAAAATTCTAATGGAAGAACACTTCAAAATCTACACACAGAATAAGCAAATAGTCTCACTTGAAATATGGCTTTTACAGGCATTTTGTCCTCCTTCTAACAAACTTGTCAAGCAACATTTCATCCTATCTATCTTATTTAAGAGATATAATAGTGATACCAGTATGCCAATTAATCCTTCCAAAAACTTTAGAGAGGAAATGTAGCTATTCTTATCTCTAAATCAATATTCAGTTTTCTGGTTACAGTAATCATTTTTACTTTATGCAAGTTTAGATGGTTCAAACTTCTACAAAAGAGAATTTGGGATTGCAAATGATGAATAAAATACTTATCTGGTGTGTAAAGAGGAAGATGGACATAATGTGCTTTGTATCAGGAGAGATTAAGACACTAAGATAAAATAAAACATTAGAAACAGCCTGTTATCTGTAACCAAAATAAAGGTTTGTAGATTGCAAGCGGTACTAAACACAAAAAAAAAAAAAATAGGATACTTATATAAATTTAACATCCACTATAAACAAGATATTTTTAGAGAAAAGTAATTTCATTCCTTTATTTTTCAGATATTCTCAGATTTCATGCATATTTACATTTGCCAAACCTTAATATTCAAAAGACAAAGATGTGATATATTTTGTAGAAACATTAAAAGCAGTGGAGTTACTGAATATGAACTGAACGCGTTGACATTTTACAAGAGAATTCTAAAACTTTTTATCAAGCTTTTAAGTTGTCTGGTTTTATTTAAAGGTATGTTACCAATTTTCATAGCACTTAAAGACTCTTATTAGGGACATGAATTGAAACTTTGGCTAACACCTGAAGCTGAGTCTTTCCTGCATTGTCAAATGTTACTTGCTGTGTAAATAAGGCCTGTCAGAAATCACTCACTACATTTGGGTGTTTTTCAGCCTCAGAAGTCTTCTTTTTTCTCCATAACATCAGTCAGAATGAGTCTTCGTGCTGTCCACTTACATGACTCTTCTGGTGTCCAGTAGCACAACTATCATGACAGATCTCTAGCTTTATTCTCAACACAGCACCCACGTATTTCCATCTTCTTTTTGGATATATTTAGTTTAAAAAAATGTTGAACACCAGTCTTATTAACATTTCTTTTATATTGATTCAAGGTAATATCAAGCATTTTTCAAAGGTGTTTGCTTTAGGAAGAAATGAGACTTGAGTCTACATGTGTAATGGATTTACATCCTTCCCATCTATATGTTAAAATGAAAGTAACATCTGAACTGCAGATTTCAGAGTTTGGTCTTTAAATAGTAGATTTTCAAAACCCTAAATTTGTTTAAGATGATGATCGTAACTACCGCCTTTCAAGTTGATATTCTTCTTCCAAAACACCCCTATTTGTTGGAATGTGACTGCCAAAATACACAAACTGCTTCATCACTTGTATTCCTCAGACTTTGGAAGCAGCACAGGTTGCAAACTGACAGAGTTTTGACTAGACACTCTGAGCTAACTGCTACTTTCATTTTCTTGGAATGTCAGACTGGATTTTCTACTTTGCTTAAGGAAAGAAGTCAGCAGTCAACCCTCCTACCTGTAGCAGGGCTGTCCAGGCACAAGCAGCAGGGATCGCTTTGAACAAGGGCAGCTACTACCTGCTTTCCAGTCAGGCTTCTCTTGTGGTGCCTGTCTTTCAAACAGCAATACAATAGACAAAATATATTTAAACTTCCAACTGTAAAGCTTCGAAAGAATTGCCAGGAAGTGTCAGAAGCACATGTCATTTCTGTGTCTGGTTTTGCTTTGTTTCTCCTTAGCAAGGCAAAGTATGAATTGTTTTTTTAGTCAAGTGTCTGTTCAGCTGGTAGAGTGGGAACAAAAGTGGTAAGTTTCATGTATTTTTCTCGACTTAATTTTGCAAGGGTATATCCCTCTGAGTTACCCAAAAATAACCCTGATGAATTGATCTAAAGCCTCGGTATCATCTCTGATGAACCTGAAAGGTATGAATACTGCTTTATTCTGCACAGGCTTTGTGATAGCACGTGTGCTCCTATTATTCTTTCATGCACCTAGGACAGAATATCAGATCAGGATGTCTCCAGTACTTCCTGGGTTTTTGGTATTTGCATATGACCACCTTGAAATGAGAACATAATGGTCTTAAAGCTTTTTTTGCTTTGCTTTTTTTCTTTCTTTTTTTTTTTTCCCTTCTTTTCTTATTTTTCCTTTTATTTTTTCACTCCCAGAAATGTCCTCTGACAAGGTTCAACCTGTTGAGAATTTGGGATGATATATGGAAGATACAGATTCTTCTCAGCTGCATAAGGCATTATCATCTCTTGTTTATTTCTATTAGTCAATAATCTGTGGTTTTAATCAGCATCTCAGCACAATTTAAAAGTGCCTGTCTGAAGGATAATTTATAGGAAGTACCAAACTGGCACTAAGAAACCTCCACCTGAATGTATCTCCTAATTCCAAACTTATGAAAATCACATTTTGGTTTAGGTAAAGGGACATACATCTACATCTTATTGCAAGAGAAGTACGTACTCAGACTGTGAGTGGTGGTAGCAAAGAGCCTGGGCATATTGGTTAATAGTGTTAAGATGACGGAAGAGGAGGAGTAGAGGGAAGGAAACTTCTAGTGGAATTCATAGATGAAAAAGTCCTCTATCTTTTGTATTTATCTAACATTTCTCATCCAAGAACATCAGAGCCTTCAGTCTTGGATGAAAAGAGAAAAAAACCTTCAAGACCTTACTGCTACAAGCCTTTATCTAAAGGAGAATTAAACCCATGAGCGTTACCAGTAACAGGGCCTAAATTTGCAAATGATCAAAGGCAAATGATCAAAGCAAATGTGCGATATCTCAAGCAGGTTGGGATAGTGCCTTCCCACAGATCTCTGTAAATTATTACTGAACAATGTCTTTGCAATCTGGAAGGGATATTTCCCATGGAAAATACATAGTCTAGGCAAAGAACTTTTTGACAAAATGTGGCAAAAACCTCTGCCAGGTTTATGGAACAGGATGGATAAGCTTGTATACTTAAAACGCTGCCTAAAAATATGATGTATGGAAGAAGTATAAATCAGTAATGTCTGTCAGAATACTTTAAATTAATTAGCTAGGATTTGTTATAGTCCCAGTGAGATGGGCAATGAACAGATTTTCCTTTTTCTTGTGATTTCTGAAAGTCACAGGCCATAGCCACTTATGCCCTAGTCTGATTAGTACCTTCCTGCAGTGCATGGCATAAGCAGGACATGGCTAAATCTCACTCATATAAAGTTGATTTGACATGCTATTGACAGTGCAAATAAATGCTGACTTGACAACAAAATATCTCCTGACAACAAAACAAAGACATCTAACCATATAACAAGACAAAGAGAGAGAAAATAAAAAAAAAAAACCCCTCACAAACTGCATTAATTGCATTAATATTTAAACAAATCGTTTTTTCAAAATGTTGCACATTTGCAAAAAGGTCTCCTGAGCCTACTTATGAGGGAGATTCTTATTTAAGCATAAAAATGTTGATTTAAAAATTCAAAGTAATAATCTAAATCAAACATATGAAGGGGCTGATTAATGCACACCTTCAGTACATTAGGGGCTCTCTGCATAGACAGAACTTTGCATATTCATCTAAGGTATATTTTAATCAGAACTTTTGCACAGTTTGTCATCTTCTTAATCAGTGTTCCCTCTTGAGGGTATAGCTATTTGCTCATCATTATTGTCATTATAACGTGCTTTTTAATGCCAACTAATTAGTAAAAATTACAGTAAAAGGTTTTGTGTGGAGTTTCAACTGAGAGATGAATAACCTTTGTAGCAATTTAGTTAAATTTTAGTCTCTTCCAGTCTATACTATGAATACAAAGCTTCTCTGGAGTCTGTGGCCATAAAATAATGCTTCTGCTTTAATAATGTGCCTTACAACTTTTGTCAGTCTTGCAAATCTGTTTTAACATCTGAGCTGGTATGACAGAGATCTAAGCCTCCAAGTGATAAATAAAGCAATATTGCTAAATCCCCACTTCCCTTGACGAGGAGAGTAGCCTGATTCTCAACAAGGACTTTGATTTATGGAGATTGAAAATATTTCTCATCAGATTTAGGGAAAGTAGTAAGGAGGAGGATATTTTTACACTTGGTAACAATTCAGATACACTAGAAAAAGAAGAAAGTAACTTCCAGAAATGGTAAATGCATTCATACATTTAAAAATGGAACCTGAAGATATATTCTCGTTGTTAAATCAAGTATTAGAATTCTGTAATAATGACATCCACATATATATTGAACATGCTCTTTCTGAACTACAACATTTTCATCTCTCGGATTCTAATCTTGCAATCTTGCTCTTGCTGTGTAAACTCAGTGGGCTCTGTGATGAAAAGATTCATCAACATGATGAGTAGGGTAGGGTCAAAGTGCAAATCATATGAACTAATGTATATTTATTTCAGATGTAAATATAAACATACATACATTTATTTATTTCTGTGTATACATTTAGACACACAAGCAACAGGGAATAGATATGCACATGTACATTCTTCTAAAACCAAATTACCTCAATATCGCAGAGTAGGCAAAGAAGAATGCTGGCTTAAATTCTTACGAAAATAATTTAATTTTACTTTTATCTATTTTGATTTTTTGAAAGAAGAGGACAGAATGTGAACCACTAGAAAATATGACAATGCAATATATTTAATTTTTTTTACTGTATAAAATAATAGTCTAAGAACTATAATAACAAAGTATTATAATAATAAAATAATAGTTTAAGAGCTCCACTAGCAAATACAGTAACATATTTTAAATGAGAAATATTCTAATCTAGATTATACTTGCTGTTTATATACATGTATATGAACATGCTGTAATATATTTAAATTTGGTTTTGTCTGCTAATGCATTGCATGTGAATCTTGTATCCTACCAAAATTTTCCTGAAGGATATAGCATAGTAATTCTTGATCATTCTAAATTCATACTGTGAATCTGTGTTTCAAAAAACCTTCACTTTCTAGAATATTAAACTTTAAACTCATGTAAAATAAGTATGTTTATGAGTGACAAATCACCCAGAATAATTTGACTCTTGTACTGGAAAAAAAATCAAAGCATAAATTAATTTAGCTTTAAAAGGAATACTTGTGGCAGTGAAGTTACAGGTAGAATTTTTAAAAATGAGGAATCAATTCGGTATATAACTTGACAGACAGTAATGGCAGCTAATAACTAAAATGTATTTGTTCAGAAAGCAAAGATAATAAAATATAAGTGGATCAAATGATGGACAGTCAAGGGTTTTTTAAAGCCTTGTAAATGTTATGCTCTCTTAGTAATAGGTGATGCAGCATGATGCCTGCAGATGATCTGTTAACTACAGAACTCCAAATGAATGATATCTTAACAGAGGGAAACATAATTCCTCACATCCTATTTTTATCCTAAAACAAGCAAAAAATGTTTTATGATGTAATCCTAACTCCATTTTAATTTGTACACTTAGTCCTAAAAAAAGGTTCTTTCTGCCTTCAGAGTATTCTTAGGAGTTTTTTGCTAAATATAAAAAATAAGACTCATCTACATCAGAAGTGAAACATAGAACAGTGGCACTGAGGTAAATGAGACACAGTCTAAGTGGCTCCTTTGGCATATTTAGTAATATTTAGAAGTCAAAGAGCTGTTGGTCAACTAAAATGCTGGATTTGTCACAGTAAAGTTTGCAGATTTTTCTTGGATTAATTATTCATTAATTTATAGAATCAGTGTAGTGACTGCACTGTGATATGAATTTCAGTAATTTGTGTGGCTCAGCTATCTTTTCATATAATAAAAGAATGTTTTCATCTTTCATCATATTTACTTCTGAACATCATTGCCTTTATCTTTACCATTTTTTAGTCTATTTTATTGTTCTTTCAGCTAGAAGCAAAAAACCAAAAAGAAACGGGGCAGCAGAGGGAGTAATATTGCTTTATCTTTGTAAAACCTAATCCATTCCTTAAGTGGAGGTAAGCCCTGTTAGCTTCAGTGACAGCTGCAGCTGTTTACACCTTTAGGCAATTTGGGCAATTTGGGCAGGGTGAACAGCACTAGTTGATAGTAAATTTCCCTGGCATTTTTGGATACTAAGACTTTGTGGTCAATTTCTAATACTTTGCCAACTCAGACATCACTATTTTTCTACACTCAGAATCTGCTCAGACTTCGGCTTTCAGCTCTGGGCTTAGTTGCACGCCTTTGTAACATTAATAGGCCTGGCTTTCCAGTGCCTTGGTTTGGGGTTGGGATTTTCATCATGGATTTCAGTATTGGGTTCCCTATCCACATAACTGTTGTTTTATAGAATGCAAGGATCAAGAAAAGTAGAGAGTAATCTAAAACTGATGATTGTGCAAAAAGGGTAAAAGGAAGCACAGTAAATAACATCCTTGAAAGGTTTCTTAAGCTACGCTGGTGATTTGCATGAGCACAAGTGGTGTCAGCAGCTGTAGTCTCCAGAACAAAGATCATCACACAAAAAAATTAGTTCAAAGGGGCGATTATTACATCTGGAGTATGGCAGTTAAGAAAATAAGTGAGAAAAGGCAAAACAGTTTCACCAATGAAACAGCAATGTGTTGAGTTTGAAGTGTTTCACTGGAAATACCTCTGATTGGACTGGTTTGTTTTCAGGGTTTTTTTGTCTATTCCAAAGAAAGATAGTCAGGTGATTTATACCTCAATTTCTGTTAGAAGCTCCTTGGGCCAAGGATTCTTTTGGGAGAGTTGGAGCCCATAGGACAGACCTATGAAAAAAAGCCAGTGCCTCCAGAGACCATCCTTAGACTCTCAGGACCCTGTAAAATGCTAGAGTTTCAGGCACATGTTTTCTGATAAATTGTCATTCCTAGCAGTGATGCCTTTGGGGAATGTATTTCTTTCAAGACATGCCCCATTGGGTGTTTCTGAGAGAGATGAAAATTTGGATATGTAGATATACACAAAAGCGAGAACTCATCAGAAAAACTGGATATGATTTTTTTCCCCATATCAGTTCAGTTCATGAAAGAAAGAAAACATCTATTCAAGATTCAAGAGAATTGTTTTAATCACTTTGGCGTGGCCAGAATATATTTATTGAAAAAAATTACCTTCAGTTTTATGCCTTTGTAGACTTCACAAAAAGTGCAATTATCTTCCCCAAATACATCTTATAGCATATCTTATTGCATAAATGAACAGCTTTCATTCATCTAAAATTAAGTGGGCATGGGAATTTTAAGGACAACACAAAAACAAGACGTGCATTTCAAAACAGACCACGAAAAATAGATTGCACCTCCTACTCAAAGCTGCAGCAAACATGATAAAATGGGTAAAACCAGATATTCTTGCAGAGAGAAGACATATTCAAGGTTCAGAAGAGAGAGTACACACATTGAAGCTAATCTACAAACACCAAACAAGAAAAAAAATGCATGATTCTTCCTCTGAGAGATATCTGTCGTTATTCTTTAGAAATATTTTTAGAGAAGCTCTGGATATATTGTGTTGATAAGACACTCAAACGTTTTGACAAAATAATTCATTTAGCTGTTCTTTATGAACAGCCTTGTAGAATGAAAACTATCCTAAACCTTTCATATTTTCTTAGCCTCAGTCAGTCCTGTGATCACTCAAACCTTAGTATCATCAGTAGTTAACACTTGAAAACATAAACCTCATTCATGCATACAGAAAGATGAAGGATTTCTTTATTCGCTTGCATAGAAACAGTGTACAAAACAGCAGTTAAAGCAATGTTCTTCATAAAAACATGCCTTATTTGCAGTGTTTGATGGTGTGGAGTAGCCCTTAAGTGACTTGCTCCAGAAGTACTGATATTATCCATACAGCTGTGCATAAAAGTGATACTTCTTAAGCTTTACAGAATATTAGTGTTGTGTTTATGAGTTGGAGAAAACAAGCAGCTGAGCCTATTTAATAAATAAAACAGAAGAAAAATCCCACTTCCATCTTCCACATCATTAAAATTCACACACATGAAAAAGAATCACTGTTGTCAAAACCTATTTTCTCAGGAACGTTTTCCTTCATTTCTTTTGGCTGAAATGGATTCACTGAAATTATGTGTATTACACAGAGTATTCGTGTAAGGTGGCATCTCTAGAACCAGTATTACAAAGTGCTGAGTACCACTGATGCCTACTGGAGTCAACAAGTCTTAAAGCTTAAAAATGAACTGTAAATGTAATATAAAATTTAGCCCTTGTATGTCAGTTTTTTGCCAAAAGCTAAAAGACACTTTTCTGCATTTCAGGGAATTTAGGGGCAAAGGAGAACCTTCTTTAGACTCCGTTAATAAGCAATGAGTGTAAAAGATCAAATAGTGCCAAACAGGGCAATGGCAATGTCTGTTTTTTGTAACCAAAGGAAAATGTTGAGAAAAGTACTGCTAGTCTCTTTTGTCACTGACAGCAATATTATTGTTTACAGTTTTCTGATCTTTTTTACAGGTTTCTCAAGTTGTGCATTTTTTCCTAATCAACAAAGAAATGTTTTAGTCTGACGTAAACATTTAAAAACATACTAGCTTTACATTCCTATTTTTATAGAATCATAGAATCATTTAGTTGGGAAATACCTCTGAGATCATTACGTCCAATCATCAGACTGATGCTGCTAAGTTGACCACTAAACCATGTCCCTAAGTACCACATCTACACGTCTTTTAAACACCTCCAGGGATGGTGACCCAACCGCTCCCCTGGGCAGCCTGTTCCAAGGCTTAGTAACTCTTTTGGTAAAGAAACGTTTCCTAATATCCAATCCAAACCTCCCCCTGCGTAACTTAAGGCTGTTTCCTCTTTCTGTATCATTGGTCCCTGGAAGCAGAGACCCACACCCCACCTTGCTGCACCTTCTTTCAGGCAGCTGTGGAGGGCAATAAAGTCAATTGAGAAGACCAGACTACGTGGAATCCAGAGCTGCATCTGTGTGCAGCCAGACAAGAAGACAGTAACCTTCAAAGAACATTATCAAAGCTCTGTATTCAGTTTCCCTGCCTGCCACAAATTCTACAAATGCCAGCAAGCAACTTACTCTCCAGGTCCCAGAAGAAGATATTGCATCTTTTCCCCTACTGTCTACCTCTCTTGCTTAGTGTTGTCGCAAGCTTTTCAAAGAAGAGGCTGTGAAATTGAATGTTTCTCAACCAAATAATTAATGTGTACATTATAATAAGAAAAGTTCACCCACAATAGGAAAAACCTTGCATAGAAAACGTATGTCTGAACCACTTTTTTACTAAATTTACAGTGCTAATTTACTATAAGCATAAGTTATTGATTGCGAGTATACTACTGATTTGCAGGCCAAAGCTAGAGCGCTGCTGTTTACTTTTCAGTCAGCTTTATGGGAAAGGCTAGGAAAAATATTATATTATATGCTAATAGGATTTAATCCTAGCCCCACTGAAGCAGAACTCCCACTGACTTCCGTGCTGCTAAGATTTTAACCTGTGTGAAGATTTCTACTCTGAATATTTCTATTTTGATTCAAGTTTCCAAAACAGCTTTGAAAAACAAATGCAAATACCTTCATATGCAAGAATTAACATCTGCATAAAAATTGACTCATACCACTCTCCACATAACAAAATTGAGCATGAGTATTTATTTATTTACAACGCTGATCAACTAGAATAAAATGCAAATTTTGAGTTAGCCACAGGGAAGAAATATGTTATCATTACTGTCAGTACAGAAATCACACTACAAACAAGCAATAAATAATGTCGAGAAATGTCTGTTTCAGAGGGGATGTCACCATGGAAAATAAGCTTATGAAGAGCTGAAATATGAGTGGTATTGCTTCTATTTTTGAACTTTGATAGCAGAAATCAAGCCAGTTTAAAGGTATATTCCACTGGAGACAGAGTGAATACACCCAAAGATAGGAAATTCAAATAGAATCATTACTGCAAAATAAAATATTGAATATGAAAATTGGTGTCTGAGGACTTAAGGGTTTGAAAATTTTAAACATGGAAGATTTAAAACCAAATACAGCACACACAAGTTCAATGATAATTCACAAGCTCATTTCAATTTTCCACACGTCAGAGTCATTGTACTATTTCTTCCTGAGTCTGGCGAACTGGTTCATATGAAGTAAAAGCTAACATTTTACTTGTTTTTGAAGAAAAAAGTACAAGGCCTTTTTAGAAAGCCAGACTTAATTCTCTGTCTGTTAAGAAGGATGCTGCTAAAGGAGTCCCTTTCAGGCCCCAAACAATGCCTGATCACATCAGCGAGAACACTTCTGGAGTGTCGCAGATTTGACTCTTACAGGACATTGCAAATTACACCGCTCCTTGTCAGAACTTTCATCTAGAAAGTCCTAAACATAATGTTTACACTGCTGTACACTGCAGGAAAACCTCAGAACAGGTAGATTTATGGGGGGTCATGGTGACAGCTAGATAAATTAATGAGTTCAGCATGTGGCAAGATTCTTTTTTCAAAGACAGCTTCTATAAAAGAATAAAATTAATGTTTTTTACAAAGAGATACTCATCATTTAAGAATCACATGACAAAAAATTATTCCACAGTTCTTCCTACAAAAGTGTAATTTTACTAAGGGAATTATATCAACAAGCTACATTAAAAAGAGCTTGTCCCTGATTTAAGCCATTGCTAACTATTAATGGGTATTTCATTTTTAAAAATTCTTCGTTGCATCATTTTGTTTTCCTGTGTTTTGTTTACTATCTTGATTTCAGATAGTGGGGTTTTAAATTTGTAATAAATCATGAAGACTCATTTAATTTTCTCCAGGACACCTATTAATGTGACTAGCTTTTTCATTATAGATTTTGGAAAATTATGTATTCTCAGCTAATCCTTTTTAGGTTAACACTGTTTCTTTCCAAAACTGCCAGTTCACTAGTTTATTTTTTAATATATAGAATATGTGGAGAATATACTTGGTCACATTTGAAAACTGATTTCTTTTCAAAATCTAAATCTTTAGGTTCTAAGACAGACTCAGCACCAGAGAAGTTTGAAATGCTAAAACAAAGCAAAAAAATTTCTGAATTGGGACTTAACAGACAAAATTAGATAATAACCATGAAGGACAAAGGCTATCAAAAGTCACTTATATGTATGAGAAACAATGACTCTTGACTATGCACAAGTTTAAGTTTTCATTTCTAAAAGAAGATACCTTTATACAATTATGAGGGTTTAACAGATTTGTGCTCACTTCAAGTGAGCTTAAAAGAAAAAATCATAAGGTGTTTTTATACCTAAGTCAATGGATCCACTAGTGAACTGTTATTTATGGTTTTGTTGTTGGATGTATACCTGTAACAGTGTGAAGACATTTGTTTTCCAGAATCGTTTATTAAAAGTGAACAAAATGCTATGAATGTAACATTACAGGTTAAATATCTTATTCACAGAAAAAATAATATCTTTATTTACATGTTCCAGAACCTTCATCTGCCAGTAATCCGAGCAGAATTTCAAAAGCAATTCTGTGTTCAATAAAAGATTCACAAAGGCTATAAAAGAATATTTATGCACAGGCTTTTTCTAATCAAATTGAGGATGGCAACTTTAAAAAAATTCTGCACAAGACGATACAATAAATCTCCAGTTTTAAGAATTGGCAGTTTTCATAATTTACAGGCAATGACATACAATGTTTTACATTACTGTGTTAACACACTGTCATGGTTGAATGTAGTTTAAATTAAACTTAATTGCTCTTAACTAGGTATTATGTTATGCCATATATTGTGGAGGAGGCTGGTACACTTAAATTTGACTTTGAAACACAAGAAGACTTAGAAACATATACAAATGGCATGTTAAATTTAAAAAGCAGTATTTGTATCAAGTACTAACAGCTTTAGATGGAAACTACATTTCCAGTTTGAACCCCCACATTTTCAGTACAGACTTAATGTACTTTACTTAGCATTAGCCTTAATGTGAACTTCACACATTCTGCATTTTCTGCTTGGGTTATTCCCTAGTTCAGCTGGCATTGTAGTTTTCTTTATGGACTTTCTGAAGTTGATTCAGTTGTCTAAACCTAGACAAGTAGATCTGTGTAAGATGGCCTAGGGCATCTGACCTGTCCATCTGCTCTTCCAAAACAAGGCCTCCGGTAGGTCTGTTAGCCCTGTGTGGAAATTCTAGGGTGTCACACATGGCAGTCAGCACACACCTGCCTTGAGAGAGCTGAAATGACCTCTCTGTCCTCTCTCATGTCTTTTTGATTATGATAAAAATGCTTTGGTCAGTGCACACTAATGGGTGCTTTATTGTATCATCTTTGATGCAGAACACGAAGAGGAGAAAGGTAAACGTCCCGTATATCTTGGTGCAGAGTTGGGATCTGGGAGATTCTGTAGCAGGATCTGATAACAAGAAAATGTTCCAGAGTGCAGTAGTAAAAAAGCAGTACTTCCAACCTTTCAAATAGATCAAGGAATAAAGAAAGGTGACTTAAAGGAGTCCTGAATCCTTACAGTAACCTACAGTAATCCTGTTTTTCCCGTTTGGCAGATTCTTTCAGCACAAGTATTCTAAACCATAAAATATCCGCAATTAATTGTTTGTTTTGTGCTGAATTGCTTAACTGTGGTGACTTGTTTACTGTTCCTCAGGCATTTTAGTAAATCTATCTATCTATCTATCTATCTATCTATCTATCTATCTATCTATCTATCTATCACTTTTGCAAGCTTATCAAGATAAATACGTATTGGAAGAGAACTGCCTGACAAACTAAAATCCTTGATTCAACATATAATTACTATTGTTCAATGCAGGGTACAAGGACAGGCTCATGAGATTTTAAACAGCTACTGATTATGTTGTAAATTATATTTTTTCCTAGAATTATTGCTAAACTCAGATATTTAACTTTAAAGGTCACTCACATTCAGCTTCTCTCAAAAAACAAAGGATAATCTAACACTGGTAAATTTATATGGATAAGTATGTTTGCAGTCAAATGAAGAGTCATTCTTCAGGTATATTCAGCAATCTGTGATATCCTAAGCCAATTGTGATGTCTACATTCAGCATTTAATGAGGCAAACACATAGATGAGTTGAAAGAAGGGGCTACCAAGCTGGGGCTTTTATTTGATGAACATGAAGAGAGTTTCTGTTATGCCCAGAGGGCAGGCATTGCAGGATAGGATTTGAATGACCATTTTCCTCAAAGTTCTTTGTTGCCCTGAAACTGAATTTTCATGGTTTGGCTCTATGGGCGATATCAGCAAGGCTTTTGACCTTCTGTTGGAGTAGCAGAAAAAGCATTCTGGCAAGGCTTCTAAATTCATTCATTTACTATATTTGCAGAACTAAAGGACAGGTGAGTGTGAGAAATGCACCAGGAAGGGCATGGTTTGTCAGCAGAGGTTACTTTTATCTGTGCTGCTGTTCGGGCCTTAGCAGAGCAGTACTGTGGTGTGTGACCAAAGCAGAGAAGTGACAGCAGTGCAAATCCTGATCATGAGCAATATGACAAGGTATGAATGCCACAGCTTCCATCTTACAGCAGGTCAGGCTAGGGGCTCTTTACAGGCCCTGAGTGTAAAGCAAATGCTGCACATACCATTCACTGGTAATATGGACCATAAAGTCCTGCAGTTATTTTACTCAGTTCTGTACCTGGTGCAAGGTAAATAGAAAATCTGGTTTCGTTCATCTGCTGAAGACAGAAAAATATGAGTTGACAACATAGCTTATACGGGGGATTTACATTATTCTAAAATTATATCAACACTATTTGCATTTTTGTCATTACAGACATTAACAATGTCCAGGGATTTTAATCTTTTAGGTACCAGTTTATGAAAGGACTTAACAAATGTAATTTCATTGTCAGGCTGTTTTCTTAATATTTGATTTTGTTTTTTCATTATACTACAACAGCTCAATGTTTATTAATTAGTGGACATATTGACAGATAAACTGAATCTTTAATTAAATTAAATACACTCAAATATTTAACTTCCTGGAGGAATTACTGTGATACAAATTTACCCACCCTGTGATGAAAATAACATGTAGCAAAAAAGACTGCTGAATTTTCATGCTCAAACATACCAATTATAACAGTGTTGAAAGTATTTAAGGAAACACTCAAATTTGGAAAACCACTGAAAAATAATTCAGGGAAGTACAGTATTCCAGCTGTATAAGCAGTGCATGGCCAAAGACGAGAAGGGAGGATTATTCTCCCCTGTGTTTTGCAAGACTAGAACCTTCTGTCTTGCTTCATTACATATGTTTCACTTAAATGAGAACATAAAAATTCAGTGAAACTTACCAGATTTCATTACATTTGTCAACTTCTCTGGCATCACAAAACTCTTTTCCTGATCAGAAACTATTTTCATTATTTGCAAAGTATAATTCAATTTAGTCAAATTTTTATTCAGTATGACAGTTTTTTAACAGACAGGTTTTCAATTTACTATATTTTTTTCTGTTTTACTGATTCAAATATTTGCATGTTTTATTCCTTCACTATCATATATAATGACATTTAAACTCTACAAGAAATATTTCATTGCAAATAGTATTTTATATCTTATATTGGGTTTATTCTAATTAGTAGGATTAGTACTAGCGTTAGATGTTTCACTGCGTAAAATACATTCATGCTTTTTAAGATTTCAGAATATGAAATCAAGAGTAAGCACACAATGCTGTTTTGCATAATGCAATGCGTGCAAGTGTCTCTGTGTGTGAGAAGGAGATAGCATTATGAACAGGAGCTTTAACTTGAGCTAAGCTTGGGCCCTTGACCTTGCTCACCTTTTTGGATGTGCCTCCCATCAGAGAAGGCAGCAGTACCTGAATGATTAGGCAGAAACTAGGGTGTAAGGGAAAGCAGAAACTCCTACTAAGAATAGACTACTTGAGGAAAAACATATCCTCAGTCTCATGCTAAACACTATGCAGCGATCAAGTGGTTTGTATTCCATACTTACAGAGTAGTCTTTTTCATAAGGAAAGCAACCTACAGAACAAAATTAAGAACTGCTGTTCATCTGAAAGACACAGACATATTTGTGGTTGAGCTGCAGTAGGTGGTGGTGATGGTAACTGGATTTTCATGGAAGTGATGACTTACTGTGGTTGAGCTCATAAAGAATTATAAGATTGACCTACTCAGTGGCCAGAGTAACAATTCAATAAGGTAAGATCAGCTTATTCCACAAAGGCTTCAGAAATCATGTAAACATAAGCAAATGCATTACAGTTCTCTCTAAAACCAATAAAAAATAGCTCATACGCACTCTAACTACAGCTTGTTTTTAAATATAAAAAACAATGAGCACAAACTATATTATTTTGTAACAAACCAGAACAGAACAGTTGCAGAAATACATGAAGGAGGCCATTGTACAGAATAGCTTTCCTTTCAGATCTTTCCATTGATAATGTCAGAAGGTTCCACTTAGCTTTGTTTAACCAGATGTCAATGAACAAAAAAACCCTTTTCCTGATCTGTTCTCCAGTGCAAAGCAATGAAATATTAATTAATACTACATTCAAACGGCTATTCAATTTAGAATAGTTCATTTTTTAAAGGCAGAAAAAGAGTAATTGACTTCTATGAGCAGGTGTTCCCCATGCCAAAAAAATGCCTCACTTATGTAAAAAGCTGGGAAATGAACATGTGTTTGGGAAAGCCATTTATCCAGTGAAATCTTTAATTACATGCACCATAAAACAGGCACAAAATGCTGTCTCCTTAGACCTCTAACTTTAAGCCATTGCAAAGCATGAACTGCCTAATTTCACCAAAGAGCAACAGTCACTACTTCGCTCTGTTGTCGCATGATAGCTGGATATGAACAGCTACTCTCTGCTGTGGAGTAGAGTGGAGGGATGCCACATGACTAGAGGCAAAGCTCTGCATTGTGTCAATGTCCTTTCTGTTAAAGATCTTCTTGTAGCCTGACATTCAGAATGGAGTTGCACATTATGTACAATGGATAATATTTCTGACAATATACTCTGGATGGCCTTGAGCTGATTACCACTACTTCTTCAGAAAACAGTTGTTACTGAATTGTTTCCTTTCAATAGAATCTGCCTGAGGAAAAATAGCAAGCGAGGCTGGATCATTAGTGTTGGATATATCATAACTTTGTAATTGCCCTAGTTTGGTACTTGAAAACAATTCTTTGTCATGGACAGGAAAAGCTTGCCTGTAGGTGCAATAATGGAAAGAGTAGAGCTGATCCAGATGAGCATCTCTGAGATTATCTCATGCTTATGTGCTAAAACTTTATCTAGTTAACAAACTCAGGTTGAAGACAAATGATATCTTCAGGACTGACGCTCAGTCTTTCAGGCAAGGGTCTTCACAACACCCTTTCAATATATTCAGCAAGATCTTTGACTACAGCACCCTACCTGAAAGGTGAGATACAGCAATCTGTATTGGTGTCCAACAATAATTCTATTGTCTGGTACCAGTCACAGATCTTGCATTACAAGCATCTTATGGACAGTCTTTCAAACAAAAGTTGAGTTCCAGAACTGACAGTGGAACTGTGTAGTGTGGGTATTTGGGACCATTTAAACCCTGTGAAGATGTGAGGCACTAGGGTGATGAGGTGACATGATCATTTTCTGCAGAGCTCAATTAAAAATCTAGCCCAAATTTCTAGAGGATGGGGGGATATAAAGATGGGCTTTCATCTCTCACCTATGAACCAAATCTAAAGCATGCCCTTCCTTCAAGTTTCTGAGGTGTGCAGCTATTAGTCCTAACATTTCTCATTACCTGATCAGTAAGGTCAGCCAAGATAGTCATCCTGTCATATGGTTCTACAGAAGCAGCCATATGTATACCTACATACCTTTTATTATTATTTTTACAATTATCACACTAGTAGACATGAATTTTCATCTAATATTTATTCCTCAAAGAGAGATTTTTAACAGCAATTTATTTCAGAGACAAGAAAGGTTCATCCAGAGACAAGACAGCTCATCCAGAACAAAAATACCTGCTAGGAACTAATGTGTTTAGGAGCTTCAACTGAGGTGATTTCTGAGGGGTCTCCGCAGGTGATAGAGTTCTGAATACCAACCCATCATAACAAGCACTTAAACAAATGAAAAACAACTTACCAAGTATGAAATTCACTGCAAAACCTGAAATTCCTTAACTGGGAAAAGAGCAACTGCATCAGACTCCCTATTTATCTTAGAAAAACCTTGAACAGCTTAGAAGAGAAGAGTCAATGAGCACCGACAGCAAAAGCTCAAATGAAAGCTTCAAAGAATTGCTCAGAAAGGTAGGAAGTAAAGAATAAGAGATGGGGGAAAAACCTGTCTAATGCCAAACTCCTATCAGGAGCTCCCATATTGCCTACAAGAAGGTTGAGAGTTTGGCAGGAGAAGCTAAATTAACTGGTACAAGAACAGAAGATGGCACAACTCCATTTGTTATATTCTTGGAGTGCCAAAATAATATAGGTTGTGCTCATTTTTATCTTTAAAAACAAGCTGTAGTTAGAGTGTGCATGAGCTGTTTTTTATTGGTTTTAGAGCCAACTATGATGCTGTTAATAGCCTGACTGTCCTTTTGTGATTCTAGCATATGTGTGCTCTTTAAATTTTCCATTATTTATATAATTTTTTCCTTTATTACAAACGTTTCCTTATTTTAAAAAGTTTTTCCTTACAGAATATTTTATTTATATATATATATAAATATATATAGAAAAAATTACTACTGTTTTCACTAATACACATTCCACATTGCAATGTTGAAATGTTTAAGTTGACCTAAGCTTCTTTCCCATTAACATCTTTCCATTAGATCCTTCCCCCAGTAGGCTCGAAGGACGTTTGACATCAATTTCAACAGGCACAGGAATAAGAAATTATTTGTGTTTATCTCTATAAATGCAAATAGAATTTTATATCTTTAATGTAACAACATTTTCCTTCTCTGTTTTAGTCCATATATGACTAAATACCCCAACACATACCTCTAGTCATGCAATTCCAAAACAGATCTGGTAATATTTTCCCTTAATCCATTCTCTACCCGGCCTGTATTTGTCCTTGCGAATGTCCCAGCTCACGGGCAGGACTTTGCACTTGGCGTTCTTGAACTTCCTGAGGTTTACAGAGGCCCGCCTCCCAAGCCTGTCAAGGTCCTTTCTAAGCCCTTCTTCCAGGGTGTATCGGATTAAGATTTAAGAAGATACTGTCGGGTTTGCTCTCTTGTGCACAATATGCAATGTACACAGTCTGCTGGATTAACAAGGATGACGTTTCTCAGTGCACACAATATTTCTTTACTTCCTTTACCTCAAATTTGACAGCTTTGTGAAATACAGAAGTTTTCCAACCGTCTTACTTGAAATTTCTGTAAAGATCAGCTAAACCTACAGCAGATATTTGTAAGGCACAATGCAAATGTTCAATGCCACTGACAGCATGCTCCATAGTCTTTATGTCTCATGAAACTTGCTGTGACTCTCTCTACAGTCTATGGATAGCTGTGAACATCCCTACCATAATACTTTTCTCATGTTAGGTAAATGAACTGCGCTCTAAAGAGCCTATCATTCTCCACTGGAAAACGTGCTCAGTTGTAGATAGACATCTAAATTAAAGTTTGGTGAGAAGAGCTCCTTCATTCATATTAGAAATGTCACACATACCTTTCAAGAGATATTAAAAGACTATGATGGACTTTCACTGATGGCTCTTCAAATAGAATAGGAAGCACTTCTTATATTGTGATCCTAAATTTAAACCAGAACTAATTCAGAATACTCCTTTACCTTTTGTCAGATATGAGGTCTGATGCAATGATCACAATGGTCTTATCTGACCTTAAAAAATTATTACATTTAATTTAATCCAAAAAGGAATTTGGAGAAATATTTCCTCATAAGCTCAACTTTGCTACGTTACAATCGTGCCACAAAACAAGTCTCATCATGTGCATAACCAAACCTAGATCTTTTATTTCTGTTTCAGGTCTTCAAATTCCATTTTCAGCTCTAATTGAAATAAAATTAGTTAATAATTAATTCTCTTGCAAAGACTGCATGAATGGAATTAAAAAAA